>CM037851.1:132472596-132696503 GCA_021234595.1 Delia radicum
ATGGTGTACCACTCACTTGGAGCCCAAATAGTTCTATTCCGAATAAACGATTCAATTGTACTATGTATCGAATCAACAGGCATCATGTGTGTCCAGGCAACAAGTATGTGATTTTTATATTAGTCACAAAATTAGAATTTTTAACAAAATAGGTTCATGTCGCAAGCATAGCTCTGTTTTGTTCTGTCCTGCACGCTATCACAATAAAGATGGACTATCGACTGGGTTTTTCTTTCATCGACTAATTTAAGGTATTGGAAACAGTTGTGCAAATTTCATTACACCCTCGTTTACCATCCTTTTCTCCCATAAAAAACAAAACCCATCTCTTGTTGTACCACTCTCATAAAACTCTTTCATTGTAGAATGAATATTTTCTAGAATAGAACAAATACTTTTTTTCCATAGGGATATTTAAACCTTTTGCAAGTCGAAACTTGTACATAAATAAGCCGGATTCTCTTTGCATAGCTTTTGTCCTCCAAAAATATTTGCTTACATTCTCTTTGTCCTTTAGATGCATTTGATACTCTTCTGATGAATCCAATTGCTTTTTGGATTCTGTGGTCTAAATTATTGTAATTCTCGCATAAGATACATTTATCTTTTTTAGGTAAATGAAAGCCTAAATTGAAACTGTTTCTAAAAAATTACGGAATACTCTTAACGATAACTGACTATTTACTTTATTAATAGTTTTCAATGTTCTCATCTTCTGATATACAGTTTTTATGTTTCGAAATTCTTGAGGTAGATATAATTTTTTACTTTATTCCGGCAATAATGTGAAGGAACCGCTGGTAATTGTTCTATAAAGGATTTTACTACCGATATGCTTGCTTCCTCAGATTTGTTGTGTGCAGTTGGCTTTTTTATCTTTTCAAGGCAAGTTTTATATGAACTTATATTTTTTATTACGGATATTAAAATCGTTTGTGAAATGTTCAACGTTTTCAATAAAAGTTTGACAAACTTTAAAACTGGTATTATTGATATTGATAAAATAATTAAAGCTGCACTTTTTTCTGTCACTTTCTCCATATCGCCTTTTAATATCGACTTGTTTAATACAAGAAGACAGCCAATCTTTCTGTCTAATTTTGTTGCCTATTCCCAAAAATGTTCATTTATTCTTACCCCTTTCATCTCAGAAATTTTATCATGACACGAATTTGGACATTTTTTCTTTAAGCACGGGTTGGCAAAACACTCGTATTTTTTTTTCTTAACTTTTTGCAGCCTTTTAGGTATTCTCTTTTGCTTTCTGTAGCCCCTTTTCCCAACACACGTTTCCTCCTCTCGACTTCTTTAAACTTTCCAAACCATTTAAATCAACGAAAGATTCATCTGAATCGCTATACGGTACCAGGGAGCTGTAAAATATCCAATAATTGAAAACAAAAAAAAACATATTTTGCAAAAAAAAATCCATGGGATACCTTCGACATATTGTTCTAAAGCTTCCAAAAATACAAATCTTTATCTTTAATTAAAGTCTCAAAAAATTGTGTTTTTTTATTTTTTTTCCCTTGTGTTTCATTTATTTTAAAAGAGAATTTAATTGTATCCCACACAAGCGTTCAAAGAAAATGTAAACAACTCACCATATGCATTTACATTAAAATAGTTTTGTTATAAAATCATAACGGTTTAATCTACAGCCATGAAATTTGACAGATGATGCAAATGATGTGGAACTATCGATTTCGATAAAAAAAAACAAAAATCGATTATGGTGTGGGATACATTATTTTGGCTGTAATGGCTTGATATGTGTTCATAAAGTATAGTATATGTTCATATGAGGCATTATATATATTCATATGTCTAACATTAACGAAAATTGAGGTAATATTTACATATATGATCATACATGTCTATACAATGCATGATCTTATGTGTACATAAACGAAAATTGAGATAATATTTATACATATGAATCCTATATGGTATATGGACAAGTATGACCACGAATCACTTCATTCATATACATATGAGCATGATGAGATCATTCATGTTAATAAATGGACGCATATATGTTGATTTTTAACCGGGTAGTTAAAAGTTTTGGCATAACTGCACTTTATAGGGCGTTCTCCAAAAAAAAAAGTAGGTGGTCCCATCCAGAATTGAAAAAGAATTTTTTTCTATTTTCGGTTAAGGGGGCCGGGGACCGTGAGCAAGCGTAGTACCATACAAGTGTGGGTACTATAATGAAAGGAAATTAATCAGGATTTTAAAAATTATGTTAGTTTGAGGATCTACGATACGTAGCGCTCCTGCACCCGTTTACAAATTTTGCCTGCAGTGCTATTTTCGAAAACACTTACAAATACATCGAAATTACAACAAAATAAATTTTTTGATAAAATCGCAAATGGAAACACTTTACTCAGCGTAGGGGCTAAACTGCCTATCACATTGGATAGGATAAAACCCTTAAGTCTGGCCGAAGGCCGGTCACGCCGAAAACTTTACTCAGCGTAGCCACTAAACTGCGTATCACATAGGAAAAACCCAGAAGGAAGCAGAAAAACTCTCCTTGCTTTTGACAGACTCGAGGAGAAAACCCTGAAGCCAATCAATTTGAATTATCCCCATTCATGTAAAATTCATTATTTGAACAGTAAATTTTACAAAAATAGCCAAAAAAAAAAACACTAAAATAACTTATTCCCCATTTTCTACTTGAAATATACTTAAAATAGCTCTAGAGGGCGCTACGTATCATGAATCATAAAAATAATATAATTTTTGAAATCTTGAGGATTTCCCCTCCGAGTACCAACACATATATGTGTTTCGTAGAAGACCGAACCGAAGATAGAAAAATTTATTTTTCAATTCCAGAGGGTTCATATTTTTATATTTTTTTAGGAACGTACCATAAAGTGCAGTTTTCCAAAATTTTGCTACAAATGTAACTATGAGTCAGTTATTGCGAACGACTTTTCAGTTAAACTTTTTATTATTTAGTTATCGATTTTTCTGATTTCATTTCTTCATTTCTTTGATGAAATGACTCTTCTGGGTTCCACTCTCAATTTTTATTTTCCTTCGTCAATAAAAAAAATAAATTCAAGCCATTAATCATTTTGTTTTTAATTAAATAATACAAAAATGCCGTAATATTTTCTTTTGATAAACGGTTAAAATTAGAAGTCTCAATGGGCGTTTCAATAAACTAATTCAGGAACAGACGAAAATTAGCTTAATATTGTTTTTCTTATATTGTTGGCAGTATTTGCTTTGACAATTTTAATTTTATGTATTTATTTCTATTAACAGGGTAACAGGAAAAAAAGTTTTATTTAACTTAAACATTGACTACGTTTACATCAGTTAATTTAAAAATTTCGATTATACCTGAAGAATCTTTAACTGAGGAACTGAGAAACTGTATCGGTGTGGCATACAAAAAATTTTAAAAACTTGGCAGCTTTGTATTTTTTATATCTGGCGAAAAACGTTTCTGTAATTTGCTAGTAATGGCCTACAATAAACATGTTTACTCACTTTACTCGCTTAAAGTGTACAATTTCTGCGCATTTGAAAAAAAACTTTAATTTATTTTTTTTATTAATTAATAATCCATAATTACAAATTATATCCTATTACCCTAACCGAGCACTAGCTACTATGGCTTTCGGCGCGTTGTAGCGAAAACAGACTAGTGCCTCTGGTGGGAATCGAACCCGCAGAAGATACGCCATAAGAAGTATGTTTTGAAGATTTTCTGTTAAGGAGTTTGAAACATATTATATAAGTTTAGTATCGTTGCAAAGAAAATTACCTGTAGATTGCGACATTTAAAAAGAGTCCCATTTAGTACTCTTGGGAAACAAAAAATTGGCTAATCAAATCGGAAGGTAAAAATTTCAGATTATGATAAAATGTAGATTTTCACTATTCAATAAAATATTTATAAATACATAATCCAATGATTTATTGGACTAAATAGCGTATTTTAAATATTATTCCCCCGTTTTTTGTCGAGTACCATGAAAATTTCTTTAAAATCTTGAGTTTTTTGGTATATTTAAAAAAAAAAATTAAAATTATGTTATAAAATCATTTAAAACACAATTTTTTTAATTACATAACCATATATCAGACGTGCAATCACCACCGGGATAACGCATTTCATGGGGCAGTGCTGGGCCATAAGGTTCATTTCCAAAGTCGACAAAGAAATTTTCGTTTAATTTCATACAACCGTTTTCGGCATCAATGTCAATTAGGCAAATGTGACCACCCTTTTCAACCATTTTTGGATACACCTTAAATAAGGGAAAACATATCTTTTGTTTCTTTCTAACATATTTAATAAAACCTGTTACGAACCGCTTGTCGAATGCCGAGAATAGAGATGTCGACACATACAATCGTTTACCATCCAATGACAATTGCATCATTTGGGGACCTCCTTCAAGACGACGACCATTTATAAAGCGTGGTTCAGGGCGTTCCTGTAATAAATACAAATGATACATATAATATTTGTTATTTTATGAGCGATATTTCTAAAATATTAAATATAACCTTCATTTCTTGTCTTCAATTACTTTAACATCTGTTAAATCACTACATATGGCACCTCCCAAAAATATTTGTCCAGTCAATTCGGATTTCAGGATCCGTAATATCATATTGACGTACAATCGCCATGATTCCATAGATTTATGTACAAAAACGATCGTCCAGAGACAAAACAATATCTGAAAACCATGCCACCAAGTTTTCGAGGGGAACTATCTCCAATTTGCACTAGTTTGCTAGGAATATCAATGACTTTTTTACATACAAATTCATCAGAATCTTCTTTCTGTTTGAAATAAAAAATATTTGCATTGAAGCAACATCCAACAAAACCTTCAGGTCGTTTGGGATCATGCATAAAGCGAACTTCAAAGGGTGTGGAAGCCATCCAGACCCAAGTCAATTATTTGGTACAATGTCCGTGGTTGACCATTTAAAGAAATTTAGGCGACAACCATACTGAGTGAGGTCATTTAAATCTTCATCTTTCCACCCTCTAAAAAAAGAGAATAAATAATAATAGTCCATAAAAAACGTTTTTAAAAGAACTATGTCGTAAAATAATACCATAACACTTCCTGAATAACTGGCTGTAAATTTTTAGAATAAAGTTTTTCTAATAAACCTTTGATCAAGGTCAAAAAGAAAAATTCTGAAAAATTGCGACAAATCGCTAATATCGCGTGTCGAGTCCCGAGACAAATTGAATAAAATATGATTAAAATATATAATTTTATTACTATATCCAAAAAAAAAAATTTGTATTGCATTTTCACATATTTTTTAAAAATAAAAAATTGTAGTTGTTACAAAAATTGTTTGATCGTTTATTCGAACAAAAAACAAATAAAATCTTTTTCCACCGAGCCAGGCTGAATAGGAAATAGTCACTGGGAGCTTAATCCGGAGAATATGGCGGATGAGGTACCAATTCGTAGCCCAATTAGTGGAATTTTGTCATTAAACCTGCACACGTGTGCATTATCTTGATGAAAATAAATTTTTTCTTGGCCATATGGGGTCGTTTTTTTTTTAAATCCTCGTTAAAGCGGTTCAATAAGTTGGCATAATATTCGCCGTTTATTGTTTTTCCCTTTTGAAGGTAATCGATGTAGATTATACCGCGTGCATCCCAAAAAAACTGTTGCCATCACCTTATTGGTCGACAAACTTACCTTGGCCTTCTTCGGAGCCGGTTCACCCATTGTTTAGACTGCTGCTTGGTCTCCGGAGTGTTTTAATGTATGCATGTTTCATCATAAGTTACAAACCGCCGCAAAAACTCATTCCAATTGTAGTTAAACAATGGATGCGATAAAGTAATGCATTACCTTGTAATGTGTACTCCTTACCTGTATCATTATTTTCCAACAAGAAGTAATGAGTTACCGATAATTGAACATTCATGGATTACCTTGAAATGATACCTTATTACATTTTACATTACTTCAAAACATAAAATAATGACTTACCGATCATCAATTACATAATGCATGAATTATAACGTAAAGTAATTATTAATATATATTTTGAAAATCTATTTATAGACACATTACTTTGTGATTTTTTGTAAGCATGAGGGTAAGGTGTATATTTTTGATATCACGAACAAAAACACGTAGCACAACAACTCATTACATTTTAAGCAATAAAATATTATACGTTTCGATAGCTCAGTTGGTAGAGTTCTCGCCTAACTAATTGTTAAATACCAGAGACCCCCAGGTTCGAATCCCAGCATGACCACGTTATTATTTAATAAAAAAAGTTATTTATTTAATTAAAAAAAATATCTGTAAAAAAAATTTTATGAATTTTTTTTTATGAAAATCTATTTTATAGACACATTACTTTTTCAAACCATGTAACCATATAAGTAACCAGTTACTTTACTCCCTACAAGGTAATAAGTCCACCCATTACTTTTAGGCTTATCGCCTGTAAAATTCATCAGTGAAGTAACGTGTGAAGTAATGCATAGAGCCCTATGACGATACATTACTTTACCCATGATTTGGTAATGTGTGGTTTTGCTGGGTTGTCACACGATTACGTTTATGTTCAATTGAGAGCAAACGCATCACCCATCTTGCAGACCAGCTTTCTTAAACCCAACTGATCATTTAAAATCGAAACCACACTGCCATATGAAATACCTATGGCATCAACAATCTCACGCACGTTCACTCTCCGATCGGCCAACACCATATCGTGGGATTTTTTCGACATTTTCGTTTAAGGTCCCCATAGTATTTATTAAGATTTTCCTTGATGTGATTGACGTTTCTTTTCGAAAATATAATGTTTAATGGACACTCGAAATTCACTTTTTTCCATTTTTAAAAAAATTTCACGAGGTTGTATGTTTTGAACAGCTGTTAAAAGCAAAATAAATGGCAAAACTTTCTCAAAATTTGACAGAAGTCTATTAACAGGTGGTACTTAACAAACAAAAAAGGCAGATCTTTTGTGGTTTTATTGATAAAAAAGCAAATAAACATGTTTTAATTGAATAATCGCAATTTTGTCGACTAACCGACCTGAATAACCGGTTAATCCATTTAAGCGATTTTTCGAATAATGCCTTAACCGGTTAACCGCCTAGGTGAATAATTGGAAATACTACTTATAGGAGAACAAATACTGCTAGTTTTTCGTTGCAGCGAAATAGTTTTTTTTGGTTTCGAAAAATCCGATAACAAGTTTCGATTGTATAGCTCTCCAAATTAGAGGTGGGCACGTGAGAAAATTAGAGATGATTCAATAGAATTACAAGTGAGTGTGAACGAAACCTAATTTTACTACGTGTGTAGGAAAAATTCTTCATGAGTAATCAATGCATTAAATAAACATTTCTTTTAATTTTTCGCCGATTTAAAATAAATGGAAATAAAACAAGTGGAAGCATTAAAGTCCGATGTGCCGAATTTGGTATTAAAAAAGATTAAATTCGGCTGTGACGAATTTTTGGATACCCTCCATCTCGGTGTTTTCATAAACCAGGGAAAGTGCAAACAATATTAATATCTATATTCTTTGTAAAAATAACAAAAATAAAAGGTTGTTTTTATAAGTAAACAAAATATGACTGATTGATTAATGTATTTGGGATGTTACAAAAGAAAAAATGTTTAATTAAAGTTTACTAAAATGATTCTGAAATTCTGCATGCTTATAACAGTTGGTATTCAAAGGTTATTCTGATTACCTAAAGAAGAACGTGTAGTGATAAATATATATATGTTTATAGTTCCTTACGATGTTAAAAAAACTGTTGTAAAATTCGTCTGTTGTTTGTCTTTTTGCCTATATAATAATGAAAGAAAGTTACTAAAATATATTTTTGGATCGTTAGAAGAGATGCAATGAATCCAAACGCATAAAAATAGTTTCGAATAATCAGAATTTTAGATAAATTTAAGGGAACAAAAATACACTTGCGGAGACATACATAATGAAATAATTATGAAATGCCAGTTTACATTACAACACATGTGTTTATACTATACATCACATAAGTAAAACGGAAAGTGTGATGAAACTAAGTTTGTCAAAAATTATAAAAGAAAATCTTTCGAGTGTTTTCGAGATACAAAAAATTAAAGAAACTGGTATTTCAAATTATTGTTTTTCAGCTCAGTTGCTTGTGCAATTCTCGTTTACGACTCCTAGAATAACAACCCTAAGAAATTTTTCCCAAAATTCGATTGGTTTTTACACATCAATACTTTAATTTAGATTATTTTTGTATGTATCAAATAATAATTAGGGCTTTTAAGGAAACAATGCATATAATCAAAAGATTTTAAGATGAAGTATGCACCTTATATGTCTTAAATAAAAAAGTTCTGAAAGTGAATGTCCTTTAAATTGAATGGGGTTTTTAATAAATGTAATTAGAATGTAAGAGTTTCACTTGCAAATTTATTAAAGGTTGAGAATGAAAATAAGTAAAATAGTGTACGAAAAAAAGTTATGAATTTACATTGTTGGATTCGGGGATTTTGTTCCTGGATATTTTTTGATCTGATAACGATTAATGTGTCTGGCAACTCCGGTTAATGCAGTCAAATAAATAAAGAATTTTAACTAAACTATTTTGTTCTACCTTTTTCTTATTGGTGATTTTTTGATTTGTTGGGGTTAACAAAAAAAGGTATATGGCAAGCCTGGTATATGGAAAACAAAAGCATACTTTATAAATTAGCTTAACAATTTTCGAGGGCTTCTCGCATTTGCACTTATAACCAGTGTTGCCAGGTGTGCAGAGCATAAAAACGACAAACTTTCTAGAAAAAAATCGTCATCATATTTTGAAAAATCGTCAAAATAAAATATATTTGTTAGAAGAGGGATAAAGTTTTAATAAAAAATAAAATACAATAATGTTATTCACATTTCAAATGTTAACGTGTTATCGTTGTAATATAACACGATTTTTGACACTTCTCTTTGGTTTAAACTTCGAAAATCATTATATTTTACAACGATATTCATATTAATAAAATGTTGAAACAGTGTGCCCCAGTAGGCTAGTTGGTAGCGTGCTGGCTTATCAGTGCGGGGGTCGTGGGTTCGATTCCCACCAGAGGCACTGATCTGTTTTCGCTACAACGCGGCCGAAGGCCATAGTAGCTAGTGCTCGGTTAGGGTAATAGTATATAACTTGTAATTATATGATTATTAATTAATAAAATAACAAAAATATAATGTTGAAAGATCAAATAAATACAACTTTAAATCAAACTAATTTTACCACTTGAACTGTTAAACACTTATATCTGCATAATTCTGTGAACAACATTTCAGTGGCACAACTTTTTAAATATTAAATTCTTTTACAAAATTTGGAAATTCTTTAACAATAAGTCTGTTCGATTACTTTTTTCTGTAAAGTTCAGTAAAAACTACTCAGTAACAAAATTACAAATAGTAAGACAAATTTACAAAAAAGTAAACGAACAGAAAATTTGTAGGAATTATTAAATTAGATAAAATAGCTTGTTTTAAATATTAAAAAAAAAATCAACTGGTCATTATGGAAAAGGAAAAAGTTAATTGAAATTATCGACCAAAAATAATTTAAATGTTTTTTAACTTCTTCCATAGTTAATTATTTAATCATTTTCACTTTCAATCCATAAACAATTAAAATTTAATTTAATTTTTGTTTACTAAAAATACAAGCATATTTTTTTTATTTTTTAGTCATATGTTTTTTTCATCTTACAATTCTTTCTGGCAAAAATGTATCCAGTAAAAACTTGTAAGTTCTTTGGCATCAAACTGTCACTTTACTCTCTCTTTTTACCAGTTTTTACTGCGTATTGTCTAAACGAACACCTTCCAGTAAAAACTTGTACAAATTTTTGTGTTATCGAACAAACTTAATGTTATATTTTTAATTATTAAATTTTGGCACTTTATTTATGTATATTATTAGGCCTGTTTTTTAAGCACCGGATTTATTTTTGGATTTATTTGTTTCATTTAAAGTTGTATATATATCATCTTCAACATGAAATATATTCGGGCTAGAGATCTGTTTGTTTCGCCAAAAAAGTCCATGCGTTGTGTTTTAACATGAAAATTTTTTTATTTTTATTTAAATCTAACTCCAATTAAATTTTATAAAAATTTAAAGAAATGTTCTAAACATATAAACACAGAAACTAAATTAAGCTAAACCCGTAATGAATTTATAAAAAAATAAATGCGGTTTGGATTAAGTTTTATTCAATTCTAGGATTTGCATTTTTGCAAAATTGTATTTCACATCATATTAGCATATAAAAGCTAGCTATCGATCAAAAAACAATGTTTTTGCTTTCAATTTTTAACGAAATAATATAAATTTAATAATCGAGCCGGCGATTTTATGAGAATGATAAATAAGTAGATCTTGCTGACATATTAAATTATTGTCAAAAAATCGTCATTTTGGAAGCAAAAGTCGTCAAATAGTCATTTAGTTATTTTGGGTATTAAATATCATCAAAATGACGACAAATCGTCAAACCTGGCAACTCTGCATGCGATTGCTACTAATTCATACGTACATACATATATATATATATTCCCGTCGTTCCTATAAGGAGCATAGGGCCGTACATACATACTGTATTACAAAACAAAACAAAAAAACAACAACAATATTTTGTGGGTTTTTTTGTTTTTAAGTGTTGATCATGACCGTGGATGGTAACCGATTCTATGTGGTATTGGTCTAGTAACGCTATTTTCTTTTATTTCGGTAACGGTATTTTAGGGGAAACTATACTTCAGTTATTTCGGTAACGGGATTTTAGCGTTAACGGTATTTTATTTATTTCGCTAACGGTATTTTAGCGGTAACGATATTTTAGATATTTCGGTAACTTTATTTTAGGGAAAAGATTTTTCAATTATTTTGCTAACGGCATTTTAAGGATAACGTTATTTTAATTATTCAGGTAATGTTAATGCACACCACAATTTTTAACCGCATTATGCCCGAGTTTAAATGACTGTCTAGTTTATGATCACACTTTGGGAAAATATATCTATTTACAGAAGTTTTTTTGTTCAGATCTTGTTAGATTATTTCGGTAACGGTATTTTAAGGTAACGGTATTTTACGGATAACGGTATTTCAAAAATATCGGTAACGGTATTTAAGCGATAACGATAGTCAGTTGAAAGGTGTTAGAATCGTGGACGGTAATTCAGCGATATTGACAGCCATCCCTGCTTGCGTATATTCTTGTGTATAAGCATTGAATGTACGTATGTATGTATGTATGATGAAATAAAAAAAAAAAATTTTAGAGGTCTTCCCACATTTTCACTCATAACTTTTGAACGCGTTAACCGATTTTGATCATTTTCACTAGAAAACTGCTCATGATATCAACAAACAATTTGACTGAAAATTAGCAGTACCTCTTCTGTATTGGAGGAGTATTTTGTGTTTCCACAGACAGACGGACGGACAGACGGACATGGCTATATCGACTTCTCTATCCATGCTGATCAAGAATATATATAGTTTATGGGGTCCCAGAATTTTTTTAAAAGAATTACAAACATTTGACAAAGTGAATATACCCTCCTGCACTATGGGATGGAGGGTATAAAAAGGAAAAATTACTTATTCAGTATAAATTTTGAGTTAAACATTCAAATTTGACCTTAGGTTTTACATTTTATTTATTACTGGTAAGAGTTTTTTTCGCGAAATAAAAAAGGCTCAGCTTGCTTAACAATCTCCTTGCCCTATATTTTACATACGCGATATTTACTTTAAATGCCTTTTTCTCAAAACAAAATATTGAAAGCGGGTGCCAATAAGTTATTTTTGTTTTGTACAGTGTTAAAACATAAAGCCCCTTACGTAAAGACATTTTGAAATTTTTGCCTAGTTTTTTTTTAAGTAAAAATAACGATTTCTTTGACGTTTTTTATTTTATTTTAGGGTTTGAAATGGTACAAAAGCATTTTATGCAAATAAAAAATTTTAAATCTTTTTACGCCTGGGACTAAAGAACTTATTTGTGTTTAAAAATAAATTTCATCCTGAGATAAGTACTCCACGATGATTTTGTACTCCACCCGATTTTACCTTTTAATAAAGGGGTCTTTGATGAAAGGTTGCAATGGTAACCCGAATTTTCATTAAAATTTCTATGATAGTATTTAATATTGAGTAAAAATAATCATTTTAATTAAATATTTATTTATTTTTTTATAATTATAATTGTTTAAGATATTCAAACAGAGCAAACCTCTTAATATTTTTTCTGTGTTCTTTCATGGATCTAGTATAGAGTTGTTAAATATTCGACCTATGTAAAAACCCGGGATCGCAGTTTTCACTACCGACTTTTTGTTTGTGGATATATTTATATTTTGACTCCACATTCTTATTAGGGGTCCTAAAATGATAAAGAAAAACGGTCCGGTACAAAAATATTAGATGAATCTACACTCATAGAAAAAAGTTTTCAGAAAAACTAGTAGAGGCGTTAACAATAGAACTTTGCAAGTTTAAACAAATTTGTAGTTAAAATTGAGATTTTAGTTACAAATTTTGCTATTTTGACTTGTTGAAATACTAACTTCTTAACTATTTTTTTTTTTTTGCTGAATTCACTAAAGCCTAAAAATATTGTTGAATTAAATTTGCACTAATTTTTATTGTTTTTAGATTACGCTTCAGTCTTTTACATATGACAATCCGTTGTACATACAAAAGGAACAGAGGAAATACTAAAGAAAAATTAAAGACAGATACAACTCTGTATTTTATTTATCTTGTAAACACAGACTTGTATTTTAGTTGTCTTATTATTTACAATAACAATTTTCAATAATATATGGCGCTTAGTTTTCATTCAAACAACTAAAATTTAACTAAAATTTAGTAGATTTTGCATTTTTTTTTTCTGTTTTTATTTTACTATTATTAAGCAAAAAGATTCTGCTAATTTCCCTGCTTTTTCCTGCAGCGTCGTTTTTTACTAATTTTTAGTAACGTTTTCTAGCTTTGCTTTGTTACGAGATACACCAAACGAGCCTTTTTTCGGAGATGAAGTTTCATTTATTAAATCGGAATTTCTAAACAAATAAGTATTGCCCTGATAAACAGTTTATCCATAAAATGATTTTTTGTTTTTCAAAGCGAACCTATTTAAACAAAATATAAAGTTTCATTGCATCATCAAAATTTTTATATTTATTTCAAAATGTGTACACTGTAATGTGCAAGGGTAGTGAAAGGGTTAAACATTTTTTTTTAAAGTTTAAAGTTAAAAGTCACGAAATCTTTACAAAACCAACTAGAAGCTCAAAAATTTGAAGAAAACATTTTTTAAAATCGGGAAATCAAAAGCTCAAAATGGTAAAAAGTTATAAAACGGAACAAAGCAAATTTGTCCGATAGCATTTTTTACTTGCTATCATTTAAAATTAAGAAAATTATACAAAAAAATGCATATTTCGTTGAAATTTGCAGATTGCAAAATATTTGAAAATGCCCAATAATTCGAGACGAAAACCCGGTTTCTCGAATAACTCGAAAATCGACCTTTTGAGAACTCTAATCTCATGCTATAATTACGATAATAATAAATTCATACCTTCTGAATTTGTTTGGTGCTCCCCATTCGGATGATACCATGACATCAAAATGAGGCTGATACCAGAAATCATAGCCGCACATCGGTTTCTTATCGCCCTTGATCCATGTACCCAGACAATTAAACTCTGAATCGAAAAGTAAAAAATCGCCTTTGGCATTGCCCTCAGCATCGCCCATTATGGAAATCATAATATTGCCATCGGCCAAACAGTGCGTTGTGTGTGGGGCAGTGACATTATGACTCTTAAGTACATCACCATCAATTACTTTAACGATTTCGGGCTTACGAGGGTCGCTGGCAACATCAAGTATGTATATAAAATCAGAATTTACTGCAGGCAACACTAATCTGTTCCTTTTTGGTATGCGTTTTACATTCTTGTCAACATAGTAACAACTTGAGCAAGCATTCCAACCAGAGTGGTGTAGCTCATTGCCTTTTCGGTTGGTAAACGCGCGATGGATTATCTGTGGAAATTTAAAAAATAAAAAAAAAAAAACTGATAACAAAAACAAAACAGAAGTAATGGTATAATATAGATTACATTGATTTCAAACTCTTCTTCTTCTTTTAACAACAAACACATTTTTTCATACACATTAATTTTTTTTTTGTATGGTCATACCACCACGTACATATGTCCAACACATTCTCATGAGATACGTGCACAGACAGCTAATGTCAATGAGTTTGAGATCTATGTAATCTATGCTTTTAAAGTACATACAAATTGTCAACACAAACCTGACTATAGGTCGGACTCTCTGGATCAACATCGACTGTTGATAAGTAATCACCGTGAGGTTCTTCTAAATTCGGTTGCACAGTAACAGTATATAAGAGCTTTTCGCGTGGCCCATTTTTCATGGCATCAATGGGTGTTGGGTAGCCAGGCCCATGGCAACATTCTTAAATAGAAAAATTTGAATTTAATTATAAACTTTGTTTTTTTTTTTGCACTAATTAATTAATAAATTACATAAAAATGTATTGATGGAAATTGATGTTAAGGACCCACATTTTTTCAACCCTGGAAACCCTGTCAAAAATATGGTCATGGTGGTGAAAGTGTAAAATTTGCAGAGGGTTTGTCAAGGTTTCCAATACCTATCAGTTAGCGGGGTTTCTTACCCTGCAGTCACACGATCAAGATTTTCTTGATAGTCTTTTACATATACTGTTTGTCAAATATGTAAAAATTGCCAGCTGTGACGTAGGCTGCACGCAAGTTGAAAGCAATTTCATTTTTCAAGATGTCGTCGTCAATGGAAAAACAAAAAACCATTAAAAAGATGCAGAAAAATCATTTCTTTATTTTGCCAACCACAACGTAAAAAACGAGTTTTAATGTTTAAGTTGAATGAACACAAAAAAATAACCACTACGAAATAATAATGTTTGACGAAAGAAACATTTTCGTTTTGTTCCGTTTGGTATATTACAAACAACAATTTTACGAATACGAACGCAACAATAGAGATCGTTGTATTGGCTTTTTTGACGGGAACGTTCCCACCCATCATTTTTTGAAAATTTTAATCATATTCGAGTCTTTTATGATACTTCTGCGCGACTAAAAAGCTGGAATATGCTCTCATTTTCTGATCATAAATGATACATTTGTCGGTAGAAAATGGTACCCTAGCCGCGACTCTTCTTGATGACTCATTTATGATACTGTTTTTTTGTTAGTTTTGGGTCATTTTATAGTCTTTTTTATGGTCATTTATGAGTCTTCTTCGAATAAGCTACGAGTCTTTTTTGAGTCACTTATCATTATGTTAAGGAGTCTTTTTAGAGCCACTTATCAGTCTGTTTGGGAGTCTTTTTTGAGCCCCTTATCAGTCTGTTTCGGAGTCTTTTTCTAGTCATTTGAAAATATACAGTGACTCACAGCTTATTTCGTGTGTTAAACTTTAGAGAACATATTTGTTTATATTTTTAACATTAACTTAAATATTTATTCAAAATGGGCATTTTTTTAAAGATTGATTTTTTTAAAGTTTTTTCTTGTAAATATAATAAAAAATAATATATCTTTAAAAAAATACCCATTTGGACTTAATATTTAAGTTAATGTTAAAAATATTAACAAATATGTTCTTAACAGTTTAACACACGAAATAAGCTGTGAGTCACTTTTTATTTTCTTAAAAGAAATAAAAGAATAATATTCAATTTAAATTAAGATTTATTTTTAATAAAAATCTAATACATAAAGTAAGTATTTTTTTAAATTAACACAAATATAAGACTACACCTAACATAACACAAAAACTATTGTCATTTCGACAGGAAACAAAAACTTAAAAATAAAATTTGTACATTTTCATTCATTCATTACATCATTGCTTACACTTCAATGAAACTTTTATAACTAGACAAATATCCAACTTGTTGACATTTACTCAAGAATACGCAAAAATTATCCCGTTATTCTTAAGAAAAAAAAACAACAAACAAGCAGTGTTTAATCATCTCTCTGCTCCAAATACGATAGCAAAACAAACAAAACTAATCACATTTAAACACCTGCATTATCTATTTGCGATCAAGCAGTTTTCAATCTTCTAGATTAGCAAATTGTGATCTTATATAACGAAAAAAAACAATTACATTTTAAACACCTAGAAGATTGATTTGCGAGTGCTATATAAATTGTTGTTGCGTTTCAAAACAAGCACTTTTTATTCATAACCGCGAAACATTTTCGAGTCCCTTTTTAACCGTGTAAGTGATTAATCAGTTATTGATCACCAAAAGTACTCGAAAAAGACTCGTTTTGGTGATTTATCAAAAAACAATCTTCCAATTGCTAGGCGGGGTTATGTTAGTGGTACATAAATTTTTGAACTCCGGTTACGATAATAGGAGGGTTATTATATAATTCAAATTAAAACGAAATCGTTTTAGAACACAAAATTTATATTGATAATAAAGTAACAAAAAGTATTTTTTTCTTTATTTGTAAGTATTCTAAATGTAAAATAAAAGCTAGACGTCTAAGAACGGATACCCCTTCAAAGACGTTTATAATTTCCGAATTCGAACAAAAATCTTTAAACCGAGAATTGCAACAGAACTCCTTATTGTGTTTTGTTTTGTGTGATTTTATTTTTTGTATTTTTAAGAAAAAATTAATGAAATAAAATTATTAAAATTATTCGAGTTACTCAAGCAATTTTTAAATCTTACTCGATTAATCGAGTAAGTTAAAAAACCTCAAAATCGAGTTAACCGTTTACTCGAACAAAACCAAACCCGAGTAATTTGTATACCCTAGTATATACTATTAACACATGATAACTTATCTCAAGTTAACCAAATTTTAGAGCTTAACCATAGTTATGAATGCCAAATTTATAGGGAAATAACAGTAGTTAAAGTTAAGCACTGGCTATTTATGGACAAGTTACTCGACCTAAATGATTTTTATTATATTTTATTGCTTAATAAAAAACAAATAACTGGTTTTTACTTAATCGGACCTCAGAGCCAAACAACAAAAATCATTCCTTACAAAAAATGATAGCTGTTACTCCGGCCTTTATTACATTGCTTAGATTGCAACAATCCGAAACTTGGTGTTTCAATTTAATTTTTAATAAATTATTTTTGTTTTGACAGAAATTTCAAACATGTTGATTTTGGTTAAAAAAAAAAAACCACAAGCAAATAATATGAAAGAAAAATTAAAAACTAAAATGATAATTTTGTTTTAAAATGGAAAGATTTTTAAAACGTTAAGTTATTTATTGAGATTTTTAAATGCAATATGATACCATATCATACATATCATACACCAATGAAAATTTAGTGGTGAAGAAAACATGATCATACATTACCATACATTTGAACTTTTTGTTTGCAGGTATGAACCCATACATGCTAATATAATATATGAACATACATTTAATCATATATGTTCATATATTACCATATATTATATGATCAAAGGTAAGGGTTCAAAGTTGAAAAATTGTTGACTTTAGCCAAAAGTTTTGAACGAATCCGAACGATTTATGCACCATCGCAAAGGCTACTCAAATACCTTTCTAACGAGGTATAATATACCTACATTTAATTAATCCGTTACAAACCAGATTAAAATTTAGTATTTTTTTTTCGTTTTTTTCATGTTTTTTTATGAAAAAGCTCATTTATTTTAAAAAATACCCTAATTAAGGTTACGTTAAGTACCTAATAAGTTCTGAACAAGATATTAAGCTTTCATTTAAGGTATCATACAAATCCATAGATGCATAAAAATCATAGTCCTTACAGGTAAAGTTTTGACATATTTTAAATTTTTTAGTTTTTAGGTTAAAATTTTTGTGCTACATATTTTTAAATGTTAAAGTGTATACTAGGTTGATAGCCGTTTTTCTTAATTTTAAGGTGTGCGGGTCTGAATATTGTGACACTAGGTCTAAAGCTTCAGTGCGGAAAATTTGAGCCAAATCGGACAATGCTTTCGGGAAACACATGAAGGTCAAAAGTCAGAAATATGCGAATTTTACTATTTACCCAGGCGAAAATGGCAATATGTGGTAATATATGAACATTTATGAGCATATATTGCTTCATATATCAGCATTTATGAAGATGTATGTCATGTATGGAAGCATATATTTGATCATAAATGCAAACAAAAAGTTTATGTATGGTAATGTATTGAAATATATGCTAAATAGTATTTCATATATGATATAAATTTTATTGATTATATATATATTATTATATATTAACTCATATATCATTGACTTAGAAATAAACAATTATTTCTTCTTAGTGTTTTTGAAAGTTATTTTTAAGTCACAGAATCTAAAACTGATGTTATTTTTAAAAAGCCTTATGAACGTTATAACTCAAAATGGTTTATGTTTATTATTTATTTATATTTAAAATAGTGTTGTAATGTTCTATTTTGTAAGATAATTTTCAACCTGCATTACATGATAATTAGATAATAAGTCTACTATTTTTTTTTGCAAAAGTTTATTGCTTTTAAATTCCTTTTTTTCAAAAGCAATTTCATGATTACATCTGATATCATTACACATAAACAAACCTATTCCTATTTTTTTATTACGAGGTTTTCTTAATCACGGAGTTTTTATGTAGTTCAGGAAATGGTTTATTTCAGGAATAGTAACCGATTCGATGCGAGTATCGGTAAGGGTAACGTTATTTTATTTTATTTCGGTAACAGCATTTTAGGAGTAACGATATTTCAGTTATTGCGGTAAAGGTTTTTTTTAGCGTTAACGATATTTACTTATTTCGGTGACGGTATTTTGGGGATAACGGTATTTTCGTTATTTCGGTAACGTTATTTTAGGGATAACGGTTTTTCAGTTATTTCGATAACGTTATTTTAAGGGTGACGCTATTTTAGTTATCCAGGTAATGTTAATGCAAACCGATATTTTTAGCGCCGTAATGCACGAGTTCTGATGACTAGCTAGTTTATGATCACACTTTGGGAAAATATATCTTTTTACAGCTATTTTTCCAGATTATTTCAGTAACGGTATTTTAATGATGACGCTATTTTAATTATTTCGGTAACGGTATTTTAGCGATAAAGGTATTTTAGCTATTTCGGTAACGGCAATTTAGGGATAGAGCCCCCACCGACAAATTTAAAAACTTAATACAATTTGTTAGGAATTAACAATGTTATTGATAAATTTCATATAAAAATATTTATTTTTTGACTTAGATCAAATAGGAAATGCCTGTTAGTTCAATATTATATGGTTTAAAATCAAATTTTATAGAAAACATCGCCTGAAAATGGGCGGCTATCATTGCTAAAGTTAATTTTCGACAAAAAATTAAGTCATTTCAGAAGAGGTTTCGATGTCTTTGCCTTAAAATATAATCAAATATTGCTTGAGACAATGCAAACTAAAAATTAAATATGCCAACAAAGATTTCTTTCAGAATACAATCACACTAGTGAGCTTAAACGCTTCTTTGGAAAATTTACGACTTTGTCAATACAAGACTTGGAGTATGGAGTATGTAAAGCAAGGGTCAGGTGTGAAGAAAGATGTCAAATATGAAGTTGCTAAATGTCAGTTGCTAATTACTTAAGAGTCAATCGGTCGGCAGTAAGTTGTTTGAAGTGAGTTGAATCGGTCGGTCGTTAAGCAGTTGTCCGTCGATATCCTACGTTGTATTATCATTAACTTTACATAATGTTCTACAATACTTTTTATTAAAATATATAATTAAAATTGTTTTGTGAATAATTTAACTAAATTAAAATAAATCTATTGAATTGAATTAATAAAATTAAAATAAAACATAAAACTCTCAATTCTCAATTCTCATTCTTACATTTGGGGGGCTCAACCTATAAAAAAAAAAAAACTCGAGTGCAGTGAATTTTTGTTAATATAAAAAAATTAATATAAAAAAAAAATAATAAAAAAGTTTGAAGAACTTAAGTACTGTACTTTTTTTTGTTATTTTATAAAGAAAAAATAAAAAGAACCGTTTGCTAACATTCTGCAAAAAAGAAAAGGTTTAATATACACAATTTTTAAATGACCCGTTATTGAATGAGAGCAAAAAATATAAAACAGAAACCAGTGATTTTAAGAATTTATAACACTAGATCAAGAGCGCTAATCTTAAAAACAAAAGAAGCTGGAAACCAAATTGACAAAAGTGTTATACTGGAAAGTAGTAAGATGGCAACTAAGTCTGAAACAAATTTAAATAGTGGCAATACTGAATTGAGTGAACTAATAAAGCTTTTGGCATTGAAAATGCAAAAGGAAGAAGATGATAAAAACAAAACTAGTGTGTCCATTGAAAGTTTTGGAAAAATAGTGCCTGATTTTGATGGTGATTCGATATCAGTAAACTATTGGTTCGAAAATTTTGAAAAAAAATGCAGAAGCTTATGATCTTAATGAAAAACAAAAATATGTTCAAGCTAGAAACAAAATGATTGGAGCTGCTAAATTATTTTTAGAAGCTGTTAGCGTTTCTGATTATTCTACGTTGAAGGAGGTGTTAACAAATGAGTTCTATAAATCATTTAGTAGTGCAGAAGTCCATAAACAGCTTGCAAATCGTAAAAAATTGGAAAATGAATCGTTTCACAAATATGTTTTACATATGAGAAAACTTGCAGCAACTGGTAAAATTGAAGACATTTCTGTAATAAGATATATGGTAGACGGTTTGCGAATAAAAAGTGAATGGAAGTATTCTTTGTACAATGCTAAAACATACAAAGAGCTTCGTGAGCAGTACTCAATATTTGAACGTATTAAGCCTTTGGAAATACCAAACAAAAACAAAACAGAAAATAAACAATATACAAAAAAAGAACATTGTTTTAATTGTGGATCAGCTGATCATAAAAGAAGAGACTGTAAAGAGCAAACAAAGTGTTTTTTTTTGCAATAAAACTGGTCATATTGCCAAAAATTGTATTTTAAAAAATCAAAAAACAAATACAACGAGTGTAACCGTGAATATGATAATAGACAAAAAACGTTTGAAGACCATAATTTTTGAAAATAAACAAATTGATTGTTTAGTAGATACAGGGTCTGATGTAACCCTCATGAAAGAAAGTGTGTATAAACAATATTTTAAAGACTGTGTTTTAAACGGAAGTTCGTCTTTATTGTTCGGTCTTGGTAATACTCCAACGGAACCGATTGGGTATATAAATGGTACGGTATACGTCGATTCCGTAACAACAAATCATAATTTTCTCATAGTGCCGGACAATTCAGTAAAGTACAATGCACTACTCGGTTATGATTTTGTAGAAAAATTTAAGTGTATTTCTGACGGTAACGGGTATAAATTCGATTATAAAAACGAACCGCAAAACGAAAATTATTTCTCGGTATATAACATAACAACAGCCGAATTAAACGTTCCTCCCAAATATAAGCAGAAGGTAGAGGAAATAATATCTAGTTATAACCCGTCATCAGTTCCAGAAGGAAGTCCGGTTGTAATGAAGATTGTGACAGATGGAGAACTAAAACCATTTCGTCATTCACCATCCCGATTACCAATTAATGAACAGGAAGCTGTACGAAAACAAGTTGATGAATGGTTATCGAATGGTGTTGTTAGAAAATCAACATCATCAGTGGCAAGTAGAGTTGTGGTAGTAAAAAAGAAATGTGGTGACTACAGAGTTTGTGTTGACTTCCGTAAGTTGAATAATATGGTGTTAAAAGACTGTTTTCCTGTGCCGTTAATTGATGAGGTGTTAGAAAAGTTACAAAACTCTAAATTTTTTACCGTAATGGATCTTGAGAACGGATTTTTTCATGTGCCAATCGAAGAATCCAGTAAGCATTTGACTGCATTTGTAACAAAAGAATGCCTTTTCGAATTTAATAAAGCACCCTTTGGTTTTTGTAATTCACCAGCGAATTTTATAAGGTACGTGAATCATATTTTTCAACCACTTATTAATAACGACGTAATGGAACTATATATGGACGACATTGTTATTTTTGCTGAAACTCCAGACTGTTGTCTTACAAAGCTTAAACTAGTTCTGGAAACTGCTGCACGTTTTAATTTGAAAATTAAATGGTCAAAATGTTCGTTTCTTCAAACCAAAATTGATTTTCTTGGTTATACTGTGCAAGCTGGAATGATTTGGCCTGGAAAAGAGAAAACCAAAGCTATTGAAAAGTTCCCTCAACCAAAAAATATCAAAGATGTTCAATCATTTCTAGGTATCACTGGATATTTTCGAAGATTTATCCAAGGGTATGCTCATATTGCTCGACCTTTAACAAATTTACTGAAGAAGGATGCTAAATTTATTATTGGCGGGAAGAGTTGCAGGCGATTTATGCGTTGAAAACAGCTCTCATAAAAGAACCAGTGCTTAAAATATATGATAGAACAGCTGTGACTGAATTGCATACTGACGCTTCTAAATATGGTTTTGGTGCTGCACTTTTACAAATACACGAAAATCAGTTACACCCAGTATTTTTTTGGAGTAAAACAACGTCTCTGCAAGAACAAAAACAACACAGCTACATATTAGAAGTTAAAGCTGCATACTTAGCTTTTAAAAAGTTTCGTCATTATCTTCTTGGTATTAAATTTAAGTTGATTACTGATTGTGCTGCATTTAAACAAACAACATCAAAGAAAGACGTACCAAGGGATGTGGCACAGTGGATAATGTATATTCAAGATTTTACGTATATCATTGAGCATCGAGCAGGAAACAGATTAAAACATGTTGATGGTCTAAGTCGTTACCCTGTGGATGTTATGGCTGTGCTCTCTGATATATCACCAAAAATTGGTAAGCTTCAACAAGAAGACGAGGGTATTAAAGCTATTTCTGTTATTCTAAACACTGGACCTTATGGTGATTTTAAAATAAAAGGTGGTTTAGTTTACAAAAACGTTACTGGAAGCGATTTACTTGTGGTTCCAAAGTCGATGGAGATTGATGTTATTAAAAACGCACACGAACAAGGCCATTTCTCAGTACAAAAAACAATGCACCGCGTACAACAGCAATTTTTTATACCTCATTTAGAAAAAAAGTACATCAGTTTATATCGAACTGTATCAAATGTATAATACATAACAAAAAATTAGGAAAGCGTGAAGGGTTCTTAAATTGTATCGATAAAGGAGAGGTACCTCTACACACACTTCATGTCGACCACTTGGGTCCGATGGATGCCACGTCAAAGTTATATAAACATATTTTTGCTGCTGTGGACGCTTTTTCTAAATTTGTATGGTTGTTCCCAACAAAATCTACTGGTGCGGAAGAAGTTGTAAGAAATCTTAAAATATGGTCTGATATCTTTGGGTATCCTTTAAGAATAATAAGCGATAAAGGGTCTGCGTTCACCTCAAATCTTTTTCTGATTTTTGTCAAGAAAACAACATAGAACACGTTTTAATAACAACAGGTGTCGCTCGTGGTAATGGGCAGGTAGAAAGAGTAAACCGTACGATTAATTTCTATTATTGCAAAGCTGTCATCAGATGATACATCAAAATGGTATAAATACGTCGGACAGGTGCAGAAAGCTATTAATTCTTGTGTTCATAGTACAACAAAATACTCTCCTTTTGAAATTATGTTTGGTGTTAAGATGAACTCAGATGTATGCGACAACGTTCTAAATATTCTGCAAGAAGAGTTAATTACCGATTTTAACAAGGACAGAGAGAGCTTACGTGCAGATGCTAAACAACAAATTATGAAAGCTCAACAACAATACAAGCTGAATTATGATAAAAAATGTAAACAACAAAGCGATTATCAGATTAATGATTTGGTAGCTATAAAACGTACTCATTTTGTAGCTGGAAAGGAACTTGCCAGTGAATTTTTGGGTCCATATAAAGTCACTAAAGTAAAAAGAAACAACCGTTATGATGTGGAGAAAGTTGCTGATTTTGATGGCCCGAAAAAAAACATCTACTAGCTGCGATAATATGAAGTTGTGGGGATTTGTCCAAGCCAATGATGATTTTTTGTCATCTGGGTCAGATGAAGAGCAGGACGGCCGAATGTAAAGCAAGGGTCAGGTGTGAAGAAAGATGTCAAATATGAAGTTGCTAAATGTCAGTTGCTAAATGTCAGTTGCTAATTACTTAAGAGTCAATCGGTCGGCAGTAAGTTGTTTGAAGTGAGTTGAATCGGTCGGTCGTTAAGCAGTTGTCCGTCGATATCCTACGTTGTATTATCATTAACTTTACATAATGTTCTACATTACTTTTTCTTAAAATATATAATTAAAATTGTTTTGTGAATAATTTAACTAAATTAAAATAAATCTATTGAATTGAATTAATAAAATTAAAATAAAACATAAAACTCTCAATTCTCAATTCTCATTCTTACATATAGTCTTCTAGCGCTGCTAAAAAAGCCGGATATATGAAAAAATAGTGAATAATTTGGTCACCAATATTAAAAATAACTCAAATAAGTGTCAGCCTAGGTCAACGACGTAGTGTCAAAATAGCTTTAAAAATTTGTGTTTCATCGAGTATTTTAACTCTTTTTTTTAAATAAGTCTAAATTTCCTAAACTTTCAACATATTTTCATACAAAGATGAGTTACATTTTACCGCCACTTTTAAACCCCAATACAGGGGTTTGAGCAGCTGAAAAATACGTTTATCATATTTTTTGCTCCTTTTAATAATGACGTTGTATATACCTAGACATTGCAAAATAATGTGTATTTAGATATTATATCATATTTAAAAAAAAAACACAATTTAATTTTAGATAAAATTGTATATATAACCCCATGCAGAGTCACACTAGAAAAATTGTCAATTATATTATGGATATACATAAAAGTTAACACACATGTTGAATACCCCAATTATGTTTCTCAAGTTAACACACACTATACGGTTCACACAAATTCAATAACCCAAATATTTTCTGCACACTCAACAACGAATGCAATAACCCAAAAACACATCCGACACGCTTAACAACAAACACAATAAATTCTTCAAACCCAATTTAGACACAAATAAAAGAATTCAATTACAACTTAGTTAAGCATATTTTTTTAAATTCAATAAATCTAAATAGTAAGCAAAATTGTATTTATAAGAAGACAAAATATTGCAATACTAAATATTCAATAAATTTAAATAGTAAGCAAAATTGTATTTATGGAAAAGAAAAAATATTGTATAAAATGAAATAATTTATCAATAAAAGTTTAGTTCTGTTCTGAAGTGCAAATAAACTCGTTTTCTGGCGCCCGAGCGAAATAAAAGTTATACCCGGATATATTAAAGTGTCTTAGTGCTAACAAAATAATATTGTGTAACTAACTGTTCCTAAAAAAATAAAAACCAAATAAATACAAGTGGCCGAAAAATAAATTGGCATTAACATTTAACAATTTTTGTTGAAAAAAAACTTTTATAAAACCGTTTAAAAAGGAAAAAAAACATTCCAAGATAATACAAGCGGATTAATTAAAAAGTTTGGGGTACGGACACTTTTAAACAAAAAAATCGTTTTAACGAACAAAACTACCGTCTTACAAATTCAAAAATAAGCGGGAACAAAAACAAAATCGTTTAACAAACAACAAACTACCGTTTTACAAATTCAAAAATAAGCGGGAACAAAATCGTTTAACAAACAACGAACAAAACTACCGTTTTACAAATTCAAAAATAAGCGGGAACAAAATCGTTTAACAAACAACGAACAAAACTACCGTTTTACAAATTCAAAAATAAGCGGGAACAAAACCCTTAAAACAAACAACGAGCTGAACTACCGTTTTAAAAAACCAAGAAAATAAGCGGAAGGATCAACCAAAAAAGGCATATCAGACAGACTCAACAAATCAGTTACTAGTGACGTCAGCCGTACCCTAGTAGATCTTCAACTTCAAACAGGATAAATACGGACCGTACAAGCAGCATGCTGATCTTTTTATTGTAAGTTAATTATAAACCCTTAGTTTTTATTAAAAATATATCAAATTATTGTGAAACCAAAAAATCATTTTTGATCGATTTAACTAAATTGAACTTATTAAAGTTACATTTTTTCTATAACCAATCACTTTTACCTTTAAAATTTATTTAGAACAAAAAAAAAAAAGCAAAATTTTTGTGAAACCAAAAAATCATTTTTGATCGATTAAACTGAATTGAACTTAGATCTTATTAAAGTTACATTTTTTTCTATAAACAATCACTTTTACCTTTAAAATTTATTTAGAACAAAAAAAGCAAAATTTTTTTTTTTTATTATTAAAATATATCAAATTATTGTGAAACCAAAAAAATCATTATTCAAAATTAAACTGAATTGAACTTAGATCTTATTAAAATTATATTTTTTCTATAAACAATCACTTTTACCTTAAAAATTTATTTAGAACAAAAAAAGAAATTTTTTTTACAAACATAATATTTATTCTTGAACTGTGAAATATATTTCTATTTTTGTGAAACTTGCAAATATTTTTATATTTCTTTTTTTTTGGGGAAAAGAATTACACTACACAGTCTCACTTTGATACAAAAAACACACACATAATGGAACAAATTAGAGAAGCAATTACACAACTAACGGGTGCACTGAACGCACAAATAGAGCAGGTCAAACAGTTAAGTAACAGGATGGTTGAATGGGAAGGAAGGATAACAAACTTAGAAACTAACACAGTTAAGCCTTCCACTGAAGAATCAGATCTTGTCTTACCCAAAACCGTTAGGGACTTAGAAGATATACGTAAACTCCCGGATTGCGTAAGGGATTTACAAATTTTCGAGGGTAACCCTGTTCAATATATCTCTTGGGTCCATAGCATAGAATCTATCTTAAGGGACTATGAGATTGTAAGAGGGAAGCCAATATACAGGGCAATACTACAACATATTAGGCAGAAGGTCAGGGGACCAGCCGACACAGCCCTCATTTCCTACAACATATTCGATGAGAGTTGGGACAAAATAAAAAATTGTTTGTCTCTGCACTATGCAGACAAAAGGGACCTTCAAACATTAGAATATGAGCTCAGTATTATGCGTCAAAAGAATAACTCTATAGACGAATTTTATGCTAGAGTAAACCA
Source organism: Delia radicum (assembly GCA_021234595.1). Taxonomy (NCBI): domain Eukaryota; kingdom Metazoa; phylum Arthropoda; class Insecta; order Diptera; family Anthomyiidae; genus Delia; species Delia radicum. The sequence goes on from CM037851.1 coordinate 132,499,868, forward strand.
CCAGCTCTCCTCATTATAAATAAATTGAAAACTGATAATTACTCAGTGGAAACCGTTGAAGCCTTAATATCTTGTTATAGGAACAGGGCCTTAGATGTTTTTATACGAGGTATAAACGGGGATGTTTCTCGAATGTTAATTATTCAGAAACCTAGAACCTTGCCTGAGGCCTACACCTCTTGTCTTGAATTTTCAAAATTTAAATTTTAGAAATAACTCTATTCACCCACGATATTCTAACAATGTCACCACGCCAATCAATCAAATGTCTGGAAATACAAATTTCAATAGGCCACAAGCACCGCAAAGACCACTAAATGTTCATGAAAAAGTACGAATCTACAATACGCCTACGCAGCCTCATTTACAAAACATACCACCTCCTAGGCCTACTCAACCAAAACCACCAATACCTATGGAAATAGACCCTTCAATAAAGTCTCGACAAATAAATTATATGAATAGGCCCGAAAAATCGCCATTGCCATATTCTAGTAATAATTCATCAAATATACCGCGGAAACAACAGCGAGTTTTTAACACTGAAACCGCAGACAACCAGGAGCAATACCCTTCATGCGAGGAAAACCAACAGGACGCTGAAGACCTTTCAGAAGATAACTGCTACGAAGAGGACACTGAATTTGGGCTAAACGAGTTTTACGATGGACGCCTATCCAGCGTTCCTTACCTAGAAGTGCGTTCTAAAAGCAACAAAATCTTAAAATTTTTGATTGACACAGGAGCCAACAAAAATTTTGTTTCGGAAACATTTTCACAAAATTCCAAACCTGTAAATTCTATTTTTTATATACAGTCGGCAACTGGTCAAACTCCAATTACTCATAAAATTTATGGCACCTTTTTTAAAACACTCGGCATAAAACAAAAATTTAGTCTTCTTTGTCCTTCCTGGATTAAAATCCTTCGATGGAATCATTGGCGATGATACTCTAAGACAATTAGAGGCAGTAATAGACAGAAAAAACAACACGCTGAAGCTTTACAATGGCTCTATTATTAAACTTAAATCAAAAATTTCTAAACAAGTCAACAATATAAACACTATACAACATAAGGATAAGGAAATACAGAACTTAATAAACGAACACCGCTCACTATTTGGTCCAGTATCTGATAGTGGGGTGATTGAAACAAACATTCGTGCGGAAATCAGGACATCAACTGAGGAACCAATCTACACAAAATCATATCCCTATCCAAGTCATTTAAAGCCCGAAGTGGAAAGTCAAATAAACCAAATGCTAGAAAATGGAATAATTAGGCCTTCCAAAAGTCCCTATAATTCACCCCTTTGGATCGTCGCAAAAAAACCCAAACCAAATGGCGAAAAACAGTTTAGAGTTGTAATCGATTTTAAACGACTCAATGCAGTAACTATTGCCGACGCCTATCCGATACCGGACATTAACACCACGCTTTCTAGTCTCGCAGAATGTAAGTTTTTTACTACTCTAGACTTGACCTCTGGATTTCACCAAATTAGGATGAAGGACAAGGACATAGAAAAAACGGCATTTTCTACAAATAATGGGAAGTTCGAGTTTTTAAGGTTACCTTTCGGCCTTAAGAATGCCCCTTCAATATTCCAAAGGATGATGAACGACGTACTACATCCACTACTGGGAAAAGCATGCTACGTCTACATAGACGATATTATCGTTTTTGGAAGCAACAGGAATGAACACATCGAAAATTTAAAAAAGGTATTTGCTTTATTGGAAAAAGCAAACTTAAAAGTGAACCTCGAAAAGTCAAAATTCTTACAGACTAGTGTGGAGTTTCTTGGACACACAGTATCCCAAGATGGCATTAAACCGGATGCAGGTAAAATAACGGCGATTCAAAATATTCCAGCTCCAAAAAATCTAAAAGATTTAAAAAGCTTTTTGGGATTAGCCTCATACTACAGGCGATTTATAAAAGATTTTGCTGCCGTAGCAAAACCTTTGACAAATCTAACTCGTGGGGCAAATGCTCAAATTAAGGCAAACCAATCCAAACGCGTAAACATTAGTTTGGACGAAAATGCCATGAAATCATTTAGGAATTTAAAAGAACTACTGACGTCATCAGAAATTTTAGCATACCCTAACTTCGAGAAGACCTTCATTTTGACTACTGACGCTTCAAATTATGCAATAGGATCTGTTCTCTCGCAAGGAGAGCTTGGGAAAGATCGACCGATTATATATCTATCCAGATCCTTGAATAGAACCGAGGAAAACTACTCTACGATAGAGAAAGAAATGCTGGCTATAGTTTGGTCTCTTGACAAACTTCGCTCCTACTTATATGGAGCCAGGGAAATAAAAATTCTCACTGATCATCAGCCGCTTACTTTTGCATTAAGCAATGCCAACAATAATGCAAAACTCAAAAGGTGGAAGGCCAGGATAGAGGAATATAATTATAAACTAATATATAAGCCAGGTAAAACAAATGTTGTTGCTGATGCTCTATCACGCTTACCAACGGAAGTAAACACACTCTCATCAACTGACGATTGTTCTCAACATAGCGCTGAAGAGGATGGTGCACTTCTAATACATCACTGTGAATCCCCGATAAATGTTTTCAGAAATCAAATAATATTTATGAATGGAATGAAGTCAAACTATATGGAAGTTCCTCATGACAAATTTCAACGGCATTACGTAAGACTTGAAAACCTTAACGAAAAAAGGCTTATTCAGGCTTTAAAGAGCAAATTGAACCCAAACGTAACAAATGGCATAAAAATTCCAGAGGAAAAGCTCACAATATTGCAAAAGATATACACGGAACACTTTTCTAAATTTAAAATCAGAATTACGCAGAGATTGGTAGAGGATATAGTTGATCCAGAGGAACAATTTACTATCATTCAAAGCGAACACAAGCGCGCACACAGGAATTTTGCCGAGAACAAGGAGCAAATTTTGGAAAAATACTATTTTCCAAAAATGGCCAAGTTGATTAAAGACTTTACCAAGTCTTGCGAAGTTTGTAGTAAAAATAAATACGACCGGCACCCCCCAAAGCCAGAATTGCAACCTACTCCAATTCCTTCATACCCTACGGAAATTCTACATATCGACATATTGGAAATAAAGGGCGAAAAATTTATAACCTGCGTAGATAAATTTTCAAAATTTACGAAATTTTTTCATATAAAAAATAAATCAGTTCTACACATAAGAGATAAGATCATTAAATTACTACATTTTTTCTCCGCGCCAAACACAATAGTAATGGACAACGAAAGCAGTTTCATTAGCCCGATAGTATTAAATTACATCGAAGGACTAGGAATCAAGACGTATTTTGCACCACCCCAAAAGAGCGAGGTAAATGGAGCTATTGAAAGGGTCCATTCAACAATTGTTGAAATGCTCAGATGTCTAAAAGAAGAATTTCCAGATTTTACACTCAAGGAATTAATAAACATAACAGTCGACAGGTACAACAATACGGTTCATTCTGTCACTAAGAGGAAACCAGCGGACATATTTTTTGGACGAACGAGAGAATAAATTACCAAAAACTAAGCGATTTTAAAGCAGTAGTAAATAATGACTTACGCAACGAAATTGCTAGGAATCAGAAAATTAAACTATATAGAGAAAACGCAAAGAAGCAAAAGCCTAGAACATACAGCCAAGGAGACATTGTCTTTAAGAAGAATAAACAAATAAAAGGCAAAGATAAGCCTATTTTTATAAAGCAAATTGTTGGGAAGGATAATACCGTCACAATTACAACAACCGATAATAAAAGAATCCACAAATCCCATCTAAAGAACCAATAACTTTTTTATAAAGGCTTAATTTTTGTTAGTTCTAACCTTTTAATGATTTTCATAGGGTTTTTCATAATTATTTCTTTTCAACTTTATTCAAAATGCAAAAATAACAGGGGAGTTCTACAAATTCCACCTATGACAAATTTTCCCGAGATAAAAATAGATTATCCACAAAATTTTAATAATTAGCGGGACGCTAATACTTAAAAAGGGGGGAGTTAACACACATGTTGAATACCCCAATTATGTTTCTCAAGTTAACACACACTATACGGTTCACACAAATTCAATAACCCAAATATTTTCTGCACACTCAACAACGAATGCAATAACCCAAAAACACATCCGACACGCTTAACAACAAACACAATAAATTCTTCAAACCCAATTTAGACACAAATAAAAGAATTCAATTACAACTTAGTTAAGCATATTTTTTTAAATTCAATAAATCTAAATAGTAAGCAAAATTGTATTTATAAGAAAGACAAAATATTGCAATACTAAATATTCAATAAATTTAAATAGTAAGCAAAATTGTATTTATGGAAAAGAAAAAATATTGTATAAAATGAAATAATTTATCAATAAAAGTTTAGTTCTGTTCTGAAGTGCAAATAAACTCGTTTTCTTAAATATGTATTACATCGTGCATACAATCGTACAATTAATTGCATATATCATTTTGTGTATAATTTTATACACAAAATTTATCCCAACTTTTGTCTTTTTGATTTCTGGATTGAATGATTTCTTTCTGGTTCTTCAATTTCTACACCTTCTACACAAAAGATGTAGGAACACTAAGAAAAAGAACTTGTTCAGTTGCAACATTAGGAGTTTTTAATTAGGTTTAGATTTTTTTCAATGTAAAAAGTCAAATAAAGTTTCAAAGTTTTTCCGTGTTTGTGGTGTATGTTACTAAATTCCATAAAATCTTCATTTTCAAAGTTTTCTTTTCTCAGGCAACATATTTTTTTAGGTAATTTCAAGAAAATTTTTGAATAAAATAAAATGTTCAAATGGATAGAAATTTGCTACAAATTATAAAGTTGGAAACTTTTTGCAAGTGGCTAAAGTTTAAAAGGATTACTAACGTTGAAGCAACCCCGGTGATTATTTCTACAAATATTTCGGATTTTGATGAAGTTTTAAAATCAAAAACCGGATACAACTATAGCTTATGTTATATACATTAGTATCAGTTCAGATATAAATTTAAACCGCTATATAAAATATTTGACGATAAAAGTTTTAATCATTCTTTTTATCTTAGTAATTTTTTTTTATTTCTTTCTATAAATTTATGTATGTATATCATTTGCCTTTTATAAATCTTTTTCGTATTAAATCCTAGAACTTTATTAATTCATATGCTTGCATTGCTACTTTTTTAATTTGTATGATGGTTTTACCGTCTTATAATAATATGGCAATTGGTTCCTGAGACAATCTTTTTAATATGATTAGAATAATTCCTAAGGGAAAGTCTGGCCTAAAAATTTTCCATTTAAATGCTCAAAGTCTTAATAACAAAATGGACGAGTTTCGTTATATATTTGAGGAATCTGACATAGATGTGATATGTGTTTCGGAAACATGGTTTGTCCCTACTATTCATGACAGTTATTACAATTTACGTGGCTACAGACTTCTTCGTGCTGATAGGGATACTAATGCTGGAGGAGTTGCCATTTTTATTAAATATTCAATATAATGTAAAATAAAATTTATGCCAGATGCCGAGATGGTAAATAATGATAATAGAAATTTTAAAATAGAACAATTGTTCGTAGAGATTTTTAGCAAAACCAAAAAGCTTTTACTGGGTGCAATTTATAGGCCAAACAAGAGAATCAAAATGGATGATTGGTTAACTAAATTAACAACTATAACAATGGGATACTCCGAAGTGATAATTGTTGGTGATTTTAACAACAATATATTGGTAGATAAAGGTCTAATGGACAGTATGATTTATATAGGCATCTTGTAAATTTCTCGACACCTACCCATTTTACAATATCTAGTTTATTGTTCTTTGATCAGCTTTCAGCGTCATTATTCTCTAAGCATGATCTTATCTTTGTAGTATATGACTTTCACATTGATGAACAGAATCAGAAAGTAATAACTTACAGAGATTTTAGAAACATTGATTATCAGTCACTGGAAACCGAACTCTCAACGATTCCATGGAACGAAATTTTTTATAAGCCTAGTGTAGCTGAACAAATCATGTTTTTGCACCATTATATAGAATTCCTTTATAACAAATATATCATAATTAAGGAAAAACGGATACGATGTGAACAGCCCTGGTTTTCTAGTCAAATCAAGTTGCTTATTGAGGAAAGGAATTATGCTTATAAAAGGTGGAAAAGATTTAAAACTAATGAACTTCATGACATTTTTAAGTTATTAAGAAGAAAAGTAAATTCGAAAATCAAAATTGCAAAGTCAAAATTCTATGAAGATAAATTTAAATCTGCTGTTTGCTCGAAAAAGAAATGGAAAGATATTAAAAATATGGGAATTGTGAGTAACAATAATAATGTTATTAACATCATCGATGTTAATCAATTAAACCATACGTTTGTTAACATTTCTATGCCTGATGCCGATATTAAACATTACATCGATCTTTTTACAAATAATAACAATACAAACAATATCAATCATATACGTAATTATACATACATACAACAATTCTTTCATCAATAATGTTTTTTCTGAGAACAACAACCACAACATTCATTTTGAATTTACACACTTTACTCAGGAAGATGTTTTAGAAGCTTTTCTAAGCATTAAATAAAACTCTATAGGACATGATGGAATTCATCCTAAATTTATAAAACTGATTCTCACGTCACATGTGACACATATATTTAATACAATCATAACAACCTCTGAATTCGCTACTATGTAGAAACACACCAAAATTATACCAATACCGAAATCAGATAAAGATTATTGTCCAATTGCAATTCTACCTTATTTATCAAAAGTTTTTGAACGTCTGGTGCACGCACAGATGAGCAGCTACCTTTACTGCAACTCATTACTCACTGATAGGCAATCCGGTTTCAAACCTAAACACAGCTGCATTACTACTTTGATTGATGTATCTGAGGATATGAGAACTGAAATGGATAACAGGAAAATAACTTTCCTTGTCTTACTGGATCATTCGAAGGCGTTTGACACTGTAGATCATTCAATTCTTTGCCTTAAACTTAAATATTTGTGTAATTTCTTACCAACAGCTGTGAAATTAATAGCATCGTACTTATATGGCAGATCGCAATCGGTTTACCATGTATCTGAAATGTCAAGCAGCTACCCAGTTGCGAGAAGTGTACCACAGGGTTCGATTCTTGGTCCGTTATTGTATGCTATATACTCTAACGACTTACCATCTCAACTTCAACACTGTAGTGTCCAAATGTATGCTGACGACGTACAACTCTACATCAGTTGTGAGCCCACTGAGGTCACAAATTGCATTAATAAATTAATTCAAGATTTAACAAGAATAACTAAGTGGGCATCTACTAATGGTCTATGTTTGAACTCCAAAGCTATGATTATTGGCAATAATAACCTAGTTCCACCTTTTTTACCACCAATATATATTAGTGATTCTCCAGTTGAAATAGTCGGTACAGCCAGAAACCTAGGAATTATCTTCAATAAACATCTTGATTGGTCTGATCATGTTAACGCTATATGCGGTAAAACATTTGCTATGTTAAGAAATTTGTGGATGACACAATACTATACACCTTTAGAGATCCGAATGCTGCTAGTTAAAACGTATTTGTTGCCAACTCTAATGTACGGATGCGAACTTTTTTCAAACTGTGATTCTGTTACCAAAAAAAAAACTAAATGTTACATATAACAACATTGCCAGATATGTTTTTGGACTCAAACGCTTCACCAGAATTTCACGTTACTCGAAAAAGATATATAACTTATCTTTTGATAACTTTTTAAATGCCGTTCTCTAATATTCCTTCATAAAATAATTTATACACAACAACCTGACTATTTACATAGAAGAATTAACTTTTTACATCAAATAGAGGAAAAGAGATTATAACAATTCGTCATCGAAGTCAGCTATCAAAAAGACATTTCCTTAAAAACAGTAGTGCTCTTTGGAACCACTTGCCACATAAGATTCAAACAACAAGCAATGCAATGCACTTTAAACGAGACATTTTTAAACTTTTTGATTAACAAAAATATTAAATTAAACTTAATGATTTTTTTTTTTTTTATTTTCTTGTTTTAATTTAATTTAATTTTTTTTTTTTTTCTAAATTCTAAATTTGTTTATTTTTTTATTTTTTTGTTTAATTTGAATTCTTTAATTTTTTTTTATATTTTTTTTTTAATTTTATTTTTTTTAAATATTTTTTTATGTAATATTTATTGTAACAATATATAATTGTAACTACTTTGAAAACTTAAAATCATACTTATTCTTTTTTCATATCTTTATATGTTTTGTACTTTTTGTGATGATAATTTGTTAGTTTCCATTTAAATAGTTTTTTTTTTGTTCTTCCTAAACTCATTTGTAACACTATTTTTCCAGCTGCTGTTAAAAAGATTATATCTTGTTGCACTGGTATAATAAATAAAGTAATAATAATAATCGGAATTAATTGTATCGCGCTATTATTCGGATGTAATTTAATCTGATATTATCAAATTAAAACTGAACTAATGCAAACTTTTATAATTATATATAGGCCCATTTCTAATATGATTATATAAAGCATTTTTTTTTTTAAATCGGGTTATTAAAAGTCGAAAGTTTCTATGAGCACTAGGGTTTTAACTTTTGGCAATTAGCAAATTTTAGCTACGCTAGTCGTATAATTTAAAGTAACGCAATTTTGTTTTTCGTGGTTTTCATTAAGATTTCAGCATAAACCTTTTTTTATTTAATTAAATTAATATTTAGCTGAAATTTTAACGAAATTAGACGATAACGATGCATATCCAACTTAAACGTTTTCAAATTTGACGTGTTTCGCGGATTTTGATAAAACAGAATAACGCGTTGTTTCGCAATATAATTCAAAACTCGCAAAATAACTAACACAATTAAGCGCAATGTGTTCTGTTATATAGGTAGTTTGAGTGGAATAGTTTTGTCGCCGGGTATCCGAAAAGCAATTTGAAAATGACCTGTCACTTTTTATTCAGCGTGTGTGTAGGGGTTGCAAAATAGCCCGTCCGGAACCAGTCACTGCACTTATTCAAAACAGCCTGTCATACCACCTGTTCAAAAAACCTTCAAAAATGCACAACAAAAATTAATTTTAAAATTAGTTTATTTAGTCTATACCCAACACAAAACTATAACATTAAGTTCATTATAACAATTGAAATTTGGAAAAGTACATAAACTAGACAAGAAGGCCAAATGTTCAAAATATAGATTTTTTGCAAATTTTTTTCTTTATTGGCTAACATTTCTTCTAAAATGCACTTCATGAACATTTTCATTTTGTATGCTGCATTATAATTCTAGTTCACAATAATATCTTTATTTAAAAGAAGGAGCTGCAACAATTCAGCACAAATTTAATGTATAACTTAATATAAAGCAGAGTAACAACGAATATACTCAGTTTAAATTTTGTACCCAAAGAAATTCTTACAAATCGCCAGTTACTTATACATAACAAACCGTTGCCAAATATCTTGTAAAATATCTTAGCAAGATATTTCGATACCAATATGCAGAAATTTTGCCATTTAAATTTATATTCTTGTGAAGTGAAGTTCCGTATTCAGTTAGATTAAACCAATGAATTGTTATGTCTTCATTCCTACTGTCACAAAGTCGGTACATAGCAAATTCCTTCAGTGTTGTCTACTTGGTAGCAGTCAAGGAACTGCATCCTTGGGTACTAATTGCCAAAATTTCATCCACTGCTAGCGGTTTTGAACCAGTTTAATAACCAATAGCAACTTCAACTGCAACGATAGTTGATTCAGTACACTTTAATGTTATATTACCTTTTCTCCAGTAACGTGATATATCTGGTACCACTCAGTGATTTTTTTGTCACCTATATTCACGTGATTGGACATTTCACCCAAATTAACAATTTTTTGGTGCACCACAATTTTGGTTTCACCAGTTGCTCCTCAGTGTGATCCTCAATCATACATCACAGAATTACCACTTTGAATAAATCGACTCTTCATTTCCCGCAGGGATATTAAGACCCGCACTCCTTAAAATTCAAAATAAAAATCGGCTGTCACCCATTGTAACACATTAACATAAGTAGCACTAAAAATTTAACTTAAAACACAAAAAGCTAAAAAATGTCAAAACTTAACCTATAGAATCGTATTATACCTTAAATGAAAGCTTATTATCTTGTCCACAACTTATTGGCCAATTAACGTACCCTTTATTAAGGTAATTTTTTAAAATCAATAGCCTTTTTCATAAAAACATGAAAAAAAACGAAAGAAAATAATACAAAATTTTCATCTGGTTCGTAATGGGTTAACTAACTGTGAGCATATTTTAGCTCGTAGGAAAGGTTTTCTAATTACCTTTCCTATAATGCTTAAATCGTTCAGATCCGTTCACAACTTTTGACTAAAATGGAAAAACAACTTTGAAACCTGGCCTTTTACCTCGATGCGAGTCCCGAAAGCTTTCTCCGATTTGGCTAAAACTTTCCGCACTGAACTTTTATACCAAGTGTCACAATATTCCGGCCCCCAAAATTCGAACAAAAAATGTTTTCCCCTAGTGTATAACGATTGCCACCCTAGTGTATATAGTTCATTATCATGTAGTGCCGGGCGAATGGTAATTCTAATAACGGTGACACCTGACTGTTTTAAAATTTTTTTAGATGTTTTACCGGGTTTTCAGCTTGATTTTTCTTCACATTTCGGACAATGGATCGCACTTCAGCCTCATGTGTATTTGGCTTATCAGGTTTGAAATGATTTTTTTTTTTTCATATAAATGGGTTTTTTTGCAGCAATTTCGATACTGTCAAAAATTTCGACCAATTTTTTGCATTTTTTTAATGATATTTTGGATTTTTCGAAGTTTTTTGACCAAATTTGGATAAAAAGTCGATTATACCGAAAAAGTAAGATTTATACTAATTACGAACAGAAAACGTAGATAAATTATTTAGTAATATTCTCTAGAATGCGTTGCGTAAGCAAATATCCAAATAACGGTATTTTTAACTATACAGAAGTTCCATTATACGTAGGCTTGCCAGACGCACTGTTTACAGCAGTAAGCGAACCTTTCCACCAATTGTACTTTTTTCTGCCTTAAACCTAAAGAAGTGCGCAAAAGTACATTTTTTTAGCACCAGTGCTTCTTTTTGTATTTTTTTTTTTTTTTTTTTTTTTTGTTAAAAACATTATCTTGGAAAACTTATTTTGTTTAAGAATTTAAATTTTTCAATAATTTAAATCAATTAGCTTCAAAAAGCTAATAAAAGAGTTATTTTCCCTCGTTTTTGATTCTTGGTTACCCGATAAAAAAAATTGTATCGCAAATATAAATTAATATCCCTTTTTATTTAGATCGATATTTAATCTTATCCCAGTTAATCTCAAAATTGGGGTATCCAGTTATATCCAATTATATCCCTCAAACATATTATTATCCAATAATATATTAATTAAGATCCTAACATATCAGATGGGATCTATTTAGATCTCGTTGGATCTAACTAGATCCAAAAAGATAAGTAATTTTCCAATTTAAATAAATGGAAAACCACTGATGACACCTGTCCATACAAAGGCAGAAACAAGTCTAGTCTGATTTAAAAATTAATAGTGTTTATAAGTTTTAGAGCAGAGATGCCCAGTAGTGGCTGATATCAGCAAATTAAACTCACACGTATACTTACGCTCTTTTGTTTGATCGTCAATCAACCAATAGGAAATCAGCATGTAGAGTGGGAGCGACAAACTACACTAGCAGAAAAAATATGGATGGTACAATATATCCTGAAATAAAGAAGATTTCATTGAAGTGTTTATCTTTATTTCCCTCAACGTATCTTGGGGAACAAATATTTTCAGATTTGAATTATATTTGCTCAAAAACGCAATAAGCTGAATTCTTCTAGTTTGAGAAATATACTTTTATTGCGTAACTGAATAAGAGTATCAACATAGAAGATTTCTTTACTTTTTAATTGCAAATTGAACAATGATTAACGGTCTGTTTTTGTAAGACGTGTCACTCAAAAAATTCGTGTAAATGAGTGAAGAAATTCATTTTGGGGTTTTGTAATGCAAATGTCACTTTGAATTGAGTGAAAACGTAAGAGTTGTCGTTTTCGTCTCTTTTTTTGGTTTCCACAATGCGATTTGAAACGTCACAAACGTCAAAAACAGACGTTCACAAAAAAGTATTCGTCAAAGAAAAAAGGCAACACAATTTAATATTAAAAAAAATACAGTAAAACTCGCTTAAGACGAACTCGGTTAACCCTCGGTTAATACGAACTAATTTAAAAGTCCCGACGTTTTGACAACAATTTCCATATAAATTACATCTTTTAATACGAACTCGGTTAATACGAACCCTCGGTTATTACGAACTGTTTTACGCAGTCCCAAAAACTCGTTTTCATACAAATTACCATGTTTAGTACACTCTTTATCCGTTTAATGCGATAGACCTAATATGAATTTCATATCCGTGGATGACTTTCTAGATATAGATGCTAATGTTTTGACGTCACATACTGTATCAGGTGAAGAAATATTGAAAACTGTTAATCCTCCCGATGTTGAAAAATTGTCAAGTGATATATTCGAACAAAATCGTGTGCCGAAGAAGCTGACAATCATATTTTGGTAATAGAAAAACTTATAACGAATGAAATCATGAATTCAGTCATTCAGAAAAAAACTAACAGATTTTTTTTAATGAAGAATTTTAATTTAATTTTTAATTGTGAATGCATGAAATGCTAATTTTATTTTTTATTTATGTAAAAATCTTGTTTTGTTTTAATAAATACATATATTTTATCGTTAAAAAAAACCCGCTTAATACGAACATCGCTTAAGACGAACTAATTTTTTTGGTCCTTCGAGTGCATCTTAACCGGGTTTTACTGTAATACTTTTTAACAAAAAATTGTAATAAAAAAAGAATAATGATTTTCATTTTTATTTTCATTTATATTTATATTTATTTACAGTTTATTTTTTAGTAAATGTTTTTTTATTTTAGTTGTAAATGTTTTTGTTTTTTTTTTTACATTTTTATCTCCACTTTTATTGTTTTCTAAAAAAATAAATTAATTTTTTTTTCAAGCATAAATCAGCTGTTTTGTGTATATTTCATTTACCGAGTTGGGTTGCCATCTACCAACGAAAAATGAGTTATTTGTATATGAAAAAAACTAACAAAAACCGAAAAGCAATATCATGGCAATCTCTACTGTTTGACATAACATAAAGCTTTACGTACTCAAACGTAAGTCAGGCGAACGAATTATAAAAACTCATTTCCTTACGTATTCGTTCGGGTGCCACACGTTCGTCTGAAATTATACACGTATTGTAAAAACAGACCGTAATTGAGGGAAAATTTATAAACACTTCGAAGAATCTTTTATTTCGAAATATATCACACCCGCCACACATGTGCTTTCGCCGCAATCTCGTTGAAGACTAAATAAAATGAATAGCAAATTGTTTTCTTCCAGTATTATTTCGTCACTCTCACCAATACTATTACCTTGGGCATCTCTGTTTTAGAGAAAAACGTCTATTCTTCTTCTTAACCTCAACATTTCTAAAATAAGTAATTTTTGTTGGATAGAATAAGATATTTTGTGATATAATTGGATCTGTTTAAATCCCATAAAATATATAATTTTGAATACAATTAGGCACATATATAATGAAGCTTAGACTCTAAACTTTAGAGTTATAATAATTAAGTGTATATTTTACTTCGGCTATACATTAGAAATGCTACAGTGTTGCCAGGTATGTTGAGCATAAAATCGTCAAATTTTCCAATAAAAATCGTCAAAATCGTCATTATATTTTCAAAAATCGTCAAAACAAAAAATATTTGTTACAAGTGGGATAAAGTTTTAATAAAAAAAAGAATAATAATGTAATTCACATTTCAAGTGCTCATGTACTATCGGTGTAATATAATACGATTTTTTTAAACTTTTCTGTAATTTAAACTTCGAAAATCATGATATTTTATAACTATAGCACTTTACCACTTTAACTGTTAATTCCTTCTACATAATTCTGTTAACACCACTTCAGAAGCACAATTTTTAAATCTTAAATTCTTTTACATAGTTTAGAAATTCTTTAACAATGTTTTTTTCTTGAATTATTAAATTTGGACTTCCATTAACGAATTAAAGTTTCAAATTTCATTACATGTGATTACATACAATAAATTGTGAAATTTTTGATTATTTCATATTTTTATTTTGGGTTGGTTTTTAATATTGCTAAAATGATTTATTATTTTATTTATTATTTATATTGTTATTTATTTTTATTTAAATATTGTTTATTACTGCATGTTTTTTCCATTTTCAAATATAAATTGTGAATATCTGAAGTTTCACTTTGGAACACTTTATCTATATTATTATTTGGCCTGTTTTTTAAGCACCGGATTTATTTTTGTATTTATAAATCAGAATATTCGAACTCGATGTGTGTTCGCAAGAACTTTATTTTTTTTTTAATTTAAAAAATATTATATTTATATCTCAATCTTACACTAATTAAACTTTATAAAAATATAAATATTAAAAAAAGCATGGATGGCATTCAATGACTTTTCATAATAATGATTGGCTATCACAGTAACACTAATAGCGGAATGAAAATTTAAAAAACGCGATTAAATTAAAGACATGTTTCTTCTTATGTAAACGGTTTTAGTTTTCTGTTTGATTTTGAAATATCTTGAACTAGTTAAAGTCAAAATAACGCTAAAATGCCGAAACAACGATTTATAACGTTATTTTGTTGATGTAACAAAATTTAATGGGTAGAATTTTGAAATAAACCCTGTAAAGACACATGCCACTATTGGAATCGTAGCTTTTAATCGTTAAAAGATAGTGTTTGCCAACCATGAAAAAAGTAAGCACATACTCAGGGAACTTCTGCTGTAAATATTTGTCGTTGTTTCAGTTGTAATACAGTACCTTTATTTTTAAGTGAAAACCCAGTCATTTGTAGGAGAAATTTCATTTTTGAAGACAATTGTAGTTCATTTAAAAAACAAACCACATGAAATTACAGTATTATGATTTTACATTCATTTTATACAGTATTTTTTTATTTAAAAACATAAAACTAATTAATGTTTGTTAATTGTTTACTGCACTGACTGAACCACTCATTAATAAAACAATTGTAGTTAATTTTTGGACAGTAAAAAACAAGTGACTATGTTAGTTGAATTTACTAAAATGTAAGTCGTTCTTTTTTCAAGTGAAATTTCATTTGTTTTTTAGCTACATTTGCAGTCATATTTACCTTTATTAAGTGCAGAAAATAAATTAAAATAAAACTAACATGAAACCATAAAATAACTTTTTTGCTAAACTTTCAATAAAAAATAGTTTTAAATTTTAACGAAATAATAAAAATCCTAAAATAGATCCGGTGGTTTTTTTAATAATAGCAAATAAACATGGTTTGCTGACATATTAAACGTTTGTCAAAAAATCGTCAAATCGTCATTTAGTAATTTAGGTAGTAAAAATCGTCAAACCTGGCAACAGTGGTGACACTGAAAACTGAGCGCAAAGCTATAGGCACGTCATAAACAAAAACGATATTATTAATTAGTACAATATGTATTAAATTTTAAGACGTTTGTGTCGTCTGTTTATAATGTTTGATTACTGTTACTCGTGTAAGCTGTATTTGTTGTTTATATTTGTTATTTATGAATTTGTAATATGTACAGTGATCTAAATCTATGTTTTCGTTAAATGTATAATTTTAGATTTTAAGAAGAAATATCGAAAGTGAAAAATAAAGAATAAGTTTAGAGTATACATAATTATATCTTATGCGCATGGAAAGCATTAATAACGCTGATAATTTATAATCACATCTGGAATTGTATTACACATATGGCACCATATATAAGTATATTACACACAAAAATATTTTTTAAGAGACAGTATATATTATTATATCTTTAATTATATATGCTTAGATTTAAATATAATCATGCACTATTTTATAAAAATATATATGTTATTGCATGTTATTATATGTAAATATATATGTTTATGTATGTTTACAATTTTTTTTTCCGAAATTTTTTTAATACAATCTAGAGTAAAAAAGTTTATATAAAATTATATATGATGAGATATTTTCCGCAAATATAAGAGGATATAATTTGATCCGAAAAATGGTTCTATTAAATTGTATCACTTTGGATCTACTTATATTTAAATAAATACAATTTAATAAAAAATTCTATCCGAGTTTTGTCCCGATATAATTACATCTAATTATATTATGTTTGATACAATTCGATATAATTAGACACAAATAGATACACAATAATCCATTAAAAGATAATAAGTTCATAAATCGGGCTCAAAACACAAAATGTATGATTGAAATTTGAAAATAACTTAAATTTTATTTATATTTTTTTGGGACATCAAATTTTCTTTTTAAACGAAATTATTAATTTTAATTTAATTAAAAAAATTTTAGTCAGTAAAATCCAAATAACAGGTTGCAGAACATCTCATACCTTATTATAGTAGCTTATAATTTCTGTTTTACAACGCATTCTTTTTAAACGGAGTTTGTGCTAGTTGCAATAGGTTCTTTACCTCCAAACTAGAACAAGTTGCTTTAGAAGCGGTTCTAGGACCAGTTATATAACTGGTTCTGGGACAAAATTTCAATTTGGCACCCAGGAACCTGTTCTAGACACGTTTACATGTAACCAGTGGTAAAATAAGCTGTTCTAGAACAGGTTGATAGGTAATATGTTCTAAAAAATTTTGCTGGAGGGTTTGTTATTTGTAATGGAAATGGATTTCGCAAAATTGTAAACTATTTTCGTAAAATATTTTGCGATTTTTGAATTATATATAGTTACGTAAAAACTGACTTAGGAAATTTTTGCAGTTTTGCCTAAAATAACAGAAGACGTTTTTGATGTTTGTGTTATATATAATTATGGTTGATAAATTAATCAAATTTATCAACCATGTATTATCATATATAAAATTCAGAATAGTATTTTTTTTTGGACATGATTGGATGTGCTTAAACATGAATTTTTTGGTAAAACATTTTGAAAATATTAATATATATAAATACATATTGAGACATATGCCATTTTATATGATCATATATTTTTTTATATTAAAGAATATATCGTTATATACAATTTTTATTACTCAGGATGCCACATATAGTTATTAGTGTCCGACCGAACAGTTTAGCCAAAAAACTATATTTTGTCGGGTTTTTTTTTATATCTACAGGCAATGATGACAAATTTTAGTATTTTTGAGCCGATTTAATTCGATTTTGTGTATAAAAAAATAGTTCGGCCGCCGAACTATTTTCGATTTGGCCGAACTTTCTAAGGCCGAACAGTGAATTCATTGCTTAACTACAGACTTTTCTTCAAATTTGACACTCAAAATAGCATCTAATCAGTCCAATAAACATTTTTCCATCCGCCAAATTTGTCCATAATGCTTTAAAATACCGAATACAGACTAAATGCATTTTCTGGCCGAACTGTTCGGTCGGACACTAATAGTTATATGTAAAGATATATCGTTCCATACCAAACAAAATTTAGATCTTCTTTTATATTAAACTGTATATTGCCACAATTTAGGTCTGATGGCTGTATATTAGTCTGTCCCGAATTTAAAAAAAAAAATGCGATTTTCGGCACGTACTTAAACGTACTTATTGTGCAGTTTAGGTGTTCACGACCGAACTTAATTAAACGGCTGGAAAATTTGCAATTTTTTTGCGGATTCGGGTTTATCGACTCAACATTTCTAAGGTAGTGTCGTCAATTTTAATTTTTTCGAATTCCTTCTATGAAAGAATCCATGGGACATATATATCCCATTGCTCGTCAACGGTCAAAATTAGTGAACAAATACCGCACCCAAGTAATAGTGAAAGACCTGTTGGGTTCATTTCTATTATTCATTCATTTCTATTTTCATTAGAAATTTACAATAAATATTGAAATCTTAACATAATTTAGTTATTTATTGGATACTAGCTGAAATGTCCGGTGTTTCCCGGGACAACTGTGATTTTTGAATGCAGAAAAATTTTAAGCTAAGAAATAGACGACTTAATTCTGTTGTGTTTTGCAGAATCAGTTTGGATTTTAACGTTAAACTTGAAATTAAAGATTCCAGTTGAGATTTATGAAATAAGGTTACAAAATTAAAAATCATTTTGTCTTTAAAGATGTTGAATACCAAATGATGCTTTTAGTAGCAATTCACGAGTATAAATCAATGTGATTTATCAATAAAGATGTCTCATATTGATTTTAGTGCATGGTTTCGAAAAAGTTTATCCTTAAAGAATTTTTTTTTTTAATGGACTTGTTGATCCCAAAAACGGTAAGTAAAAATAAAATTTTAACAAAGGAAATCATAAAGACATTGCGAAAAAATCAGTAGGTATATTACACGGGGGAAACAAATTCTTAAAAACGAAATGGTTTTTCCTAAAATGTTTTGATTGCATTTAATGCTTTCAAATTAACAAAATAAGCTTTATTAAGAATAGTGGAATTTTTTGAAAAATTGAGTTTTTCGACCTTTAATTGTGTAATGAAAATGAAAAAAAAATATTCAAGTTCGCGGCCATACTCTGTATTTCTTTACTAGGATATTGTCCTCACAAATAATCTATAGAGATTTTTATTTTCAAATTTATTAATTGACCACTTTCAGTAATGTGTTGATAGATCTACACGGAGAAAGTTTTAGTAGACGAACAATAATAAATGTTTAATAAAGTACTGGAACTAAACTACTGGAATTTTTCATAAAATTTTATGAAAACTTACATTAGTTTAATTTAAAGTTTGCTTCTATTCAAAATTTTTATTATTATTCATTCAATTCTGACCGAACAGTTTGATCAAAACTCCTTTTTTATTGGTTTTTGGCATTTGAAGGCATTATAGACAAGATTCTATAATGCACAGAGAGAATTATCTGCATGATATTGAAGAATTTTAATTAAATGAAAAATTACACTTTGATTTATGTACACAGAAAAAAATATCTACCTAAAATCTCTAATAAAAGATTTGAATTTAATTTTTTTTCTAAACAAATATTTAATTGAATCAATTAATATTTTCATTTACTTTTAAATATATGAATTCATTTTTGATTAGATATAATTCTCAAATTATTTTTTCATATACTGTTAAATGAAATGCAATTGCAATTTACAAACAAAACTAGCACACACACAAATATACAAGCATCGATGTTGCCAACTCTACGACTCAAAAAAAAAAAAATAGCTAGGTTCCAAAATTAAAATCGCTAGTTTATTATTTGTTTAAAAATCGAAAAGTGTTAAATAGTCTACTTCCTTAAAACTGACCAGTTTTCGGTTCCTCCTTTTCCGTAAAAACTATAACATTTAAATACACAGTGCAACACGAAAAAAAAATAACCAAATACGGACACCACTACGTGATAAAAGACTAAAAAAAAGACCCGTGTCTCCCAATTTTTCCCAAAGTCATCTCCTTTTTTGTGAACATATAAAATCAAAAAAACTTCACCTTCCAGATCAAAATCGCAAAAAACTTAAAAAAATTCGATTTTTTTTTTTTGCCTTTTTTCCCGTGTTCAGGTCCATAGGTAGGAAACCGTTCAAAATTCAAGGAAACAATCAACTACAAAAATTTATCTAAGATCTCAATAAACAAATTTCTAGCACATATAAACTTCCTGGGAATTGGGTTTGCTACCTATGCACCTGAACAGGAGAAAACAGGAAAAAAAATGAAATTAAAAAATTTTTCACTTTTGCGCGCTACCTAAACAGTGTTAAGAATCATCTCTAGGAAGTTTATATGTTTCTGAACGGTTTGCAAGATATGAGCCTGAGAAAATGATCACTTTTTTGCGAAAATGATACCGAGGCCCCAAATCGTTGGCGGCCCATAAACAAAAAAGGAGATGACTTTGGGAAAAATTGGGAGACACGGGTCTTTTTTTTTAGTCTTTTATCACGTAGTGGTGTCCGTATATGGTTATTTTGCCATGACTTAAAAAATTACACACAGTGATATCTATCGTTACAACTGCTGTCCAAATTTTGTTTTTAAATTTTTTAAATCTTTGTTTTTAAAGTTGAACATTTTATAAAACCGCAGTTGCAAATAAAATATGTTTAAATAATTTCCAGTAAACAAATTTCTGAGCATTTCAGAAATTATGACTCATAAAATACTCGAAAATATGATAATTTTCCAAGTGCTCAAATTTTTGGCTCAAAAGTTCGGTAGATTTTAATAATACTCACATTTGGGAGTCTTTTATGAGTCATAAAAGAGGGCTCAGAAGGAGGCTTCATCAGCAAAGAAAATCACAATCATATTTCTAGTTACGTCTTGAAGGATCGTTTATGGGTCTTTCGGATTTTTAAAATCGTGTATTGGGAAATTTAAGAAAGTACGTTTTTTTTATTAGGGTATATAAAGGGTCCGCCAAATAACTTTTTAAAAAAAAAACTACTGAATATTTTCTCGAATTTCTTTTTTTATTTGAAAGTACAATCCTTCCGGTTAATAATGGAAAATAATTTCATTCAAATGGCTGCCTCGGCTGGCCATGCAGTAGCCTACACTATCGGTCCAATTTTTAAGCACATTATCGATTGTGTGCAGCTGTATTTCCTCCTCTTCAATTTTTGTGAACAAAAATTCGTTCAACATGGCCCGATAACGATCGCCATTGACTGTAACGGCCACTCCTTGCTCATTTTCGAAGAAAAATGGCCCAATTATGCCTCTGGACCAAAATCCGCACCAAACAGTGACTCGTTTTGGTGGTATCGGCACACATTCTGCAACATTACCATGATTTTTAAAGTAATGTCGCAATATTTCCCAGCGTTGTTCAAGCGTATACACAGCCATATTCGTTCAGCGGAAGGATAAAACTAATTATCTATCAAATCAGACATGAGCTAAGTGTTACCATTCACGAAATAAGCACTAGTTGAAAAAAAAACGTTAGATGGCGGACCCTTTATGTTTGTCAGATTATGTGTGCAAAAATAATAAACCGATCAGCTAATTACTTTGCTTACGAATCGAATCTTAACAAAAAGTGAGTGCTTCGGATTGTGTTATCCTAACTGCTTGCAGCAGACCAATTTAAAAAACTAGACAGTATATGAAACTTGTTTTGTATCCCTCGTCAATAAAATAAAAAGTTTGCTTTCAAAAATAAACAAGTGGGTTGAAATTGTGTGTTGCGATGTGTGTTGAGATTATTTCGATAACAATCCTTTTTTTCCTGTTTTATAGTTACAAGAAAACTTGAAAGTAATACGGTTTTTATTTACATTTTTATTTTTTTCTTTAAAATGTGGCAACATTAGTAAATGGATCTTAAACTAAACTTAAACATTAAAAATTTTCAAAAACACCTATTAAAAATGGCAAGGATATTCCGGTCTGGTATTAATGTATATTTGTATAGCTTGATGAAATAACACAAAGTCCATCTGCAAAATTGCTTAATTGGATACCTTAATAACACACTGACATAAAAACGCAAAGTTTTAAAAATAATTAAAAATCGCTAAAATGAAAACCATCCGGCTAGATTCAATCTAGCTATTTGTTATAGCTAGATGGAGAAAAAATGTCAGATCTAGCCTGAAAACAGCTAAAATGGCATTACCAAAAACTTATGTACATACAAACATGTCGTTCACACATTTTTTTTATAGTATCATATTTTTTTTTTTGGTTATAGATATTTATAGCTATTTTTCCATTTTCTATAAAAATTTGAATTAATATTATCATTGCCGTGATAGGTGCAAAATCAATTAAAATATTAATCGATTAAATAAATTGTTTAATTAAAGCCCGTTTTTAGTTTTATGGGTGTATTTTTTCTGTGTATGTTTCAAGACATTTTCCAATAGATAAACCCAAACTATTGCCCAATAATAGATATCGAATTTCTTTAGGAAAGTTCGCCCTCATAAAATTTATGTCATTCAGAAAAACGACTAGTTTTTTTTTTTTTTTTTTTAATTTCGAAGAAAAGATAACTTAAAGGTAAAAAACTCATAATTATAAAAATTTTCGTATTGAAATCCACTTCTTTCCTCTAAGTTAAATACTTGTTTATATTTAATTAATTATTAATTTTTTCTGACCAAACCCTTTGATTTTAAGACGAACTTACTTGTTGACCTCCATTCTATACATGTCCTGAAATTTTAACTATTTACTAAATATTTTTTTAATAACTCTTTCTATTCCTTTTTTTTCTGTTTTGCTTTCTCCTTTATCAATCCCTTTTTCCCTTTAGTTTTTTTAATTTTTATTTTTTTTTTGTGGGGACTGTTCTTCTTTCCTCCCCCTGGATCAGCGCCATAATAAAATTGCAACAATCGGAAAACGCTGTAGTTTTTTTAACACAAACTCAATTTTTCTATTTTAAAAAACAAACAAAATCTAAAAATAGAATATTTGTGTTTGTTAGTGTTGTCACTTCTGAGTATAATATACAATAACAGAAATAGAAAATAGAACGAAAACTGCATTCGAGGTCATACTTAGGTGCGATCGCTAAACGGTCATGCCTTGGTAATGTTACGTTTGTAATGTAAAAAGAAGGGCAGTTTTGATTCTTACAGGGGCAGGTTGTTGAAAAAATCTATCATATAGAGACAATATGACAATTATAAGACACAAATAATAAAACAATTTAAATGGAAAATCACTGATGACTCCTGTCCATAAAAAGGCAGAAACTAGTCTAGTCTGATTTAAAAATTAATAGTGTTTATAATTTTTAGAGAAAAACGTTTATTCTTCTTCTTAACCTCAACATTTCTAAATGCATTACATTAATTTAATGTAAAACAAAAATTGGCCCAATTCATTGAATGTTGAGGCAATTTGGAGGTACTTTGAAAATAGCTATTTAAAATTTCGATCTTGAATTTTTTCTAAGCTTCTTTTCAAAATTGTTGATTGGATATTTGAATACTAGATTTGTCCAAATTTTTAATATTATCATAGCTTTCTTTACCATTTATTGGCATCTAAGATTAAATATGGTTAATAGTACATGTTCCAAACAATGGCGTTTTTAACCAAATTGTAAATTGAAGATTTAAGGTCACTTTTTACGTTTTAGAAACAGCTCCCTTATTCCTTCGTCATCTTTTTTGTGTTCGCGTATGATTAGGAACATTTTAAATGTTTTCCATACATGAAACCCTTTTCAAGCTGCCTATTCGATTTAGCGATATATCCAGCAATTCCTTTTTTTATAACCGGAATCTCATGTATAAGTCGGCCAAATTGCACTTTTTACTGAAGCAAGGAATACTCTTAGTACTTTTTCTTGTTACACAACTTGACTTTCTAGCAGAGAAACTGTATTCGATTTCATCCACTAAGATTGATTATCATTTTGAAATTGTTTTTCTTTTTTTGCCATTTGAAAAAATAATATGCTTGATTCTCATAAAATTAACGCAGTCATATGTAAAAAACATGTATTTGTCCGAAACTAAAGTCAAAATTTTGATGGCATAATTATTTTTTTTTAAATCAGCTACGCAAAATTTGTTGCAATTTCATTCCGCATACGTTATTCATTTGAATATGTTTTATTTTCATTTCCATAAATCATTGAAGTCGAAGGAGGTGAAATCGGTCGTAATTTCCGAAAATTTATATTAAAAAAATATCCAAAATGTGTTTCAATTATTATATTTTGCCATCTAAGTTTTATAATAATATCAATTTTAGCCGAAATTCAAACATTTGTAAATACTTCTTATGAGGTGGTCTTGTACTACGATTTTTCACAGTGCGTGTGGAAGCATTTGCCCATGTGTGCTATATGGCAACTCACAATATTTTTAGTTTAATAGTTTGAAGTAATGCAATCTTTAATTTACACAGTGCAACACATAAATTGGTTCCTCTTTCGTACCCGGTTTTTTTTGAAGTGTATATCGAAACTAAAAAAAATCCGCAAAGGACTTGGCCAGATTACATCGAAATTTTTTTTTTTGGACACCCTAAGTTTTTGCACCCAAACATGATTTTTTTAAAAAAGGAAAATTTTTATGGAATCCATATATCATAAACCGTTCGGAATTTTGTTTTTATGTCTTTGGCAAAGTTGTAGATCCAAACCAAAGCAAAAAAATTCTCATATGGACCGACCCAAAAAAATTGCATCCACTGCATCAAAATTGCAAAAAATTGGGAAAAAAATGCTATTTTTTTATGATAATATGGAAATAGCCAAACTTTAAAATCCAATTTTAAAATCCTGTTTAGGAAGATGAGGTGTTGTAAAAACCCAGTTCCACCTAAAAACCGCAACACGAAGATAAAACACACATGACAATCACACCCACTCAGAAACATTTTTTAAGAAGTTTTTAAAAAGGGTGTTGTAAAAACCCAGTTCTACCTGCAAAGTGCAACACGAAGATAAAATACACTTGACAATTACACCCATTCAGAAACATTTTTTAAGAAGTTTTTAAAAAAGGGTGTTGTAAAAACCCAGTTCTACCTGCAAAGTGCAACACGAAGATAAAACACACTTGACAATCAGACTAGCACGCAGTATAAATAACAGTTCAAGTATCGTTTCATTGTCATTCAACAAGTGTATTCGAAAGTGAAAAGTCTAATTATATCCGTGTTTTGTGCAAAATTTTACAATTCAACTATTGCGCAATATGAAAAATAGCCAGTGTCCAAACATTGATTGTTTAGTTTGTGGTCATATGGTGCCTACATGTGTGCAAAGGAAAAGGTCTACTCCGGAATTTAAGCTAGCCTATGCATCTTATTTCGATGAGGTTGATCCCAGCGGTGAAGATTACACTCCAAATACAGTGTGTGGCACTTGTTACTTCCGTCTTTTGGATTGGTATCATCGACGAGGTAGAAATTTAAGTTTCATGAAGCCAATGGTGTGGATAAAAGACCCAAATTCACACGACAAATCCCGGTGTTACTCATGTATCAATTACTCCCCTAAGTTAAATAAACAATAAAATGTTTAAATAGTAAATTTGAAAACAAGTAACAACAAAAACGGCATTAACCTATATAGTCTTTCTTTGTCGAAACGACAAACATTGGCTATGCAAAATAAGTGTGAGCAAAAAGATGTGCTTTCTAGGGTTAAGAAATGTTCGTATTAAGATGACATGTACTAGAGAGTTGTTTATATTGTTGTTAGATATAATTTAGCTGAAGAAAGATTTCTTAAATTCCCAGTATTTAAGCCTTTTCAGGACAAAATGATGAAAAAATCATAAAAAAATAGCATTTTTTCCCAATTTTTTGCAATTTTGATGCAGTGGATGCAATTTTTTTGGGTCGGTCCATATGAGAATTTTTTTGCTTTGGTTTGGATCTACAACTTTGCCAAAGACATAAAAACAAAATTCCGAACGGTTTATGATATATGGATTCCATAAAAATT
The DNA here is from genome assembly GCA_021234595.1 of Delia radicum. Classification (NCBI taxonomy): domain Eukaryota; kingdom Metazoa; phylum Arthropoda; class Insecta; order Diptera; family Anthomyiidae; genus Delia; species Delia radicum. The sequence continues at coordinate 132,525,479 of CM037851.1, forward strand.
TTCCTTTTTTAAAAAAATCATGTTTGGATGCAAAAACTTAGGGTGTCCAAAAAAAAAATTTCGATGTAATCTGGCCAAGTCCTTTGCGGATTTTTTTTAGTTTCGATATACACTTCAAAAAAAACGGGTATGAAGGAGGAACCAAACGATGACCTTAAAAATGCTGCACTGTGTTATTATTATTTTTTATTTACGCAGTGTTTTTTTGGTCCCATTAATCCGCGTTAGTTGAAGGTTTACTGTAACACGGAAATCTTTATATTATCGTAATTTAAAAAACCTAAATTATATAATTATTATAAATAATAATTATTATTGGAAACTTTTGCTGTTGTGTGCCAACCGCCAAAGTGTTGGAGCGGCACCTTAATATCTTACGTTTTTCGCTCATTTTTATAATTTTTCTTTTTAAATATTAAAGCGACAACACGTCTTCACTTAAGCCGGTACAATTTAAAACTGATAAGGTAAACTAGTCAAATTCTTGTTTGTCAACATTTCGTACCTTCTATCGTTTGTTTTTAATGATCTCTACACCGGAGTAGCGTTTATAGATAAGTATTTGTAGTACCGCACCCAGATAGTAGACTAGACAGAAATTCAAAAACTTAACATTTTTTTTAATTTTCAAATGCGAAACCAATAAAACCAAGGTTGGCAACCAAATAGAATAACGGTGTTGGTATCAGTATTGATTTCGATTTTGTGTTTGTTTCGGTATTGTAATTGGTATCGGTATTTCATTTGATTTTAAATTAAAACTTTTTTTTGCAATTTTTTTTAAAGTTGCCAATAACATTTTTTTGTATAAAAAGTAAAATTAATTTGTAATATTAGATATTTAGTATTAACAAATTTTATATTTTTAGACAAAAACCTAAAATAATGATTCATTAGAAGACCAATATAAGTGGAATCGCTTACCTGTTTTTTGAAGTAATGGGGTTCGGTATTGGTATCGGTTATCAATTTGAAACAATTTGGAATCCAAAAACGGGTTTAAAAAGGTATCGGTTTCCAACCTTGGTCAAACACCAGACATGAAATTTTTGCACTATTTTCAGTGGATTTTTAATTGCAAAAGAACTGCAGTACAGTAGCTACACTCATAGAAATAAAGCTGTAAAAATAGCTGAAAAAGCTAATAAAAATTTGATAAAAATTACCTTGCGGAAAAAAAAACTGCTAAATTTAGCAGATTTTTTTAATATCTAAGGGTTTGATCAGGCAAAATGTATCACAATTGGTGAGTAGGTTTCATACAATAAATTCCTAATTATTTCTGTTTTTTTATAAAAAACCTTTTATTTTTAAAGGAAAAAAATGAGCTTTCAATAAAAAAATTTTAAAGACTATTTATATTTACTTGTCAACTTCAACATAAATTTAAAATCAAAAACTACTAGTTTTTGCCGTTGTATAAGTTAAGTATAAGAAAACGATATGTTTGAATAAAACAAAATTCTTTATCACAGGAATTTCTCTTATATTTATTGTGTGTAAAATATTTTATTCACGATTTTATGGAAAAATTTGCATTTTCTTGGAATCGACAAATCAAATGCGATAAGAACTGCATAACAAACTTAATTTTGCTAATGGAAACATTTTATTGGGCAGATCGGATTTGATTTTGATGTTCAAAATCAGCGGGGATGCACAATGGGATATATTACAAAATTTTTGAAAATAATTCGGCAATTTCTTACTTAGTAGGCCGATTGCACTGAAATTTTTAACAAGCATAACTGACGTAATATCGACTTAAGTTTTGATCTTGAACCTTCCAGACCCCAGGGGACGGCAATATGACCACCCAAAATAGGGAACTTTTTGCATATAAAATTTTGAGTACTCGTCATTGGATTATATGGATAATATTGGATAATATTTTATTGAACAGTGAAAACTTACATTTTAACAAAAACTAAAATTTTCACCTTCTTATTAGGATAACTCAAGTTTTTGTTCTACAATTTTGCTCTTTGTAGAACAAAAACTTTTGTACTCCTATTAGTAAGGCAAAAATTTCGTAAATGTAAATTTTCACTATTCAATCAAATATTTATTAATACATATAATCCAATGATTTTCTGTACTTAAATAGACTCTTAAGTCAACAGTGTGAAATTTATGTCCAAATTTATGATTTGCTGTAAGCTATCCCGCAATTGCAAAAAATGGGATTTTTAATATTTTTGTCTGTCATGTATAAATTTAAAATTGGGTAGTGGAAGAAAGTAACCGATCCCGGTTTCTATTTGGAGGCGTGAACAATTTTTAACAGTGCGTTTGATTTGATATTTGTCTTAAAAATGTGGCAAATTTAGAAGCGGCCGGGGTGGAAAAATGTATACAAATCATACATTTTTTTTAAGACAACTCCCTTTTATATAAAAAGACCTTTCAGAATAGTACGCACACTTTAAATGTTCAGAAAGAAAATATTTTTCAGGTATAAACGACTGGTGCTTTTTGGGGTAAAAATCGCAAACATTTAATTATTTTTAATTTCTAATTTAAACGAATGTAGTTTTTGTGTATAACAAGCAAGTGCATCCATTTTTTTTTATTTAATCAAAATCGGTTTTGACCAAACACTTTTCCGGAATATGCAATAAAATGGCATTGTTTTGCTTTTGCATATTTTTTCATATTTTGTTATAAATGCATATTTTTACATATTTTGATATAAACGCATGTTTTTATGCATATTTTTTCATTTTGTGTTAAATATTTTGCATATATTAAATTTAATTGCATATTTTTGTATATTTTGTAAAAATTAAAATTAAGATTTCTTTAAAAATAAACTAAATAAAGCATTTGCAGCCCTTCATCATTTAGTTGTCATTTGCAAGGCATTTATATTGGATATCATCTCGAGCAATAAAAATTGAGATTAAAAACTACTTCGTTTTTAGTTTCAATTTTTAATAGAATGTTACAAGAAAAATATGCAATTTGGGATATATGTATAAGAGGTTTGCAAGCCTATCCAGTGAAGCACTAAAATATTTAAAGGAAAATCGAACACTTTTGAAACAAATTTTTGTGATGCTTTTATTACATACCCTAATCTGATCGAAAGCTGACGGGAAGGCACTCCCTAACATTATGTTCATGGTGACCTCCAAAATACGTATTTTCGATTTTTCTAGTTTTCGACTGTCAAATCCCAAACAAATTGTAAATCGAAAACTTGAAAAAAAAAACGAATGTACGTATATTATGTTTCAATACACAGAAATAAATTACAAAATACTGTTTGTAATATTAACTTTATGAGTTTTTGAATTTGCACCAACAATGATGATTTGTAAATGCAAACACCCTTTTGTTGATTTTTTGTAATTTTGAATTTTGTTTTCAAAGAATTTTTGTATGAAAAACTACATTTTACAAGTATTTCAAACAAAAACTTTGTTGGAAATAAGTTTTAATTTTAAAATGAGGGTGTTTGAATTTACATATTCCATTGTTTTTTCTGTGTATAAGCCCTTTTTTATACTATCATATCGCACACCTAGTTCAAAATTGACTCAACTCAAAATTTTAATTTTTCGGGTTTATATGCTTAAACTATGCACAATATACTTGTTTATCTATAAAAAAAAATATCAGTGTATTTCGTTGTTGTTAACTGTTGCTAAAAAACAGTTATGTCTTTCTTTATGTTTCAATTGGTATAAAGTTGAAAATATTTTTTTTCGATTTCTGGAAAATAAAAAATTTTGTGTTGAGTCACTTTTGAACTAGGTGTGCGATATATTGTTTAAGTATTAGAGCTGCTTTTTTTCACATTACAGGATCTTGTGGAAAACTTATTTAAATTTTTTTTCTATAAAAAGATAGCTATTTTTGATGTTTTTTACCAATCGGTATTTTGATGTGTTTTTTGTTAAAAATTTAATGTTACATGTTGTTGGTTTACAAAAAAAATATTTTGATAAACCAATTTGAACTTTGAACCTTAGGAAATACAATTTTTCTTTTGCAGCTTTGTTTGACTGGCGAAGTTTCAAGAAACAAATTTTATTTGTAGTAGCAATTTTAATAAAAAAAATATGCAATTAACGCTTTATTTTTTTAATTCAACGGCTTAATTTTATATTTAAGCGACTACATTTACTTTTCCGTATATAAAAATCCGTTGAAACATTATTGTATTGCAAATTTTAGTTTATTTCAATTTGAAGAATTTTCACCCATTTGTACCCAGATGTATTTGTGTCTCATCCGAAATTTATGTATATGTTTCTACTAACCGTGGATATGTTAAAAATAACGTAACCAACATTTTTAAGCAAATTGCAGTTTTGTACCATATACTTATTACATATGAAGAAACATTTAAGAATTTTACAGAGCTTTTTCTTATACCTCTGTGACAAAAGGGAAGATAGGAAAGAAAATTGTGTGTTTTAATTAAGGGCCTTATCCAAATTTATTAAAACATAAATAATTTTTAACAAAGTCTGTTAATTAAAAAAAACGTCACTAAGTTACTTTGTACCATACACTTTTTCCTTACCTATATAATGTAAATATAGAAACTGAATATTTAAAAAATTTTAAAAGATACATTTTTTTCACATTTGGATTCAGCGTACATCGGTCTATAAACATTTTTTTTGACGTATTGTAATTTTTTTAGTGTAACTTATTATTTTAAAATTTATAAAAATGTACAATGTCGTCCCGCTCTACCGTATTAATGGCATACTTGGGAATTTTTCTTTGGCATTTAAATTTAATTAACATTACTTGTAATCAATACCGTGCATTTTCACTGCACTTTATTTATTTATTTGTTTTAAGTTAATGGATTTAAATCCTTACTGACTATAATTAAATTACAATAGTATAATTAGATTATGAATTCAAAAACAAGATAATATTACGTTTAATGACAATAACACTCAAAGAAAAGTCTACAAAGTTATACATTTCATTAAAATCTTTGCATATTCTACGAAAAGGATCAGAATTAGCATAGTTTGTGTGAAAGACCTGAAGATATAATGGTGTAAAATTGCGAGTTGATCGTTGAGGAACGTTGAAATTAACATTACTAAGCAGGAATTCAGAACAAACAGTACCATAAGCAAATTAAGCTAAAAAAGTTACATTTAGCATTTTTCTTCTGCTTACTAGTGACGGCAATTTAACTCGTTCAAGTCTAACGGAGTAGGATGGGAGAGCAACAGAAGGATTCCAAGTTGAGTTCCCTAAGCAGAACAGTAAAAATTGTTTTTGGACAGATTCTATTCGGTTTATGGGAACGTCGTAATCAGAACCCAGATGACAGAACCATATTCGATGATTGGTCTTACCAAAGGTGTGTATAACTGCTTTGTAATTTTAGGATCAGTGAACTCCTTAGCCCAACGTTTTATAAAAGCAAGTACACCACGAGCTTTATTTATCATTGACGTAATGTGTTTTATAAAATCTAACCTTAGAATCAAGTAAAACACCAAGATCCAAAATTTCTTTAACTAATTCAAGTCTGCTGTCAGCCAAAGTATAGAAACCCAGAGAATTCCATTTTCTACAAAAACGCATATGCTTGCATTTTGTTAAATTGAGATTCATGAGGTTGATATTACACCAGTTATAAAAATTATCCAAATCATGTTGAAGATTAAGCATTTCCGAAGATTTTTTGTAGCTTAAAAAGATTTTAACATCATCAGCATACATTAATATTTTACAGTTGTGAATTGAACTCGGCAGATCATTTATAAAAAGTGAGAATAATATTGGACCAAGATGGCTTCCTTGCGGTACTCCTGAATTGACAATAATGCTTTTTGATGTTGTATTATTAAAACGAACACTTTGTTTCCTTCGAATAAGGTATGACTCAAGCCAGCGAAGACTGTTTATAGTAAAACCCATTAGGGAAAGTTTAATAAGAAGAAGACTATGGTTGACTTTGTCAAAAGCTTTACTGAAGTCTGTGTATATGACATCAATCAATTGGCCATTTTTTAATGCCAATAATATATATATTTTTGCTTTAAAAAGAAAAAAATGTTGTTGAGAAAGTGAATTACTCTAACTGCTCGGACGGACAAATTTCGGTTGCCAAACAGTTATCTTTACAGATAAACTTCTGACCTTTTCCTATTAATTTGACTCTTAAAATCGCATTAAATCGACTTAGCAAACATTTTACCAATATTAAAATTTGTCCATAATGCCTTCAGATACCAAAAAGTTGACCGAAGTGTTCGTTCGGACACTGCTGGATCTTATATGGCAAATCATCCTTTTACTTAAAGAAATTACCTACATATATATATTTACTCGTATATAACATAATGTGGGGATTCATAATACGCTTCGTATTTGATGACAAAGTTCACAAAGTGTATTTACAGGTACGGAAATTAACAGTTGTTGACGCATTTTAAATATAATTCGTTCATTTCTTCTCAAATTCCACGTTTATTTCTAACTAAATATATTAATATTTTTATAATATAGAATAATTTTTTATAAACAATCAAATCTCTTGCCAAAATCTGGCAAGAGATTTATGACCCTAATGTTATAAAAATACGACATTACATGAATCCGGCTAATAGTTTTAAATTTTTATCTTTACTTTGACAATAGAAAAAATTGTTATTGGCATTGATCGATATGTAATATATTAATTAAAACACAGGTATCTTTGGGCTCTCATGAGCAACTGATTTTTATTGTTCTATAAAGCTTAAAGCTAGGTATAAAAATTAATTTAATACTAACTACAACTTAAGTGTGGGAAACGCTTACGCATGCATTAGTCCGCACAGTACAGGTTGGTTGTAGCATGGATATTCCATAGATTGTATGTCAATATTCCATACAATGGATGGGTGTTATGTTGCATGTCTGGTACATGGCTATATACACTTATCAAACACACTACAGATACCATTTTAATTCTAAACAATTAATCATCTATTAGACCAATCAAACAATTAGTCCCATGTGTGCTATACATGGTGCCTGATACGATTAAAATAAATCTAAAAAGTGCTTAATCATTTTATTTTTTTACCAATCACAGTTGGTCTAGAATAAGGTAATGACAAAAAATTATGCTACACAAAATGTGAGTATATGGTTTGAGAGCACTATATTTCCGATTTAAGGCAATCCGATTTCAAAAAAAAATAAATCTGTAGACAAATTTAAAAGCTATGTCAACAAAGACTTTATCCATCACATCAGACTTTAAAATTATCTTAACATAAAGTTTAGAAAAACCCTATTTGTTGCTATATTCTGGATGTTATAACATCGTGTGTTACGATTTTTTCACAAAATTGGTTCAGGTTTAATCTTTCCAATACCTCATTCCTCTCCGACAAAATCGTCTGTTGAAATTGTTTGATATATTTATATATAGTAGGGCATTTAATCAACTAGGTCTTGATTTGGTTCGAGTAAACGAGCATCTCGATTTTGGAGTTTTGAACTTACTCGATTAATCAAGTAAAAATTTAAAATTAGTCGTATAATTTCAACAAATCTATTTCTATACACTTTTCAATTCGGTTAATATACACGTTTTGGGGTCTTGTTGTTCACCTTTTTTGTTTTATTTGTAGGTTTAAATATAAAATAGTTTTAGAGTTTTTGTATAAATTATTCTTGATTTTGGTAACTTGGAGGTTGAGAGTGTAAGAGAACAGTTGGAGTTTGCGCCATGATCGGTCAACTAGCATCTGCCCTGAAGTTGGCAGCAGTTGCGTGGGCCAACAGCTGGTGCTACTGGCAACTATGGGGCATTGGTGAATACGGTGTTGCCATCACAAATTGTTCACTGGCGTGAACACATTTATTTGTTTTATTTTTTTTAAATAAAAAAACAACTGTAAAAAATTAATGTAAAATCGTATCACAGTAATTGCATATGTTTTGTTATTTTAAATGAACTACTTATCGCTCATTTAGTAAAATATTGATATTGACTCAAAAAACACGATTTTGCAGAAAACGCTTTTAAAATTTTCAATTCATATCTGCCTCGCTCAACCTTTTCTTTATTTATTTTGTCACGTTTTTTACAAATAGGGTTTCTACTAGGGTATTCAATTTACTCGGGTTTGCTTTTGTTCGAGTAATCGAGTAACTCGATTTTGAGGTTTTCAATTTACTCGAGTAGGCGAGTAAGATTCTAAAATTGCTCGAATAACTCGAGTAACTCGAACAATTTTAATACTTTAATTTTATTTTCCAAAAACTCACATTTTTGTAAGTTTTTATATTTTATTAGTACTAATATAACATATATATAAAAATTAACAAATTAATTAAAAATTTTAGTAACAAGTATATCTGAAAGAGAAAAACATTTGCTAAGATCATTTATTATTGCGACAGTTTTGTCTCAGTACACTCAAAGCAAAAGCGTTATTATATCAATGAAATTCTTTATAAATATGTTGAAATCTTCATTGATTTTCTTTCAATATAACTGGTTCATAAATATGTATTAAACTGTTTTATAAAAATATTTGTAAGGTGATCCGTTTTGTAATTTCACTCAGACTTGACACAGTTTTGTTATACAAGGTGGCGCAAAAGTAATCCTCCTATCAGAAAATGCTATAAATTTTGCGATTGGCCCCTAATGTCAGTTCTGTTTTGACATTTGTGTAGTAAACACATGCGAAATACACGTTAATAAACAATGTTACGCTACACTGCTCCAGAGCGCGGAATATTGGTGACTATTTATTTGACCAATAATCGGTCGGTGACTTTGGCACAACGTGAATTTCGTCGCAGATTTCCTGGCCGTCCAACGCCTACTGGTGAAACACTGCGACGTTTAGCCGCTCGCCTCGAAGAGACTGGCACAACACGAGATGCTGCCAGGCGTGGCAGACCCCGGAGTAGCCGTTATGCAGAGAATATTGCTGCTGTAGCCGAGGATGTCATGGAAGCGCCGTCGACATCGACCAGACGACGTGCCACGCAAATGGGTATCAGTCGACGGTCTTTACAGCGAATTTTGGTACAAGATTTGAAGATGTTTCCGTACAAAGTCCAGACGGTGCATCAGCTGTTAGCTGCTGACCGCCAATCGCGTGTAACATACGCTCAAGCCATCCTTAATCACCACCAAGAGGAAGATGATTTTTCATCAAAAATAATCATGAGTGATGAGGCCCATTTCCATCTTAGCGGGTACGTAAATAAGCAAAATTTACGCTTCTGGGGCACTGAAAATCCGCGTGTAACCCACGAAGAGATATTACACCCGCTCAAAGTCACTGTATGGTGTGCTGTTTTCGCTGGAGGAGTCATCGGACCTTTTTTCTTCGAAGACGTCGCGGGCCTAACGGTTACTGTGAATGGTGAGCGCTACAGAGCAATGATCAACGAGTTATTTTTGTCGCAACTTGATGAATTGGGATTGGAAAACATGTGGTTCCAACAGGACGGTGCAACGGCACACACTGCAAGTGCCACGACCGATATGCTGAAGGATGCATTTCCCGGGCGCCTAATCTCCCGTTTTGGCGATTTGCACTGGCTAGCAAGATCGCCTGATTTGACCGCTCCAGACTTCTTTTTGTGGGGCTTTTTGAAGTCGCGGGTTTATGTCAACAAGCCTCAGACTCTTGCAGCTCTTAAAGACAATATCCGTCAAGAATGTGAGAACCTATCGCCGTAAGTTTTGGCCAAAGTGATGGAAAATGCCATAAAAAGGGCTGAAATGACAATCAACTGTGGCGGCGGCCATTTACATGACATCATATTCTCGACTTGATGTAAAAAAAAATTAAAATACCAAATAAAAATAATCCACAAGAAGAATCAAAGTTTTTCATTTTTTTTTTAAATTACAGCCAAAAAACATCGGAAGGTTATTTTTGCGCCACCTTGTATTAGTGTGTTAGTACTAAACGAAAAAATAGTCCATTTTGTCCTATCATTTTGGGATTTTGCGATATGTAATTTTTCTAAAAAAATTATAAAGAAGTTTTGAAACAACTTTCATGAATATTTAAGAAGATTTTCATCATATTAATGAAAACTTCATTACTTCTATATGTAAATTTTAATATGTGGCAATTTTGCGTAGGAACGCTACGAATTTCCATATAGGGCTCCTAAAATTGGCTTGTTACAACGACATAAAAGGGACCAACAAAAAGTTTTTAGTAAATGACATTTAAAAATTCCTTTTTGAAAATATAGTATTTATATGTAGTTTCTTTAGATCAAATGGCAACTAAATTAAAAAAAAAAAAATAATGTTTGATCCCACTTTTAACCATCAAATCCGCACCAATAATCCCCAGTCTTAGAACTTGTTTCTTTAAAAAATATCCAAGTTTCTTCGATATCGGAGTTTTTCGCATTAAGTTCTTCGTTTTTCGTAATATAATTTCTTTAACAGTGCTCACTTAATATAAAAATACACCTAACATTTAAATATTCACTATAACAGTCACATTATTTTATACAAAATATTAAAAAAATATAAAATAGTTCATAATTTTAAATTACTCGAGTTACTCGATTAATCGACCAAAATTGTTCAAGTTATTCTTTACTCGAAATTGGCCACTTCGAATTACTCGAACAATTGTTCGACATCATTTCATCGATTAATCGAGTAACGGTTAACCGATTGAATACCCTAGTTTCTACTGCATTTTTCTCTTAGTGAGGGTTGTGTGCGAATTCGCTAATAATCCAGAGACCCATGAGTATCACAGTTTCTCTATGAAGTATATACTCTTTGCACCCACTTTCCAGAAAAAATAAAATATATTCTCCTCTAACTCGAAAAGTATACATGATATTAATATGAAATTTTTACGCAATATGAAGCATCATGATATAACTAATAAGTCTGCATCATTAACTCAAAAATCGCATTTGTTTCTTATGACAGACTCTTATTAAATGAGCGATATGTAGTCAAAAATAAAATTTCATCTACAAATTATTGTTTTTTTCACTTCAAAGTAATACAAATATTTACAGCAGAAGTTCACTGAGGGGTATACTCACTTTCTGTGTAGTTTTTTTTTTTTTTTGTGAATACCAAATTCTAGACCACCTGCGGAATATTGGTTTCCCAAATATATTGTGTTTGCAGTTAAAAACACATGACTGCATTAACTGTAGATCATTAAAAAATGTATAGGGAGGAGGGCCTCAAGTTGGTCATGGTTTTGAAATAAACTGAATAAGATATATTCACTAGTAAAAAGTTTATATACCCAGATATAATTTTATACAAATTAATGTTTCAATAAATAAACTTTTATAGTCATATAAACATATATGTTAAAGCATACATATTTGTATAACGGAGAATAAATTGGTTGGAAACCCATTGTAATCCATTTTTAATCATTATTCAATAATTTTAATTGTAAGTACTTAAAATTCGTAATCAGAATAATTAAGCTATATTGTAAACAGAAAATATATAAAATGAACCAAAACACAGTCACATCATTCAAAATATTGTTTTCCTAATCAATATTGAAAAAATATTATTTCCTACGTTACCTTTAATACCAACAACCAACCACTTCTCGGAGATTTTATCCATTGAATAAAATATTTGCAGTTAAAATCGAATATTAGTTTCGCTTGCAAAAAAAAACAATCACTCTATCTAACTATTAGTTTTCGTTACCAATTTCTGTTGTACATACAAATCACTTTTTAGACATTCAAATTTAAACTTGAAAGAAAAAAAAATTCAAGGTAGAAATTTAAAAATACAAAATCTAGTTGGGTGTGGGCTAGAGGTGAACTAATTGCCTGACAAACAGAAGGTCCACCGATTCCAGTTCGCGGCATAAGAATTTTTTTTTAATAGAATAATTTTAAAATAATATATTCATTTTTTTATAGTTTTGGTAACTCTAATAAAATATTGGAATATATTTGTTTGCAATTTGATCACACTACATTAATAGTCACTATAATCATTTAGTTTACAAATATACATTTAATCTTTACTTAATTTAATTATTTTATTTTATCTTTAATTTAATTTAATTAATAGGCAGTTACAGTTAAAAATGGTTGACTTTTTTTATATGTCTTACAAGAGTTGTACTTTTCAGTATCATTTTGATGGTCTCTACTACATCCTGACATGCCGCAACATCTACTTCATTCTACGTATATCTCTCAATATGGTTGTCGTACACACTTTTAATGTGGTTATCAGCACAATTTTTTTAGCAAAATAAATTAGTAAAACATTATATTAGATCAAAACAGTTAGGCGCTAATAGTATAACTAAAATTTTAGCTGAAAACATAATCTCAGCAAACATTTTGCTGAAAACTAGTATATTTCATTTACACGATGTTTTACTAACTTTTCTACAAATTAATTTTTTTTTTTTTTTTGAGTGTATAATATTATATCTAGTTTTATATAATAGGATTTTAAATATAATTATCGTATGGTTTCTTTCAATTTTAAAAACTGTTAATGTTGTTAATGGTCTTCTCATAAAAATTTGTATACAACTTGTAAATATAGTAAAACAATCGCTGCTGGCAAAGGTACATGTCCTGGACGACACGCAATATGTCCCAAGGTGTTGGTGAAACGTCACTTTACCATGGATTTGTAGTTGGAGGTGACGTATTTGCACATTTCGGGCACCTGGTTCGTGTTAGGTGATATTTCTAAAAATAGATTTTTATATACATTAAAAAAAAAAAAAGAATTAAAAAAAAAAACTTTTTTGAATTGCCTCCGCCGGGGCTCGATCCCACAACCTCCTGCTTCAAGCGCCTCAGCCAATTCTGCTAGTGCGCAGTTGCTGGCAAACAACCCTACGGGCAATGAGGAGTTAATTTCCCTTAAAGACATATTCCGAGACTAGTTAAAGTATTACATGTTATGAAACTAGTAAAATTTTTCATTGATGAGGACTAGTATAATTTGCCATCCGGGACATATCTCTTTGCGTAGGGTGAATACAGACAAGTTATTCTGAAAGTAATACTAGCCTAAAAATAGTTTTCTTTTTGTAAAATCACTTATTTTTCTGTGATTATTAGAGATTTTTTTGACTGTAGTAAATAATGCGACTCACGATTCGCGACATCTCATCGTACATATTTACTTGAACATGCTAATCCTAGTAAGGAATATTATTTAGTTTTTTCAATTCTGAACGTCTTACGACTGATATTTTAATTGCGAGAATAATGGAATATATTATCTTACAATTTATGTAAATAAATTGTGTAACAACTATTTAAAGGTGGTCCTTTTTAGCTTAAGAAATAAACGATCCTTTGTGGGGAGGAAACAGTTGTGACTTAACATGTCATTCAATACAATGCAATAGCAAGAAACTCGTTGTTGTACTAATAATTCTATCCCAAAACCAGATTTTACTAAACCGCCAAGTTAAGATCAGCGTCACGTTCGGTCAGCCGCGATAACGATAAAAACAATTTTGACGATTAAAAAATTAGAAAAGGGTACATCTATTTTACTTCTTTTGATGTGACATATTCATTAGCATGTCCTTTGTCATAATGTTGTAAGCATGGATGGTAACCGATTCGGTATGGTTAACGCTAATTTGGTTTATTTCTGTAACGGTATTTTAGGGATAACGATATTTCAATTATTTCGGTAACTGGTTTTTAACTTAACGGTATTTGACCTATTTCGCTATCGGTATTTTAGGGACAATGGGTTTATTTCGGTAACGGTGTTTTAAGGATAAAGTTATTTTAGTTATTCAGGTAATATAAATCGAAAATTTTAACCCCATTATGCCCTATGACTAGCCAGTTTATTATCAAGCTTTCGGAAAATATATATCTATTTACAGTTTTTTTTTTGGCAGATTAATTCGGTAACGGTATTTTAGTTATTTCGGTAACGGTATTTTAAGGCTATTGGTATTTCAGTTATATCGGTAACGGTATTTTACGGATGTTTTAAGGATAACGATAGTCAGTTGAAAGGGGTTTGAACCAATAACGGTATTTTAGCGGTATTGCCTGCCATCCCTGGTTGTGAGCGATTTTAAGGTATGAAAGACTAGGTTCACACACGGCAATTATAATTGCGCAATTCTTGAGCTTATAGAAGAGGGAGGGAAAGAGAATGATAGGGGGTACAGAATTGCCAGTACTCCAATTCCGTTTTGTTTTGTCATTCGCAATTTTCAATACTGCAGGTTGATATACGAAAATTGCTGAAACAAACTTTTCCTGTGTGAACACAAGAGCAAGTTCAAAGGAGAATTGAAGAAGAATTGGGCAATTATAATTGCCGTGTGTGAACCAGGAATAAGTAAGACAAATTTATCATGTAATTTTTGTCTATACATAAATAAATATTCATACATGCAGGCAAATATTTGTATTTTGAAGGGTAGCTGATTTCAATGCAGGGAAAGTGTCACATGTTTAACACAGGCAAATAATATTTATAAATGTTTAAATCATCTACTACCTAATATGTAAATAATATATATTTTCTATTCCACAGCACGATAGACGATAATCGTCTACTTTGTATACCCGACTAAAAAAGTTCCAATGCAATCATATATGATTATATATGTATAGTATCATATATAACAAAACATCATATCTAACCAGCTCCGAAAAAGAGCATACATAAGCTGATCTCATAGGATGTAATCTCATATAGTTTGATCCGAAAAAAGGGTCTTTAAAATATGATCAAATTATATATAATTTGATACAATTTTATCTAATATTATTTTTAAATACAAAAATAAAATGTTTTTGAGATTCAATAATTTTTATTTTAACCCATGTAAAAACAATTTATATGGGGCATCGTCAAATTATATTAAATTATATATAAATTAGATATACGACGATATCAAATTTTATCCGAAAATTGAGAAAATATAATTGTATCTAAAATACAACAAATTGTATCGAATTCGATACAATCGTATCGAATTAGATCTAATTCGTTTTTTTACAACTTGATATATATTGGACACAATTTGATCCGAATTTTGTGCCCATACAAATTAAATTGTATCGAATAATTGATATAACTTGAAATTTTTAGATAAAGTTGATATAAGCACTCGCTAGTTTCTGTCAACAGTTATATGAAATAATATCTAATTTCACAAAATTTTAAAAAGGATTCATACGTGTTTTTAAACTAATATACTTAATTATTAATTTGATAATTATTTAGAGTATTTTGACTTATATTATTTTTATAGTTTTTTTACGAAGGTAAAACATTGGAGCCAAAATGTTGAATTATATACGAACGCACATATAAATGTATATTGTATATATAGTAATATATTATTAGACATATTATGTATAATAGTATAAAGGACAATATAAAATAATATAATGCTGTATATACCCCCATAGCAAAATTTTTAAAACCACACAAACCTATATACAGTTGTATACAAATATTTATGGTTTATGTTTATAGGACCACATAAATTTATACATTGAAACTTTTAATTGCATAAAGTTATATCTGAATATATATAAACTTTTTTACTCCCAATTCTATTATTAAGTACTACTTGTAATTCATTTATAAAACATATCGATTTCTAAAATCCAAAAGGCAGTAACTAACAACAAATTCAAAATTGGTTTTTAGATTAATTACGATGTACCCTTATAATTTTATATAATTCCATACATATTTTGTTAAAGTTCAATATCAAATTAAGTTAAACTCAATTTAAGATTTTCTTACATATGTCTTCACATATAGCCATATTAAATTTATAACGAAATCATTTGCAAGTGATTTATTATATATAATTTCAAATAAAAAAATGTGTTCATTTCATGTGTTCAATACCACTTAATTTTATATTTTTGAAACACTACATTTGTTCTTGAAAAATTTTGATCATTTCGTTGTTGATTTCTTAAAATTTTAATTAAATACTTTTAATTATAACTTCAAATTACCACAATCATACCTACTATCGGCTAAAATTTTATAAAATCAGAATTATTTATATCCAATTATATATAATTTAATGTCCTGGATATGGACGAATCTCGGATAAAATTGTATCAAATTATATGTAATTTGATATAATTAGAAACATGTAGATGACCCGTTTTTCGGATCAATTTGTATGTGCTTATATATTTTAATTTAAAGAATAGCACATAATTTTACTACAATCCATATTAAAATTTTTACCCAGGTAGTTAACCAAAATACACCATCCCACAAAATTGTACCGTAACTGCACTTTCAATATATTTATTAACCAAAAATTCGTGCAGTGCAGTTTTTTTATGAAATGACAAGCCGGCTAAAGCCGGGCTTTCCCGGAGTGCATGTAGTTCTGCCTTAAAAAGTGTTCTGCCTAAAAATGTTTATTCAATATAAGTTTTTTGAATATTTAAGGAGTTTTTTTATATAATGACTAACATGTAGAATATTATACATAATTCATGTGATGCTGATGGAGGTCGTCCAGATCATGCCTGTAAACTTTCGCTGAAGGAGTTTCCAGTTTCATTACAATGTTGCTTATGTTTGGATTTTATTTACCTATAATTAATAATTTTAATTAGTTTTTGTTTGCATAAAAATATTTATATTATTAATTATTTGCCTTTAATAATAAATGAAGTAGTGATAAATCCACATTCCAACGATGCCCAATAAAGATGTGTAGATCGGCTTGAGTCATTGGACATGCCTTCCCGAGTAAAAAAAATTATATCTAACAATATATTCTTTAATATAGAAATATATGATCATATAAAATAGTATACGTATCAATATATATTTAGATATAATAATGTTTTCAAAATGTTTTACCAAAAATATTCATGAGTAAGCACATCCAATCATATATAAAAAAAAACTATTCTGAATTTTATATATGATAATTCATGGTTGATAAATTTAATAAATTAATACAATTATATATAACCCAATACCTAATTTTTTATAATACAAACATCAAAAAGGCTTTCTGTCATTTTAGACATAATTATATATAATAAAAAACTTTAGAAATGTTCTAAGTCGGTTTGCTATATAACTATATATAATAAAAAAATCACAAAATATTTTACGAAAATAGTTTACAATTTTGCGAAATCGATTTTCATTACAAATAACGAACCCATTTTTATATTGACAAAAAAAAATTTATTTCAATAAATAAATTTTTTGAAACGAAAATTTTATGTCCTGAAAAATATAAATAAAATTTAAGTTATTCACAAATTTCTAGCATACATTTTGTGTTTTGAACCCGTTTTATGGAGGTTAAATATATTTAATTTAATATCTTTTAGTTTAAATATGTTTGGATTATTGTGTATCTAATTGTATCAAATTATATCAAATTGTATCAAATATAATATAATTAGATGTAGTTATATCGGGACAAAACTCGGATATAATTATATAGTTTTTTATTAAATTGTATCTATTTAAATAGAATTAGATCGAAAGTGATACAACCTAGAAATCCTAGCATAATATTTATACATTTTTTACATTACACTAATTTACTGTATTAAAACCAAAGTTGATATGAAGTTAACACTACATATACTTGTTTGAATATTGAAATTTTTACAAAAACTAAATTTGAACTCTTTGTATTTGGCGAGCACAGCCAAACTTTCTGGATCTTTTACGTCTCGATCAATTATTTTAAAAATTTGTGTGTAAAATGTTTCTCATTTTACGTCTAGCAAGGGCTCTTTTCCTTTATACAATTTTGAAAAATCGGCAAATATCTATAACAAATCGAATTACAAAAACTATTAAGCTTCGCTTTACCAATACTCACCCGTATGACCATTTTGGTTTTATTTCTTTAATAACTTTGTTAATTTTTCTCCGATTTAGGAAAAATTTCTACTCACTGAACAAAACGTTGAGTTCTTTTGAATTTTGCAAAAACATTGTAACGTTTTTATTTCTTTAAAAGGTTTTTCTAATTTTTGTCAATTTTACTTCGTGGATTACCAATGCCCACACGGGTGACCTTTTAATAAAATACAAGAAAATTGAACATACAGAAGAATTTTATAACAATTATTTCATTTGTAATTTATTCACATTAGTAATTATAATATTTATTTTATTTAATTATTTTGATGAGCACTGGTGGCATTTTTTAGTTTGACTGACGCTGTGCTCTGCACAAATGGGCTTCTTACACCTAATGCAAACATGACGTGTATTTCTTCTTTGTTTAGAAGAGTAGCACATATAACATTTGCCTTTTATTTTGATGCGACCAGGAGTTACATTGGCTTCAAAATTATCATCCTGGTCCTTAGCCGTAACTGGTTCACCTGAAAAGTAAAGCTTTGTTATCAATTACCTAAAATGCATTCCATTGCTGATCTGATTGAAAATCTTCCAATAATTTGTGGTATTTTTGACCTTGTCAGTATAAGAGGTCGGCATAGGTCTTCACCAAGGCTCTCCAAGAACTGCTTTCGTTGCGATTGCTTTACGAACTTTTCTTCAATATTTTCTTTATACATTATAAATGAAACAAGGGCCTGCCGTATCCAAAATATTGAAAAACAATGCTAATGGCCAGCGGAACGTTGCTCGTTCTGTGGAATACTGTGACAACATTTTGTCCATGGTGTTCACACCACCCTTAGTCTTAGTTAGTTTTGTCCATTGTGCATCGTGGACAACAAAACAACTGATTTGTGTTTGACTGGGACATAGGAGAATAATGTAACATTTTCGGCGAAACCGAATAGATTTGAAGTGACTTCGCGGTCTCGGGACGGCTTGATTTCTTTGGGAACATATCTCTTGTTTTTTTTTTACTGTGCCTACAACCGATAACTTCCAACTTGGCCAGCTCTTTAGCTAACGGCATTGTTGTACAAGAACTATCCATGGTGACATTTCTTCCAGTGTTTTTGTACATTCCAACTAAATCCTTTACAACACGCTCACCTTGGTTAGTGTCCCTTACATTGTTCACTTTTCCGGTGTATATTTGCCCCTGAAGTTTATAATACGTGTTTGAGTCACACGCCCACCAGATTTTGATTCCATATTTAGCTGGCTTGGAAGGCATGTACTGAGTGAAACGTGTTCGACCCCGAAATCCGAATAACTGCTCCACCACTGTAATTGGTTCGTGTGGTCGATAATGCGATTTTAAGTTGGAATATACCATCTCTAATAGGTGCAGCCTTGTCTTCCTGTTGTCGAGCAACTCTTGTAGCATGCCAGTCAATCTGCATTGCTATACATGCATCTAACATATATTTTAATTACCGTTAGAAAAAAATATATCAGAAAAGAGTAAGTAAGACATTAGGGCTATAACTATATATGGCACTATCACCACGCGATTGTGAATGCTGTGTTATTTACGAAAAATAAATGTTCGGGTCATTTTGGAATAAAAACCTCAAACACAAAAACAATTTTTTAAAATCTCCAAATCTCATAGTTTTATTACTTTTTTTAAAATGTAAAAAAGTTATAGCCCTTATGTACAGCATTGTTGTTGTTATTGTAACAGATCTACTTTGCAAAAAAATCTGTTACTTATCATAAGTTTAACAACAATAAAATTCTTCACTTTATGAGACAATCCAGGCTTCATTGCCCATAAGCATTTGTATAGAAGTGCATGGGTCACCCCGGTGGGTATTGGTCAACGACGTACATAAAATCCTTAGGTAAAGCGAAGGTTAAGAAACAAAAATAATTAACTAACTAAGTTGGATTTAAAAGATTGTTTATAAATAGGCCGTTCTTGAAAAATTTGATTTATATCATGGTTTAATGTTAGGTATTTTATACGAATTTTGTAAGTTTTTTTCCACTTTGAAAGAACTTTCGACATTATATCGATATTACTCGGAAGCCATTCTCTTTATTTTAAGATTTCATTATCGTCTGAAAGTTTAAACAATAACTATATTAACAAATTCAAGTTACATAAAAAAGCTTGCCTTGCGTAATGTGTAATGTAATATTTTAACAAGCTTTATGATATACGTTTAGAGCTTTAAATATTATTGAATTAATATAATTATGTAATATAAACTAAATATCATTGGTACAAATTGTACTTCAGAATATCCTGAAACGTAATAAATTGTGACTGGTTCTCCTCGAGAGAATTACAAAAAGGGCACTCTAAGTGACACACTGCATCTGTGGCTATGGAACACTAGAGGTTCTTTGCCTTTTTTTTTAAATTAACTTATTTAAGGAAATTGATGCAAAAACACAAAATATCACAGTTTTGTTTCATATTATTATAATTAGAAAGTGGAAGAAAAGCCATAAGTTCATTTATTATTAATGTTTTTTTAATTGTGTTATAATTTATTTAATGGCAATTACAGGAGAGACATAAAGCTTTACTGTATCAATAGTGCATGTGATATTTTGTAATTTTAGTCAAAAAAAAAATATTTAAATATATTTTAAGATACATTAAGTTCAGTGTATAAGATTGTCATAATGTTTGTTTTTTGTTAGTATTTTTTTTTCATTATAATGGGCTTTTATTTAATTTTTAACTTTTAAAGTGTTTTAAGTTTTATTTAAAAATTAAAATAAAAGCCCAAATCTTGAGAGATTGTACCTGTAGATTCTATTTCGAAGCTTGGAGAACCTCATTATTGTTTTTAGTTTCACCGCCATTCTCTAGAAGGCCCAGGTTTTTTTAATTTACAATTAACTAATAACCAAAAGTTAACAATTAGATATAAAACAAGATGAACAAATTTGAAAAAAGACGACTTTTTAAATTTTAATTGATATTTTAAATTTCAGAATATAGGTATTTAATAAAACGGGATATCAAGAGACTAAAAACTAACTTTACTCTCAGTTAAGAAATAATTGGCAATTTTTTCAAAAAATTTTGGTGAAGTAACTATTTGCTTTTCTATTAAATAACTGGCAACCGTTCTCCTATATTTTCGAATTAATTTTTTATTTACATCGTAATATGCCAAAACTGACTTTCCTGCTACTGTTGCTTTTAAAACGGCTTCTATTTTTGTGACATAAATAACAATTTAGAGCTTTGGACATAATAAATTATTCATCGCATAAAACAGCACATAGAATATTGGAACGGTTTTCAGATAAGACGTTCGGCATATGTTTCTCTTTCTGCCAGTTTAATAGATATGCTCACATATAATTGTGGTTCCAAAAAAAATTCTTGGAATTATAATGTACAAATGGTCTGGTTTTATTAGTTTGAGAGCATTTTCGTCGACTTTATAATCTGAAAAAATTAAAAACTATTGTTAAAAAAAATCTAAAAGTACAATTTCACACGAATTTTTTAACAAAATCTTTAAAACTATCTTTAAAAATCTCAAAAAAACAGCACCGTTTTAATGTAATTAGCAACTCTTTATATTGATTTTCAGATTCCATATCTAAAATAAGAAGTCAAACAAAAATTAAAACTTGTGTCATAAATCATGACTAAATAACTAGAGTTAGTTGAATCCATATAATTTTAGGTTAAATTTGAACTTTTCTTTAGTTCAACATAAGTAAAGTTTAGTTCAACTCAAAACGTTAATATGGTTGGATGTGTGACTAAGCGTCTATTTTCGGACGCCATTTAAAAACAAAAAAATATTAACACAGACTTTGTTTCGTTTATGACTACGTTTAATAATTTAAAATGTATTTATTTACCTTTTTTAT
The DNA here is from genome assembly GCA_021234595.1 of Delia radicum. Classification (NCBI taxonomy): domain Eukaryota; kingdom Metazoa; phylum Arthropoda; class Insecta; order Diptera; family Anthomyiidae; genus Delia; species Delia radicum. Next base: position 132,547,182 of record CM037851.1, read on the forward strand.
AATTGTTCTCACGTTTTTGTTGAAAGTTTTTTTTAATTGTTTTTTCACTTTTTATTGTTTTTATATTTTTTTTTTTATTTTTTGACAATTTATTTAACTTTCAGTTAACAATTTTTATTTTGCTTCTTTATTGTAAGCCGCTCACTTTAAGATTAACGATAAGGGTTGTTTTGTACATTCTCACTGTATTTTTTATTGCGAGAGAGAAAACTGCATGCTAGTGTTGTTGAATGATGTGTTTGATTAAGGTACTTTCGAGTACCCAAAATAAATGCATTAAGTAATCTTGTTTTTAACCTTTACATTGAGTTTTGTAAGTAGAAATATAATTGTATATTTAAACCCGTATTCATAAATATATTGAACATCATTTCAAATACATTTAAGTTAAAACACAAATTTTAGCCTTAAAACTGTATTCATAAACGAATATTATCTTCTAGACAAGGTTTAAAGCTAGTATTCGTTTATAAATACAGTTTTAAGGCTTAAAATGTGTTTCACTTAAATGTTTTTGAAATGCTGTTTAATATGTTTATGAACACGGGCGTTATAATTTAATATTAAACAGATGCAAACTTGAAAAATTTTATTCGTTTTTGCATTGTATATGTATGCGAAAAAACTTTATTGGTATACTCGATTATTGGTACTCGGTACCTACTACTCATTAATTGAGCTTTACTGAAACATATTAATTGTGCGCAGTAATGCCAACTTGAAAGCTTTGTAAGCTGCATATTTTACATAACGAAAAAATATTTTTTTTTTTTTGTAAAAACTAAATTTTTTAGTGCATATTTATTTTTTTTACGTTACAAATTTCATAACTAGAAGATAAAAAGTTTTAGGAATTTAGTTTCTTAAAGAGTTTTATGATTATTAATGGGTTAAATTATAAAAATTGGTGTAAATTGTAAAGTTAGTGTCAGGTAAAAAGTGTTTAAACTACATTTTCAATGTTAGCGTATTGTCATTAGAATATATATTTGCAAGTCCGGACTTAAGCTTTAAACTAAAAGACATAACGAGGTGAATCTTGCTGACAAAAAATGTTTAACCTATAGTCAATATTTGTAACCGATATATTTTTAAGCCGAATGATGTTTAATTTTCTTTTTCAGTTTTTATTAACGGGTGAATTTAAATTAGTTGTATTTGATTCATTTTAAAATTTAGCGCTTTTTTCTTCTACGAAAGTTATCATCATTGATTGTTGGAATTGTATGTGAGAGTGAAAGCTACATGCTGAGAGTGAAAGCTAATTGCTTTATATATAACAGGGGTGGAAAAGTTTATAAGATCGTTATTATAATTATTTTATTTTAAACGAATTGACTCGCAATAATAATTTTACTGATTGCTTTACTTGTTACTTTGTTTAATAAAATTTTATTCAATGGGATTTTTGTTAATTCTTTTCATAACTTAATTAATTAATTTTATATTGAATTAGATAACCAGTTAACTGATTTTGACTCATATGTTGCGGCAAACGAAAAAACAGATGGATTTATACTTAAGTAACGAAATTGTTGCTTTTATAGTTAATTGTAAATTTTTCTTTCACTTGCGACATTTAATTTTTATATTTGACTCTTTTGTGTAATGATCACTTTTATGAAGTTTATTTTATTTTTAAAGTTTTGCACATAACAAACAAGTTTTCAATTTATTTTTTGATCAATGGTTATAATCTTTAAATTCAAGCTCATATATTAGTTCTCATGTAGTGAGTAAACTAGTTTATATGAATGTTTGATGTTTGGCACCACTGTCAAAACGTGTTCTGATAATGGGAACCAGCGGCGTACCCAGGATTTTGTTTCGGGGGGGCCCAATTTTTGTTTTTTATTAAATTTTTTTTGTTTGAAAAGCATATAATTTTTTACATACGAGAGCCTATATTTAATATTTTGTAGTGTCCGACCAAGTACTCGGCTTCGGAGTTGGGCCATAAAATAAAGTTCGGCCAAGTTCGGTGTTCGGCCAAATTTTGGCCGAACTACCGAACTTTTTATGATTATTTATAAAAACGACAAATAAATAACAACTGTTGTTATATTTACTTTACAGAATTTACAAAAAAACTACATAAAAAATACAACGTTGAATATGATAGAATACCAAAAAAAAAAAAACACCGATATTTAAGCATCAATGTGTGTGAAAAAATTTCAAAAAGCCAAAAGAGTTTAAAATTTTTTTTCCAGAAATATAGCTACAAGACTTATAAGCAAATAATCAAATTTAATGCAATATAATGAAATATAAAAAAAAAAAAAAAATTCGAGTGGTAAGTAATCCTGAAAAGAGAATAACAGGTTCATCAAATTGGGATAGACATGATGCAGTACCAGACATAGAAGTAGCAGAACCAAACGAAAATTTTATTGAAAAAGAAATTAAAATGTTTATTACGGAGCCTTTAAGTCCCGAAATATAAATATATTTGAGTATTGGAATTCAAGTCCATTTACAAATATAAAAGCTGTAGAAATAAAATATTTATCAGCCCCACCAACTAGTGTAGCTAGCGAACAGCTTTTTAGCGCTGCCGGACAGCTGTATTCTGATAGATGAAGCAATTCACATGGTGTGAATGCGGAAAAATTGCTTTTCTCTCATGACAATATCAAACTTTTTAATTTTAAATATTAAAGTTTAAGTTTTTTTTTTCTATATCAACTTAAAAATCGATCAACTATTTTTCTTTGACTATAAAATATAGTACAATACAAATATTTTATTCTTTTTTTTGTACTTAAAATAGTAAAACTATTTTCCAAATATGATTTTTTAAAAAAATATAGCTTTACATTTGTATTTTGTTTATGTTTAATAACTTTTTGGTTTAAATTTATGGATCTAAAAAAACAATTTTTATTTATTTTTTTTATTAAAACAAAAAGTTCAGCTTCGGCCGAACATTGATATTATGGCAGAAGTTCGGCTTCGGCTACGGCTTCGGCCGAAAAAAATGAGTGCGGTCGGACACTAATACTTTGTATCTGTTAAATAAGTTTTGGATGGGAAAGTTAACATTGACGTTATACCCAATTTTGAAAATTTGATGCAAGAGCTAGAGCACCAAGTCTAGCTTCACCCATAGAATTCCTTAAATATGTTTTCACTCTTTTTAGGGTGGAAAAACTTCTCTCCGCGTATGCAGTTGTAACTGGAATTACTATCAGTAAATGTAAAAACATATAAACGTTTGGAAAAAGCTTCTTGTTGCAATCTTGAATAGCATCTAACGGATTTGATGGTCTTTATGTTTTATTTTTCCAGTAGTGCTTTCCATAGATCAATTTTAGTTAATATAACATTAGTTTGAAAAATTATAGTCTCAAAAAAATATTATAAATTCATTTATTACATACTAACCAAAACAAAAATAAAAAATCGAAAATATTTCGGGGGGGGGGGCTTTGGCCCCCAAGCCACCGTTAACGTTTTTAGTGAAAGCGCCCGCATGCAAATCAAAGTTTTCAAATTCAAAACTAACAAAATATAACATGTTCTTGCCAAATATAGTTTAATTTTTATAAAATATTAGTTTTACTTGACTGTTAAATATTGCAATAATAGTCATTATAACGACTTTTCTGTAAAAACGACTTAATATGTACGCCTTTCATAATTTATCAAATATTCACTGTTTTATCTAGGTTAATCATAAAATAAAAAGCAAATCTTTAGTACTTTTTTGACATAGAAATAAAGATATTTGTAGCGATTCTGGTTCTCACTTTCACCATTCACCGCAATTTTCGAATCTAGTTTTTTCCTCTAAGATAAAATTTTTCCCTAATTTAATTTATGATTTGGAAGCATATTTTTATTACAAAGACTTCAGGACTTTAAGAACTTTATTACACAGAAGAAAATAAGGTTTGAAAAATTAGAAAATGAGAACCCGAATCGCTATGATTATTTCACATTCCTGATATGCATTTAACCAAATACAGTTAAACGTATCAACAGCGGACAAATCGCTTTAAATTACAATTGCATTGCGATTGAATTTTTTTTTATTACTGTTACACTTTCTCAGTAAAAGTAGATGGATATTCTTAGTTTTTAGTCTTTTATGACAAAAATTCAATGCATTCCGCATTTCATACATAAGGACGCCTTCCAAAAACAAACATATTTTTTATGATCTTCGCTGTCCGCTATAGGAAGGTTTTAATGTATTGTAAAATCTCTAAAAAAGAGAAGTGAGAACTTTTGGAAATTATAACGGGATTTATGCCCGTAATTTCAAGCAATAGATTCCTACCGGTGCTTAGATATCTACCGTGTACACGAACAAAATCGGGTAGGTATCTAAGCACCGGTAGGTAAATATTGCTTGAAATTACGGGTATTAATATCGGAACTACGGATTTCAAACACAAAAACACGATATGTAGTTTTTTACACATTTTTTAAAAAAATCTTAAAAAAAATTTTATATCTTGAAATAATTATTTTTTTTTTTTTTTAATTTATTTCAAATATTTTTGGAAAAAAAATTTTGAAAATAAGTTAGACTATTTTGCAAAGAAAAAAATATTTCCTTGATATTAGAAAAATTTACGCACGCTTTTGTTTAGATATATTTTAGAGAAATAAAAGAAAAATCCTAACAAGTTAATCAAATCCAAAAATTAAATAAAAAAAATTGCTTTTGAAAAAATCATTTTATTACATTTTTATTTTATTAATTTATTTGAACTAGGTTGTATGTAATTTTTTCTAAAAAATAGTTCATCAGTTCCTAAACTCAAATCAATTTGTATTACTATGTGGAAAAAAATTCTTGTTCTGTTAACTTAATGTTTTTTTATTGATTCTAAATATGTTTTGGAGAAAAAATTTTAATACAAGTTAACAAATTTTTCGAAAAAATACAATTTTTCCTTGAAATAAGAAAAATTTTCCCAAGTTTTTTAAAATTTATCGGGAAAAAAATTAATAAAACTTCCTAAAAATAAGTTAATTATTTTCCAAAAATTAAAAAACTTTTACTTGTAAACATGAATATTTTATTACATTTCTTTAAATTTATCTGAACTAAAAGCAATGAAAAATTTTTATAAAAATAGATCATCAGAATCCAAAGACCAAAGAATTTTTTATTACTGCGTGGCAAAAATTTCTAAATTTTTTTTAAATTATCTGAACTGAAAGCTATGAACATTTTTCACAAAAATAGATCATCAGTTTCTAAAACCAAATAATTTTTTATTACTGCGTGGCAAAAATTTTTTACATTTTTTATTTATCTGAATTTTTTTTTTAGAAAGCAATTCTCGAATATCAGAAAGTGGTAAACTTAAAAATAAAATTTTGAATAGGCGTTCTTAAATTTAGTTAAACTTTCTTCTAGTAAATAAAAATTAAGCTCATATAAAGTACAATTATTTACTCGTTTTAAGCTCGACCCTTTTCATGAACTTAAGGGGAGTAAAATATGTCCTACCTTTTGTTGTTGAACTAAACGTAGTGTTATTTTTTTTTAAGACACAAATTCCTTAAAACTAAGATATTTTTCCTAAAGATTAGTAAGATTTTTTTTTTACTAAAATCAAGAAATATTATTTAGAAAAACTATGAACTATTTCTGAGTATATACACGCAGAGAAAAAATATGGTTGCAATATGATTGCGGCCACAAAACTATGTTTCCTACAGCAATAAATGGTTGTTTCAATTAAACTATTGTTGTATCAATCATATTTCACCAATAATATGGTTGCTTTTATCATGTTCTAGTAAAAATTTCGCTCTTTTTCAGTTATCATTATTGTGTTGTCTACAATCATACTAAAGTATGTATTATCATATTCCTGTATCTAACTGCAGCCATATTAGAGTTGCACCAACTATAAGATGATCAATTGGTTTTTTTATGAGCGTCTTCGCTCTTTTAGTTTCATTCTTGTTTGAGATTTTAAGAAAAGAAGTTGTGAAAAACAGTCAGCTCCAACAAATTAAATAATATTAAACAAAAACAATGTTTATTTTGATGGTGATCTGTTTTGTGGAAGAAGGAATAAGTTTGCAGTCTCAACCCGGTCTACCGTGGAAGTCTAGGCAAAAGTTTAATTGTTGCGTTCAAAGAACGTAGTGCTGGTAATTGTAATGGTGATTTGTTTGTCGAAGAAGGAATAAATTGTATTCTCAACTCGGTCTGCCCTGGAAGTCTAGTCAAAAGTTTAATTATCGCTCACCCGTTAAATAAAGTTATTGTTTATTATAAAAAAGTGATAAAAAAGTGCTTTATTATTTAATTGTTTATAATTACTAAAACCAATATTGTTAAAGAAAAAAAATGTGAAAAAAAAATTAAACAAAATGCACGTGCTTTTAAGTATCAAGGACGAAATAATCATAATAAGTTTGCAATAATCATAACATGGTTATAAATGATGACGAAATTCTTGTCCATGATCATACTATGATAACTAGGACTATACTATAGTTATAATGCAATTATTATGATTGCTGCAAACATGTTTTGATCATTATTAATGTATTGTGAAATTGTATCCTTACCAATATTTTTATGCTTGCTTTATGCTGTAATCACATGTATAGTTTGTATAGCTGACACACTATTTCACAAAGCTTATTCTTCTGCGCAAATACAATTGGATTACTTAAATTATTTTAAACCTAAGTTTATTTAAATATGTGAATTATTAAATAAATATACTATTAAAAAACACGCATATCTTTTTAATCCAGCTTCAATAGAATGCTGGGAGAATACTGTAGGGCTCATGTTATGATAATTCATACAAATTTCCAGAACCATAAAATGATAATATTGGGATATACTTGGAACCATAATATGGCAATCTAATTATCATATTATGATACAAAATCAGTTAAGAGTATGGTTGTCACAACCATAGTAACATGGTTGTCGCAATCATAAATCCAAAAATGTATGATGCTCTTCGAATATGGTTCCCCTCAACCATGTTTTTTCTTTGCGTGTAAACTATTTTGGTTTAACTGAAATTTTGGAAATTTTAATTGTTTTAAGAAAATTTTTCTATATTTTAGCAAAACTTAACTTAAATTAAGGTAAATTTGTGAACTATTTTGAAGTAAATTTGTAACTGCTTTATAGTTTATGTCTTTTTTTTGAATTAAGTTATGCTAATTATTCCCTAAAGATCGTTTTTCATAAGAACATTGTGTGAATATTACAGTTTTTCTGCGTAGACGGATTGCGGCCAGGCTTAGAGTTTTTCTATTCTGTGGTATTTTCGAAGTCGGCGTCTCTGAGTACAACATTTATGGAAGGCTGTAAAATAAAAAAGCAAATAATTTATGACGTTGTCCAATAAAAATTACATTTTAAACGTTAAGTCTTAACAACGTGTTATCTGTGATAACAACCTAGTGAGATTGCCCGCTACTATAAATTATGTGTTCCTTGTATATGGACTAATTTACTGAAAAGATAATTTCTAAAATGTGCATTAAAAACATAGTAAAAATTGTATTCAAAAGGGATTTAGTACCACCTAATAAACCTGCCTGAACCTCTGGAGCTTGGAACTTCAAATTTGTCAAGGAGGTTCCTTCTCGTCGCCCCGTCGGCTAAAAATCTGAAATTTCAAGTGCATTAGCCAATAATCTATGTGCTAAAGCACTTAAAATATACCTTCAGGAATTTCAAATAAAACTTGATAAAAATGTGGCACAAACTCAAATATGTTCGCTTAATCACTCAGCCCAAACCTCTTGATTTTAAAATTCGGCATGTATGTTCCTCCTCTGGCAAAGACACCCTCAAAGATGGGATTATTGGAAATGTTTAAGCAATTTAGCAAAAAGTGAAAAGGTTTCCTCTTAATTTCCTGCCCAAACGCTTTTGCCTAGAAATCTGAGTTTTGTAATATGTATTCCCTGATTTATAGGCTAACTTACCGGAGAGATACTTTTTAGAATTTCCAATAATAACATGCTAAAAATGGTAAAAAATATTGAACTTGAAATTTGGATTTAATTAGACAACCACTAAGGCAGGGGTTTTTGTAAAGTTTTTGCGTGGACGGGTAAAGAGGAAGCAGTCTCCTTCGATCCAAAATACTTCGGCCAATTCATTGCAGAAACTTAAACCGCTTAAACCGCCGGAGTAAGGAACTTGAAATTTGGCTTGAAGGTTCCTCGTCCGGCGCAGACATTATCTAATAAGAAATTTATATGGTGAGATTTCTTACGGTAAGGGGCTAAATCATCCTTTTAATATTCTGCCAAAAAAACATTTGGCTTCAAATCTGACCTTTAAATATGTGTTTCTTTCAGTGTTGTCAAGTGTATGGAAAAGGAAAAAAGGACAGATTTTATTTTTCAGTCAAATTGTAGGGATTTTTTAATTAAAAACTTGTTCTATTTATAATATATAATAAACAATGAAAAATATAACCATTTATTTTTTTTTAGTGTAACAGAATAAAACCAACAAATCTGGTGGCACTTGAAAAATGAGAAATACACATATAAACATATGGCACCATTGTTTGCATGTGCTCTTTGCTTTGCATAAATGAAAATTTTCTTTTTATACGCGTTCAACAATAAAATAAGTTTAAAAAGTAAATATATATAAACATTTTAATAATTTTAAATTAAGAACATTATTTCTTGAAATGTGTAAGTTTGAAAATGATTATCGAAAAATTATTAATTATTTAAATTATTAAAATTTTAGAAATATGTCATCTTCCGATTCATCTTTTTCTGATATATCTGTTAGCACTAGAAGTAAATTCAGAAAGCAACGGTTTTGTTAAAATTGGCTGCAAGATGAATAATTCTAGGGATGGCTGGAAGCAGTAAAAGACGATGAATTCAAATGCTGGTGCAACGCATGTGGTAAATTGTTAAATTGCGGAGAATCTTATCTAATCAAATATGCTGCCGCACAATTGCATAAAAAACAAGAAAACAAAGCATTCATTTTCCCAATGATGGACCATTTAATACCCCTATTAAAAGATATTGTTCCAGATTCTTCTATAATAAAAAATTGTCAGCTGGGAAGATCCCAAATAATCCGGAACGTTTTGGCCAAAGAAGAAATTCTAATTACAAACCTTAAAAAATCATCATCATCATTATTATCATCATTATCATCATCATCATCACTATCATCATCATCACCATCATCATTATTATCACTCTCATTGTTGTCATCATCACGATTTTCTTGAGAAATTTTTGGTAATATTAATAGATCTAATTCTGACTTCGATAAATTTTACGATGGATGTTATACAAACTGAAGAGTCGCTTGCATTAGAACTATAAAAAGCCTGTTTATACGAACTATGTCCGGAGCTTCCATCAAAACCCCACTTTGAAAGCAAGGTTAAGTTTGATAATTTTTTTTTCTGTTAAAATGTCATAACATTTTGGCAGCATAACTACTCCTTCAACCGTGTGATTTAAAAGTCCTTGAAGACTAACTTGTGCTGAAGTTTCACAAAATTTAACTTGATCTCGTTTGAGATAACACCTTTGTTTTGCTTGTTGAACTTTAGTAAACGAAGGAAATTTTTCCGGAGCCACCCTTCTTATAATATTATAACTATGTCGAGTTAATTTTGCTTCTATTAAAACGCTAAGTGCTTCTTCTGCACTTAGTTGTTTTGGTTTAGTCTGCTTAAAGCTTTTCTGCCCTTGTAGGCAGTGTTACCATATTGCCAGTTTTAACTGTTTTTTCCAGTTTTTTAGGATGCGTAACAGTTTTCCAGTTTTTCCTGAAAAAAATACATGGCAACACTGCTTGTAGGTGTTGACGTTGTTATTTCTTTAACTAGCTTTGCTTCCTCAACATTTCCAGAAGCTCTTAAACTCATTTGTGTAGCATGAGTCAATAAAATACTATCTCTTATGCTTCTAGTTTTCTTTGATTTAGTTTTCGCACTGCAATCTTCGAATGAAAGTTTTAATTCCAAAAAACGATCATGGTACCTTTTACATTTACTATATCGAGATTTACGGTCTGTTTTTACAATACGTGTATAATTTAAGACATACGTGTGGCACCCGAACGAATACGTAAGGAAATGAGTTTTTATAATTCGTTCGCCTGACTTACGTTTGAGTACGTTAAGCTTTATGTTATGTCAAACAGTAGAGATTGCCATGATATTGCTTTTCGGTTTTTGTTAGTTTATTTCATATACAAATAACTCATTTTTCGTTGCTAGATGGCAACCCAGCACTATAATTGAAATATAAACAAAAACAGCTGATTTTTGCTTAAAAAAAAATTAATTTATTTTGTTTAGAAAACAATAAAAGTGGATATAAAAATATAATTTGTATAAAAAAAATAAAGAAAAACATTTACAACTCAAAATGTAAATAAACAAATATAAATAAAAATAAAAATCATTATTCTTTGTTTTATTACAATTTTTTGTTAAAAAGTACTACAGTAAAACCCGGTTAAGATGAACTCCGAGGGACCAAATAAATTAGTTCGTCTTAAGCGAGGTTCGTATTAAGCGGGTATTTTTAACGATAAAAAATATGAATTATTAAAACAAAAACAAGATTTCTACATAAATAAAAAATAAAATTAGCATTTCATGCATCCACAATTAAAAATTCAATTAAAATTCTTCATTTAACAAAAAAAATCTGTTATTTTTTCTGAATGACTGAATTAACGATTTCATTCGTTGTAAGTTTTTCTATTACCAATATATGATTGTCAGCTTCTTCGGCACACGATTTTGTTCGAATATATTACTTGACAAATTTTCAACATCGGCAGGATTAACAATTTCCAATATTTCGTTACCTGATAAAGTATGTGACGTTAAAACATTAGCATCTATATCTAGAAAGCCATCCACGGATATGAAATTCATATTAGGTCTATCCCATTAAACGGATAAAGAGTGTACTAAACATGGTAATTTGTATGAAAACAAGTTTTTGGGACTTCCTAAAACAGTTCGTAATAACCGAGGGTTCGTATTAACCGAGTTCGTATTAAAAGATGTATTTTATATGAAAATTTTTGCCAAAACGTCGGAACTTTTAAATTAGTTCGTATTGACCGAGGGTGTGTCTTAACCGAGTTTTACTGTATTTTTTTAATATTAAACTTTGTTGCCTTTTTTCTTTGACGAATACTTTTTTGTGAACGTCTGTTTTTGACGTTTGTGACGTTTCAAATCGCATTGTGGAAACCAAAAAAAAGAGACGAAAACGACAACTCTTACGTTTTCACTCAATTCAAAGTGACATTTGCATTACAAAACCCCAAAATGAATTTCTTCACTCATTTACACGAATTTTTTGAGTGACACGTCTTACAAAATCAGACCATTAAACTGTTTAATAAAATTATCAAACGTTTGGTTGAAAAAACTCATATTGCTGGGGTTTATACGCTTAATGGTTTTCATTTTAAGAAAATTGATTTTATCCTTCCAATCATTTAAAGCAGTATTTCTCATAAAGTTGTATAGTTCTAGGCGCGATTTAAAAATAGTTTTGGGACTTATTCCTAATAATATTAAATTTGTTCTTATTTAATTTAACTGTTTAATCGGTTTTCCAATTACCTTATACCGATTACTTTATTTAATGCAAAACACAATACGCACTTTACAAAAACTTCAAATTTTAAAACAGCAAAAAACACCACTGAAAAACAAAACATAAAAACAAGCACAAAAATAACGGCAATAGAGATGGGCACGTGAAACAGTTTATTCGCAAACATTATTATTTATAAATTACGATAGTCAGTTTAATTTCAAAAAATATTAAGCGTCAAACGCATTGGTAAAAAAAAAGTTGATTGGCCAAAGTACGTGATTGAAAACAGTTATTATAGGCGTGACTATCTCGGCACGGTCAAATTAGTATAAGATGTAAAACCATCACGTGAATTTTTTTTTTCTCGCTGGAATTGAGTGTAAATTTTTATTCTTTTCTGGTAAATTGGTCACCCTCGTGAACATAGGTGATCAAACGCCACTCACTCAGCCATCTCTATTAAATATCAAAATATATTGACAATAATATCAACAACAACAAAAATAGCTAACATTGAGACTAACACAATAGTAACAACAAAAACACTGTGGGTATGCTAAATAAAGGAATTTTGAAAACAGGACTTTTTACATAAAATTATTAATATCTTAAAACGGGGCAACAAAAAGGCAAACTTTTTTGTTTGTAATATCAAGTAGAAATGCCGTACTTTTCAAAAAACACAACTTCAAAGCCAGCACTTTACTACTTTGTTACTTCTGGTCCATCATACATGGAAAATACCCCGATTTTAGAGCTTTTTTTAAAAAAATATTACAAATATTTCCACACATATTTTTATAAACACAAAATCATTTTTTGTACACTTAAATACCCGAAGTTGAACTTTATTAATTTTAAATTTAAAAAAATAAGCACTGCTTTTTATCAAATTTCAATTTATTCACTTTTTAAGAAAACAGCAATAATTAGCTAACTTTGACAGCTCCCTACGGATGAAGTAAACAACTTAGATGGTTCAAATTTAAATAGTGTTGTAGAATTTTATCTAGTTTTATTCTATAACAATCATTATGGCAAAAACTTAATTCTTAAGCTGAAAAAATATAAAAAATTTAATTTATTGAGAATTTTCATGAAAACAAATTTGTAAATGTAATATTTGTGATAGTGAATTAAAAAACTTCCTAATGTAACAAAAACGTTTATTTCCTTCCAAGTGTTTGCAGCCTAATTGTGGAAAAATATTTTCAAAATATAATATATGTACAGAGCTTTAAAAAAAATTAAAAAAAAAATTAAAAAAAACGTTAAAACTAATAATAAAAAATAAATCTTTAAAATTAAAAAAAAATCCAAATTTGAAAAAACGCTAAACAGTTAAAGAAAATCGATAAAAATGAAAAAAAATCGCCAAAAATTAGAAAAATCCCTAAAATAAAAAAAAACGGCAAAAATTAAAACAAATCGTTAAAATTAAAAAAATTGCCAAAAAATTAGAAAAATAGCTAAAAATGAAAAAATTTCCAAATTAAAAATAAAAATTGCAAAAAAAAACAATCGTCATAAATGAAAAAATGTTCAAATTGGAAAGAAAGCTAAAATTTAAAAAATTAAAAATATTGACGAGAAATTTAAAATATTTGTAAATGTACATTTATCTTTATTAGTTTTCGAAACACAGGCGATGCACGTTGGGTTGAAATGGGTCCAAAGTGGCGCTTAATTGAAATTTTAGAATTAAGTTTTTGCCATAATGATTGTTATAGAATAAAACTAGATAAAATTCTACAACACTATTTAAAATTTGAACCATCTAAGCTGTTTACTTCATCCGTATGGAGCTGTCAAAGTTAGCTAATTATTGCTGTTTTCTTAAAAAGTGAAAAAATTGAAATTTGATAAAAAGCAGTGCTTATTTTTTTAAATTTAAAATTAATAAAGTTAAACTTTTATGATGGAACCTTCAACTTCAGGTATTTAAGTGTACAAAAAATGATTTTGTGTTTATAAAAATATGTGTGGAAATATTTGTAATATTTTTTTAAAAAAAGCTCTAAAATCGGGGGTATTTTCCATATATGATGGACCAGAAGTAACAAAGTAGTAAAGTGCCGGCTTTGAAGTTGTGTTTGTTGAAAAGTATGGGATTTCTACTTGATATTACAAACAAAAAAATTGCCGTTTTGTTGCCCCGTTTTAAGATATTAATAATTTTATGTAAAAAGTCCTGTTTTCAAAAGTCCTTTATTTAGCATACCCACAGTGTTTTTGTTGTTACTATTGTGTTAGTCTCAATGTTAGCTATTTTTGTTGTTGTTGATATTATTGTCAATATATTTTGATATTTAATAGAGATGGCTGAGTAAGTGGCGTTTGATCACCTATGTTCACGAGGGTGACCAATTTACCAGAAAAGAATAAAAATTAACACTCAATTCCAGCGAAAAAATAGGACTTTCTAATAATTTACCAAATTCACGTGATGTTTTTACATCTTATACTAATTTGCCCGTGCCGAGATAGTCACGCCTATATAATAACTGTTTTCAATCACGTACTTTGGGCAATCAACTTTTTTTTTTACCAATGCGTTTGACGTTTAATATTTTTTGAAATTAAACTGCTTGTTTTTATGTTTTGTTTTTCAGTGGTGTTTTTTGCTGTTTTAAAATTTGAAGTTTTTGTAAAGTGCGTATTGTGTTTTGCATTAAATAAAGTAATCGGTATAAGGTAATTGGAAAACCGATTAAACAGTTAAATTAAATAAGAACAAATTTAATATTATTAGGAATAAGCCCCAAAACTATTTTTTAAATCGCGCCTAGAACTATACAACTTTATGAGAAATACCGCTTTAAATGATTGGAAGGATAAAATCAATTTTCTTAAAATGAAAACCATTAAGCGTATAAACCCCAGCAATATGAGTTTTTTCAACCAAAGGTTTGATAATTTTATTAAGCAGTTTAAAATTCGATATAGTAAATGTAAAAGGTACCATGATCGTTTTTTGGAATTAAAACTTTCATTCGAAGATTGCAGTGCGAAAACTAAATCAAAGAAAACTAGAAGCATAAGAGATAGTATTTTATTGACTCATGCTACACAAATGAGCTCTTCAAGCTTCTGGAAATATTGAGGCAGCAAAGCTAGTTAAAGAAATAACAACGTCAACAACTACAAGGGCTTCAAAATATAGAAAAAGCTTTAAGCAGGCTAAACGAAAACAACTAAGTGCAGAAGAAGCACTTAGCGTTTTAATAGAAGCAAAATTAACTCGACATAGTTATAATATATAAGAAGGGTGGCTCCGGAAAAATTTTCTTCGTCTACTAAAGTTCAACAAGCAAAACAAAGGTCTTATCCCAAACGAGATCAAGTTAAATTTTGTGAAACTTCAGCACAAGTTAGTCTTCAAGGACTTTTAAATCACACGGTTGAAAGGACTAGTTATGCTGCCAAAATGTTATGATATTTTAACAGAAAAAAAAATTATCAAACTTAACCTTGCTTTCAAAGTGGGGTTTTGATGGAAGCTCCGGACATAGTTCGTATAAACAGGCTTTTTATAGTTCTAATGCAAGCGACTCTTCAGTGTTTATAACATCCATCGTAAAATTTATCGAAGTCAGAATTAGATCTATTAATATTACCAAAAATTTCTCAAGAAAATCGTGATGATGACAGCAATGAGAGTGATAATAATGATGATGGTGATGATGATGATAGTGATGATGATGATGATAATGATGATAATGATGATAATGATGATAATGATGATAATGATGATAATGATGATAATGATGATGTGATAATGATGATAATGATGATAATGATGATAATGATGATATGATGATCCTGATGATACTGCTGCTCCTGCTGATCCTGATGCTAATGCTGCTCCTGATGTAATGCTGATCCTGCTGATCCTGCTGCTATGCTATGCTGATCCTGCTGATCTGCTGCTGCTGATGAAATGACTACCTGATGCTCTGATGATCCTTCTGATCCTGATGCTCCTGATGTGATCCTGCTGCTAATGATGCTCCTGATGCTCCTGCTGCTAATGCTGCTCTGCTGCTCCTGCTGATCCTGCTGCTCCTGATGATCCTGCTGCTCCTGCTGCTCTGCTGCTCCTGCTGCTCCTGATGCTAATGCTGCTCCTGCTGCTCCTGCTGCTCCTGCTGCTCCTGATGCTCCTGCTGCTAATGCTGCTCCTGCTGATCCTGCTGCTCCTGCTGCTCTGCTGCTCCTGATGCTCCTGCTGCTCCTGCTGCTCCTGCTGCTCCTGCTGCTCCTGCTGCTCCTGCTGATCCTGCTGCTCCTGCTGCTCCTGCTGCTCCTGCTGCTCCTGCTGCTCCTGCTGCTCCTGCTGCTCCTGCTGATCCTGCTGCTCCTGATGCTCCTGCTGCTCCTGCTGCTCCTGCTGCTCCTGCTGCTCCTGCTGCTCCTGCTGCTCTGCTGCTCCTGCTGCTGCTCCTGCTGCTCCTGCTGCTCCTGATGCTCCTGCTGCTCCTGCTGCTAATGCTGCTCCTGCTGCTCCTGCTGCTCCTGCTGCTCCTGCTGATATGATGATAATGATGATAATGTGAATGATGCTTAATGATGATAATGATGATAATGATGATAATTGATGATAATGATGATAATGATCATATTGTGATAATGATGATAATGATGATCATGATGATAATTGATGAGTAATGATGATTAATGTGATAATGATGATAATGTGATAATGATGATGATAATAATGATGATGATGATTACAGATGACAGTAATTGTAATGATGATAAAGCCTATGATAGTTCAGGTGATGAATAAGAAATAGAGAATATTCAAATAAATTTACTTTAATTAACTAAAAAAAAAATAAAAATCCATTAAAAAACGTTAGAAGTTTGTGTTTTTTTTTTGCCTAATTAGGGTATTGTTAATACAAAAAAAATATTATCTCGTTAATTGCACCCTTCCTTGAATTAATCTCCATTTTAGGTATAATCGAACCCACTGTGTGACGTTTCTTGATTTTGAAATGTCATTGTTATGAGAAATGTTGGTAATTAGCCCGTGTTTAAAGAATTTTTAAAATTCGTTGCATTGCTTATAGTTTCAATATTATGCTGTAGATGGTTCCAAAAATGGATAGTATTTACAAAAAAAGGCGTCTTTTTGATATTTGAGTATGATGAGCAATTGCCCTAATTTTGTCAACCTTGTTTTACTGGAAAAGTTTGTTACTCACTTATGAAAAAATTATACTTTATATTGCGTTTTTTTGCAACGACACAATAAAACCAAGAAAAACGTGGGAATTCCAGTAGAAACATTTTTAAAATAGTGTATGCGTAAATTGACAGCAACAATACGTAGAAAACGAAAAGACGACTTTAGGGAATAGGCCACAATAGGGAACTTGCCCTTATTCAATTAATTGATGTTATGTGGGTCCGAATTCTTTTTGGAGCCAGGGAAATGCTTGCCTACCAAAAATAAAAATTCTAAATTAAAGACCACGGGACGAAATAGAGTGACTATCAGTTTGAGTAGAAATTGACTTAAATAAACTATAAGAAAATCAAAAAAAATAACAAACTTACATACAAAAACATACATAACTACTTACATATCGTCAGCTTACTATTGGTTTGACCCACTGACCATTTTTGTAAAAAATTAGTTAGAAATGGATTATATATGTTGCAAATGTCTTCCTTCTAATACCGACACCAGTTTCTCGATAACTTGTATTAAATCTGTGATACGTTTCATGAACGTTGTTTTGATGCATAGAATAATATTTGGCATAAGCAGTAAATTTTATATACGAAAATTAACAAAAATACTTCATTATTGTTTTGTTGCAACTGACATACTGCATACAAAACTTTAACAAACTACGTCATTATTGTTTGGATGACGAAACAACAAACGTAAAATCAAAACAAAAGAGAGGCCAGCTTTTAGACGTCAACATGTATGGTGGTCACTGTTGCCAGGTTTGACGATTTATCGTCATTTTGACGATTTTTAGTACTTAAATTACTAAATGACGATTTGACGATTTTTGCTTCCAAAATGACGATTTTTTGACAAACGTTTAATATGTCAGCATAACATGTTTATTTGCTATTATTAAAAAATCACCGGATCTATTTTTGGATTTTTATTATTTCGTTAAAATTAAAAACTATTTTTTATTGAAAGTTTAGCAAAAAAGTTATTTTATGGATTCATGTTAGGTTTATTTTAATTTATTTTCTACATTTAATTAAGGTAAATACCACTGCAAATGTAGCTAAAAACAAATGAAATTTCACTTGAAAAAAGAACGACTTACATTTTAGTAAATTCAACTAACATAGTCATTTGTTTTTTACTGTTCAAAAAATTAACTACAATTGTATTATTAATGAGAGGTTCAGTCAGTGTAGTAAAAAATAAACAAACATTAATTTGTTTTATTTTTTTTAAATAAAAAAAAAATACTATATAAAATTAATGTAAAATCATAATACTGTAATTTAATGTGGTTTGTTTTTTAAATGAACTACAATTGTAGTCAAAAATTAAATTTCTTCTACAAATGACTGTTTTTTTCACTTAAAAATAAAGATACTGTATTACAACTGAAACAACGACAAATATTTACAGCAGAAGTTCCCTAAGTATGTACTTACTTTTTTCATGGTTGGCAAACACTACCTTTTCATTACAATGGCAGTTGCCTGCCACGGCCACACCAATGCCGTTATGAACGTTTTAAGCTACGATTCCAATAGTGGCATGTGTCTTTACAGGGTTTATTTCAAAATTCTACCCATTAAATTTTTTTGCATCAACAAAATAACGTTATAAATCTTCGTTTCGGTATTTTAGCGTTATTTTGACTTTAACTAGTTCAAGACATTTCAAAATCAAACAGGTTAAATAGAAAACTAAAACCGTTTACATAACAAGAAACGTGTCTTTAATGGACTCGATTTTTTTAAATTTCCATTTCGCTGTAAGTGTTACTGTGATAGCCAATCGTTATTATGAAAAGTTATTGAATGCCAACTCAGCTTTTTTTAATATTTATATTTTTATAAAGTTTAGTTAGTGTAAGATTGAGATAAATATAAAATATTTTTTGAATTAAAAAAAAAAACATCCAAGTTTTTACGAAACAAACATCGAGTTCGAATATTCTCATTTATAAATCCAAAAATTAATACGTTGCTTAAAAAATAGACCTAATAATAATATAAATAAAGTGTTCCAAAGTGAACTTCAGATATTTACAATTTATATTTGAAAATGGAAAAAAATGCAGTAATAAACAATATTTAAATAAAAATAAATAATAAATAATTTTTAGCAATATTAAAAACCAACCCAAAAATATGATATAATCAAAAATTTCAAAATCACATGTAATGCAATTTGAAACTTTAATTCGTTAATGGAAGCCCAAATTTAATAATTAAAGAAAATAACATTGTTAAAGAATTTCTACACTATGTAAAAGAATTTAAGATTTAAAAATTGTGCTACTGAAGTGGTGTTTACAGAATTATGTAGAAGGAATTAACCGTTAAAGTGGTAAAGTGCTATCGTTATAAAATATCATGATTTTCGAAGTTTAAATTACAGAAAAGTGTAAAAAATCGTATTATATTACACCGATAGTACATGAGCATTTGAAATGTGAATAACATTATTACTGTTTTTTTTTTTATTAAAACTTTAGCCCACGTGTAACAAATATTTTTTGTTTTGACGATTTTTGAAAATAAAATGACAATTTTGACGATTTTTATTGGAAAATTTGACGATTTTATGCTCAACATACCTGGCAACACTGATGGTGGTGCAGCAGAAACATTTTATAAAAATTACATGCTGCTCAAAACAAGAATATTTATTTTTCGAAAAAGCTTAATAGCTTTTTATTTAATTAAGATAAAAGTATAAAAAATTGTATTTTTGCTTAGAATATATGCCGCAATAAGTGGGAAAAATATAATATCTGTCATGTTAGGCGCTGATACTGGAAAATATTTGTGGAGTAAAATTGAAATATTTGTGATAAAGTTTTTATTCTTTTTGATTTTTTCGTATGGAAACTTTTTATTGTGTAGAAGGAACTGTCCCGTTTTCCCTCCTCATTGGAAGAAAAATTAATGTTAACTTTCACACAGAGAATTTTGTCATTTGCCAACCGAAATTCGGTTGCTACTACAGAAATCTGTTGGTACATCTAATTAATACAGCAGAATTTTAGTTGCACCTACCAAAATATTCTGAAATCACATTTAAATATGGCTGTTCCAACCAAAATTGTTGATTGTATCCACCAAAATACACTTTTCATTTCGGTTGGTACTCTATTTGTCTGTGTGTTCGTAATCGCTTTTCGCGATATCGAATTTTTGGCGTATAGGTCAAACCAATAACAAGCTGACGATATATAAAACTTGAAGGCAAAAAAAGGAAACCTTGCAGAAAAAAACGTTTTAGTCTCCGTCATGTCCACATGTCAATTTTCCTTGCCATTTTTTCATCTTCGCGTATTTGAAAAGCTTTCTTTTACAGTTTTTTCCTTACCGTATTTTGTATTTTACCTAACATTCACTACTAGTCCCCACTCCACAGCATACGTCGGTCAAGAGCAATCATTGACGGTAGTGTACATGGAATCAACATTTATGCCTAGATGGACAAAAGACCCTTTAATGCTGGTACATACAAACACACACGTATGTATGTAGTATATTTGCACACATACATGGATACCTTTTCTTATTTGCTGTTTCTGTAGCTGTCACACACGAAATATAACGTCGCCGCTGTTCAAATCCCACATGTGCAAAAGGCATTTCCGCTTTCTTTGTGTCCATTTGTCTTCAATTTATTTAATTTTTTTTTCATTTCCATTTTCCTTTTTATCGTTTGCGTTTTGCCAACAAACAGCCTCCGAAAAAACGGACGCGTAAATTCTTAAAAAGTGGGTGGCTGACTAGCATGTTTTGCAAAAGAACATGTGACGGGCGGATAGATGAACAGATGGATGGATGTTCGTGTGTGAATGAAAAGTGGGTGGGGGGACAGGGGGAATGATGGTAACAACAACAAAATAAGACAGGCATTGTGTTTGAATTTTCGTGTCGCGCAATGTTTGTGATTTCGATGTTGGACCCTTAACGTACATACATATATATACATACAAGTGTGTATTGTTGGTATGAATGTCAGTCAGTACAACATCTTTATACATATGACGCTTTATTCCTGAACTGTCCAACTCCAAAATAAAAGTTTGCCGGATTGACTTGAACCTCACAGTAAGTGTTATAAAAACTTGGAACAACTTTTTTAAATAAATCCAGGTAAGCGGGGTCAAACTTCTAAAAAAGTGAAAATTTTAAAAGGAAATGTATGTTAATATTTGAATTTACTGTGCTTAACTGGAACATTAAAAAATTTTGAAGCAAATCATTAACGATAGACTATTCAATGCGCTATCGACTGGTGCCATCTTTTACGTGAACATTTCAGAACTTTGTCTGAAATTTTTTATATATTTTTAGACGACAGATTGCACTTTTTGTTTTCGTAAAACCCTCTTATTAATTTCTGTTGAAATATACCCAAATTATAGTAGGAAACTTTACTCCTACTATAAGTTGGTAAATTTACTCTATGTGTGTAAATGAACAAAAATACACACATTACGTGTAAGTTGGTCAACAAAAAGTGTGTCCATTTACTTTGCAAGTGCGTAACAATTTCATTAATTTAAGAAATAAATTAATAATTTTACTGAATTTTTGCGTAAAAAAACATGCTTTACGTGTAAATATACTTATAAAATGTGTTAAAATACTTTTGTATATTCGTAAAAACCTCCTAAAAATGTATATTCGTAAAAACCTCCTAAATTTGTATATACATAATGCGTATATTTTCATTGCGGTAAGATAGAAAACTGCCCAAAAAATGTTTCAAATAAAACAAAAAAATCTATTTTAGAAAGAGTGTTATTAATGTGTTGTATAACAATAAATTTTATAATAAATATTAATATGGTGGTTGCACATATCCAGAGCTTCGAAGATTGAATTCCATTCTGATTGAATTCCTTAAAAATAAATTCGGATTTTTTTAAATCGAACGTCAAGTTTTTGTTCAATTTTAGCGATTTTTTTTAAATCGATTGAGTAAAAACCGACTGAATTAACAACGATTGAATTCAGTGAATGAATAAATCGAATGTAGAATTTAATTCTCTAATGGCGTTTTCTTTTCTGGCAAAAAATGTAACATTTTGTTTGCCCTTTCTAAAAAATTGCACTTTTTGTGTTCTTTTCTAAAAAATTGACAGCACTTTAAAAAAGAATCATGTTCTTTTAAAAATATGTCGCCCTATTAACATGCAAAAATGTTGCCATTTTCACCCTTTATAAAATGATGGGCTGATTTTATAGTTTTGTTTTGAAAAAAAAAATATTTAAAGACGAAAATTAACAAATTTTGTTTTATAAATTATAAGAATTTTAAAAATATACATTTAAATTGCTAAAAATGGAAAAAGCTGCTGTAGTGATATGCGTAAACAATGTTGTTGGGGTACTAATGGATTCTTCCTTATCATCAGATGAAGAGGAAATGATTAGTGGTCCTATTGCTGGCATATATTCCGCATACAAATCCAAAAGGAGTCTGCTTTCTCCATCCGACCATACTAAACCAGAGAGATTAGATATAATTTTGTTTTTTCTTTATAATCTTTTCATTTGTACATACGCTGAACTTTTTTGTACAAATACGAGCTTGCATCAATTCCTGACTCCATTTTAAATAAAAAAATAATTAATTAAAAACAATTTGAGTGCCAATTTGCAATTTGCCGCTTTTTTATTTTTCAACTTTTTTTCTTTTATACACAAATCAGCTGTTCTAAAGCAGGGCAGCATTTTTTTGTATAAATTCATGTTTTATTGTGACTATGAATATGGCAACATATTAAGAGGGTCATGACAACATTATTTAAATGTCACTTACAAAAATGCAACATTTTTTGTCAGAAAAGAAAACGCCATAACATTTACATATATTATACATACAAATGTATAAATGTTTTTGGTACATTGGGAAGTTTTTTAATTCACTATCACAAATACTACATTTATTAATTTTAATTTGTTTATTAATTCACAAAATTTCTCAATAAATTCAAATTTTCAGATTTTTTTTGCTTTTCTTTTTTGATATATTTTTTTCCAATTTAAAAATGTCAAAATATTTATTACTATTATAAGTTAGTATATTTACAAACTTTGTGCGTAAACATTTTATTTAACAAAATAATACTTTTAGGCATAATGTGTTTAATTGTAAACAATTAATTGGTAAAAATACTATAAGTGTGTATTAAATAAAAGAGTGCGAAAAATAGTTTTACGCATTTTATGTTTAAATTTACCGAAAACATACTTTATACATAAAACTTTACTCGTTTTATAATAGTAAATTTACAATCATTTTTTAGAGTGTATTAAATTTTGAATTTGTTTTGCACAGTCTCGTCAATTCACATAACGGGTTGCCAAAAATAGAAGGAGTTGTCGTACGTACGTGAAATTTGGTGCAAATATAAAATTTTGTCAAAATCGCAGCAAGGACTCGCCTAATTGTCAGATATCCTGAAAGCTAAAAATGCGATGAAAGCTATAGATATTTTTGGAATGTGATGCAAATTGGTAGATTTATTAGATTTTCAGCCGGAATTGTATATGTAAAATTTTGTATATTTCCGACAAAGGACACGGCAAGCTCCAAAATGTCCATGAACTAGGAAATTATCTAAAATCTAAAATTGTTTTTTTAATGTTACGAAAATATGTACAATTAATAAACTTATCATTCAAAATAAGTATGCTGATTTTAATTAAATACGGAGTAAAGACACTCCGATCAAAAATGTCCTGAAACCTAATTTTAAAGTTCCTTATTTTATAAAACCATAAAACTTATTGAAAACCAGTAAAAAAGGATGCCAGTTTCTTTCACTTTTTTCACAAGATAACGAACATACGGACCATATTCGTTCAGCGGAAGGATAAAACTAATTATCTGTCAAATCAGACATGAGCTAAGTGTTACCATTCACGAAATAAGCACTAGTTGAAAAAAAAACGTTAGATGGCGGACCCTTTATGTCCTGGAAACTAACACTACTAATATCCTTAAATACAAAAACAAAAAAATTTACTCAAAATTTACTATTTTGCGATTTTGACGATATTATTAAGGTGCTATTTATTAATCAGTTTAGAACTTAGAGTAGGATTTTAAACAAAGTTTCAGATTTGTTTAAAATGTCGATTTGGACAACATATAGCATAAGTATCACATATGGTTTGTGTCAATAATAACATATATGATATTTTGGAGGATAAACATCTGTCATTAAAATTCAGTATTCGATAGATGTCAAAGTGTAAATATACATTTTTTTCAATGGCTATAACAATGTCGAATTTTGTGCCTAAAAAAGATGTTTTGCGGGGAAGTCTGATAATATTCTTTCATTTGAAGAAAACGGCTGCTGAAAGTTATCGATGGTTGGTAGAAGCTTACGGTCAACATGCACCAACTCAAAAGACTTGTGAACGATGGTTTGCGCGATTCAAAAGTTGTGATTTCGGCGCAGAAGACAAGGAGAACCCTGGTCAGCCGAAAAAGTTAGAAGATGAGGAATTGGAAGCATTTCTCCAAGAAGATTGTTGTCAAATGCAAGAAGAAATTGCATTATCATTGGGAGTCACACAACAAGCCATTTCCACGTTTAAATGCATTGGGATTCATTCAAAAGCAAGGAAATCGGGGCCCATATGAATTGATGCCGAGAGACGTTGAAAGGAGATTTTGCATGTCGGAAATGCTGTTTGAACGCTACAAAAAGAAGTAATTTTTGCATCGTATTGTTACTGACGATGAAAAATGGATAAATTACGATAACCGCAAATCAAAATAGCCAAATCAACGCCGAAGGCGAATATCCATGGCACCAAGGTAATGCTCTGTATTTGGTGGGATCAGAATTGTGTTTTGTATTATGAGCTTTTGAAATCGGGTCAGACGATCATAGGGGACCTGTACCTAACACAATTGATTCGTTTGAAGAGAGCAATCAACGAAAATCGACCAGAATCTTCGACCAGACACGAGACCATAATCTTCCATCATGACAAAGCTCGGGCACATGTTGCAAGACCGGTCAATAACTATTTGGAAAACAGTGGATGGGAAGTTTTGGCTCAACCGCCTTATATCCCAGACCTTGCCCCTTCTGACTAAAAATTGTTTCGATCGATGCAGAACGCGCTTACTGGAATACGCTTCACTTCAGAACAGGGTATCAGAAATTGGCTTGATTCATTCTTTACCTCAAAACCAGAGCAGTTTTTTTGGCGCGGAATCCATATGCTACCAGAAAGATGGGAAAAAGTAGTGGCTAACGATGGACAATACTTTGAATAATGAATCAATTCATTTTGTTATTATATTAAATGCATTTTTCAAACAAAAAATCGACATTATTAACTTGCATACCCAATATTAGGTTGTTTGTGCATATTTCGATTTAAGTGCATATTTTGGATTCTTTGCAGAATATTTTAAGCGTATATTTTCCTTTTTTAGTTGCAGGAAATTCCTTGACCTACGTAATATTAACTAAAAGGATATCCGGAAGGTTGACGAATCCTTGCATCAAATTAAATGAGATTCGGCTCACATATTGGCTGCTACATACCAAATATCAAAATACATAGTTTCTCTGGGTTTCAATAAGTTGTTGGGCTTTTATGAAAAAAGAACCTTAAAATTAGGTCCCATGATATTTTGAGGGTGAGCGTGACCTTGCTTATTGCATTTTTAGTTTGCAGGATATATCACCGGTATTAGTGTCCTTGCTGCGATTTTGACCCGATTTTGTATTTTCATATGTTTATATTTTCATATGTTTATATATACTGTATATAGTCAAGTACCACCAGTTAATAGAATACTGTCAAATTTTGAGCAAGTTCCGTCATTTACTTTACATTTAACAGCTGTTCAAAACATACAACCTCGTGGATTTTTTAAAAATGGAAAAAAGGGAATTTCGAGCGCTCATTAAAAATTATCTTTTGCGAAAAAACACCAACAATCAAACCAAGGAAAAGCTTGATAAATACTATGGGGACTCTGCACCATCGATTTCAATGGTAAAAATGTGGTTTACGGACTTTCGTTGTGGTCGCACAAGTACAAATGACGCTGAACGTTCTGGACGGCCAATTGAGGTCAATGCACCCGAAAATGTCGAAAAAATCCACGGTGTTGGCCGATCGAGGAGTTAAAGTGCGTCAGATTGTTGATGCTATAGGCTTTTCATATGGCAGTGTGGTTTCGATTTTAAATGATCAGTTGGGTTTAAAAAAGCTGTGTGCAAGATGGGTGCCGCGTTTGCTCTCAATTGACCATAAACGTAATCATTTGACAACTTCAAAGGATTGTTTGGAGTTGTTTAACAGCAATTCGAAAGAGTTTTTCGGCGTTTTGTAACTGTGGATGAAACATGTATTCATTCCAATACTCCGGAGACCAAGCAGCAGTCTAAACAATGTGTTGCTCCGGCTCCGAAGAAGACCAAGATAAGTTTGTTGGCCAATAAGGTGATGGCAACAGTTTTTTTTGGGATGCACGCGGGATAATCCACATCGATTACCTTCAAAAGGGAAAAACAATAAACGGCGAATATTATGCCAACTTATTTGACCGATTTAACGAGGATTTAAAAAAAGCGACCCCATATGGCCAAACAAGAGTTCTTTTTCATCAAGATAGTGCCCGGGTGCACACGTGTGCAGTCTCAATGGCAAAATTCCATGAATTGAGCTACGAATTGGTACCTCATCCGCCATTTTCTCCGAATTTAGCTCCCAGTGACTATTTCCTATTTCTAAACCTAAAGAAATGGGATTTATTGATCAAACAAATGCCTATTTTATGGACCTCGAAAAATCCAATTTTTTGGAAGGGATACAAAAATTGGAGAAACGTTGGACTAAGTGTATTGAGCTAAAAGGAGATTATGTTGAAAAATATTTTTTTTTTTTGCAAAAAAACTGTGTTTGATTCAAAAAGTCACGGACTTATTGATCTCGTTAAGCACAATAAATTCAAATATTAACATACATTTCCTCAATAATGCATTTTTAGTCACTTTTAAGAAGTTTGACACCGCCTTCTTCGCCCACTTATTTGAAATAATAAAAAAGTTTTCCATGAAATTCTTATAGGACAACACTAACTAAGAGATTCTAGTCAATCAGGCAAACTTTTTTTTTTGAAGTGGGATAGTTCAGAAATAAAGCGTCGTATATACAAATGTGTGTTTGTGTGCTGACGCAGCAGAAGGATATTTTTCGTTTATTTCTCTAAATAACCGTTGTTAGAGTTTGAGAAAATTTAACTTTAGTCACATGTCCGTTTCATTTTCGGACAGCAAACGAAAGAAATAACATACATACAAACATTTTCATACACACACACATGGTATTGTAAATGCATATGTTGTATGTATGCTAAGTTTTTTATACTTTTTTATTTGAAATGTATTTGATCCCTTATGCCGTTGGGGATGATGAAACAAATTTTGTCCTGGACATACTAAGACATGCCAAAAAAGCAAGTGTTTTTAGTTTTATTATCAAAAGACCAGGGAGGCTAGAAAATAAGATGAAAGGGCAAGGAAAAGGCGTAAAGCAAAATAACGCGCATTTTGCTTATTAAAATCAAGCCGACACAAAAAGATCTTTAAGAAAAGGCCAATATGGTTTTTAGTGCAAAATAATTTAAGAATTTTTGTTAAAGATAATACATATTCTTGGATGTAATTTCTATACACAAAGTAATGGTTGAATGATTTCATCAAATTCAAATTTTAACGTTTTTTTTTTGTATTCGATTGGACAAAAAAGTTATGGAATGAATAGAAATGACATTTGGCTGCTTAAAAACTAGTGAATTGAAATGTAAAATTTATCATCAGAAATGTGATATGCAGCCTCTGGTTATTAAACTGTTGTCCTGTTTACTCTTCACCGAAGCATTGTTTATCTTCAAAAAATATTGTATACGGTAGAACATGGCTATAAATGACGTTTCCCACAATAATTTTTGATAGCACCCAGCAAACCTCACACATGGGTCACGCATACATGTCCAATAGGGTGGCCAAAAATAGAAAAGTGTCGAAGTTTTCCGCAGTTTTCGTTGAGCCAAATCGGTTAATATTTAGAGGTCGCTGCATCATAGCGGTTTTTCGGGTTTAAGTAGAAATTTAATACAAATTCAAATTTTATATGTGTTAAGATATGTTATTGCACAGACTAATACACTCATAAAAGAAATAAGTTCAAAACCCTGTTCAACGAGTTCCAATTCAGCTGAGTTACTTTTTCTGTTATCGCAGCACTCAAAAAAAAGTTTACCAATTATTAAGTTATTTGAACTAAATTAAATTCAACTCAAATCAAATCAAGTCTGCAGTTTTCCTAAAAACAAGTAAAAACAATTTACTTTATGTATGTAAATTTGTATAAATATTTAGTAAATTTTGTCTTAAATTTTGAGAAAGTACTAAAATTTAGTATATTTTTGACTTAAATTGAGTATACATTTGGCTTAAATCTAGTAAAAATATCTTAAAATCAAGTTAATTTTTTTTTTTTAAATTTGATGATGCTTGATATTATGCTAATGCAAAATTAACTTATTTTTAGTTCATAGCAAACTTGGGAAGTTTTCATTGGCATTGAAATTTAATTGGCATTACTTCAATTCCAATGCCACAAAATTTCATTATGCCTCAAAAACCAATTGTAATTGATGAAAAAATAATTGTCTAAAAAGTGTTTTGTTTTGGAAAATACGATAAAAATTTAAAACTTAAGTCCTAACTTTAAAACTATTCGCTATTTTATGCAAGTTTTATCACGTATATTGGGTAGAAAGGGGAGGTTTCGCCAATGGGGCACATATACCACCCCTGATTTTAGCTGTATTTAAAAAGGTCCTTTCCATAATTTGTGTAGTTATTGATAATCTCTCATGTCGCCAAATTTTACACTTGTATTTCGCACGTTGTCGAGAATACATATGTTTTTAGTGTTTTTTTTTTTTTGAGTTAAAAAAAATTAAATTTGGTTTATATACCATTTAAGCGTTGATATTAATTTATTATATTACTCGTAACACGATTTTTTTAGAATTTATTTCTAAAAAGTGTAAAAAAATATAAAATAATATAAGCGGCTGATCATGTGTCGCATATGCCTGACCAACAGGTGGGGTAGCACTTTAAAAGACATATATGTCATAGTAATTCGTTATATATATTCGTTATATATGTTTCACGAGTCAGACGTACACTAAGGAAATTAGGGCGGTAGAATCAACTGCAAATGGCAGTTAAAATAACTACATTTGCAGATAAAAATGTGTACAAATCAAATGCAATGTGTAGTTAGTTTAGCTGTTAAAAAATTATTAAGAACAAAGAAACTTTTTTTTAAATTTTCTTAATCTGATTTTATTATTTAATAAACACACTATTGCAAAACTATATTTACATTTATCACTTTTAAATATTCACGTTACACGGTATTTGACTTCATATACATTGACTTCATATACAAATATTAAATAGCTACAAGAAAAGAATAACATTTAATAATATTTAATTTAATATAACATTTAGAAATATAATTAATTTATTTTCTATTCCTAATCTTATATTTTATTTATTTATTTATTTATTAAAATTTAAAGCGTTTTCACTTTATTTCGGTATCTTCTTTGACATTGTCTTTTACACTCAAAATAAGATACAATAAATGTGTAAACCAGACTCTTGTTGCAGATCCTCAAAACATTCAAAATTATGGCCTGTTTCTCGATTTCGAAAGAATGCTTTCTTTCGCTTTCTAAGCGAAAGAAAATTGATTTGGGTTTCTCTAACTAAATTTCTATGCGAACGATGGCTTGAAGTACAAGTCGATTGAAAACGTAACAGTTCTCATACAAAATTTGGTTTCTCTATTTCGAACGAGTTGTCAACAGTGCGAACGTAAATGTCAAAACCAGTCACTTGCTTTTTTGATTTCGAGTAACAAAATATTTTCAAAAAAAATATATCATTTATTCCATTAGAAAACGCAACAAATCTGAACACGGGTACTCTGATTTTGTTTATTTTTTGTACATGAATACTCTATGGTCCCATTTGTACATTTCCTTTTTGAGATCTCCAAATTTGTAAAAACTCGTGATTTTATGCACGTTTTTAGTTCTCATAAATATCAAAAAAATGCTAAAAGCACTTCACTTTGAAGTGGCATAACTTTTTAATTGTATATCGCATGTTATTAATTTAAACGATATTTGGAAGATGCACTTGTCTACTTTGTAACTGGATTTTTTAAATAAAATGATTGTTAAAAAAAAATGCATACTTAATGCAAATGCAGTTTTCTAATGCATTTTTCCAAACTTTCTCCCTCTACGATTTTCAAAAAAAAACTAAAATATGGAATATTAGCTAATTATACAAATACTGATTTTTATGGAACTAACATATCTTTTATTTTTAATGATTTAAAAAAAAAAAAATATTTTTTTTATTCTATAAAATGGAAATATTTTTATACATTCTTGTATTTCATATTTTTTTGATAAATTTAAAATACGAACTCATTTAGTAACTTGTTTGAAGACCTTTATTTATAAAAATATTCATTTATTAAAAAAATATTGAAAGAACAAAAATCAGAAAAACGATTCAAATAAAACTTGTAATTTATTCTTTAATATTACTAGTCTACTTATTGGCAATTAAAAAAATATGAGTAACGAATCTTTTAAATTGTAATTGGGAATATAAGTTTTGACTGGGTTGCTGTACGAAAAATAATCTAAGTACGTTATATTTTTATTTTTGAATCCAAAATAACTTTTTTGACATCATATCGAAAATTTAACTAGGTGAAAAAATATTGTAAAAAACGATAAAAAAATGTATAAAAATATTTCCATAGTTTAGAATAAAAGAATAAACTTTATTTAAAAAAATCATTACAAATAGAAGACATGTTTTTCCCATAAAAATCAGTATTTGTATATTTAGGTAAGATCCAATATTTTAGTAAACTGTATTTTTTTTTTTGAAAATCGTAGGGGAGAAAGTTTTGAAATGTACATTAGAAAACTGCATTTGCATTTCGTATGCACTTTTTTAACAATAATTTTGTTTAAAAACCTCCAGTTATAAAGTAGACAAGTGCATATTCCAAATATCGTTAAAATTAATAACATGCGATATACAATTAAAACGTTATGCCACTTCAAAGTGAAGTGCTTTTAGCATTTTCATGATATTTGTGAGAACTAAAAACGTGCATAAAATCACGAGTTTCTACAAATTTCGAGATCTGAAAAAGGCTATGTGCAAGTGGGACTATAGAGTGTACAAAATATAAAAAAATCGGAAAACCAAAAAAAAAAATCCTCATTTTTCAATGTTCTTTGCTGGAATGAATGATATAATTAAAAATTATTAATATTAAAAAAAAAGAATGGATAACAAAAGGTAAGAATAAAATAACACAAATATTTGTAGTTTTTTAAGAACTTTAAATTTCAGTTTAATAAAATCCACAATGGAACAGCTGAAAACGCTGGTGTACTTTTTTGATTTTCTTCTTTTGATTTATTAGTTTTTCTTTTGTTTTATTTATTTATTTGTCATAAACAGCTGATCACTGTTAAGTAATGTTGTATTTATTTTTAAACAATTTAGTAGTATTTTTGGTTTTTTTAAAGGAAATTGTAATAGAATGATTTGTAAATACGTAAAACACAAAAATTGACACACGTAAGTATAGGCGAACGATAGCTTTCGAAATAGAGAAACCTAAATTGATTCGAATTGGAGTGACTAGCTTGCGTTCGCTTAGGGTTTCGTTCGAGATCGTGGTACAGGTCATTAGTTTTAAAGTAAAATAAATACAATTGCAGTTAAAACAACTACAAACGCATTACTGCACAAATAACTGACATGTAGTGAGTGTAAAACTTTTCTGAGTGTAGTTTTCGATCAAAAAATTCGAAGAAAATTAACTTTTAAAATTTTTAGTTGCTAAAAATACAGCTATTGATATCGATTTTCATTATTATTCAATATAAAATATATGTTATATTATTATAACTGACAAATGTGCAACATCAACTTAGCAAATTTACCCCATAGGTGGGAAAGTTAAGCCGATTTGAGTTATTCTGGAAATCTTAAAGAAAGAAATATACAGATTAAAGATAATTTATGTTTTAAACATACAAATTAAAGTTTAGATGTGTAAAATTTTAGATAAAAAAGATTTTTTCCCAAAAAAGGTTGGTCGAGTAACGACGATTAGTCACGATTGATCAGCTTTTGATAATATATACTTGATAAAATACCAAATAATTATAA
This sequence comes from Delia radicum, assembly GCA_021234595.1. Classification (NCBI taxonomy): domain Eukaryota; kingdom Metazoa; phylum Arthropoda; class Insecta; order Diptera; family Anthomyiidae; genus Delia; species Delia radicum. The sequence goes on from CM037851.1 coordinate 132,579,284, forward strand.
AATTACACTAAACAAAAGTCAGTAAAGTCATCAGAATTTTTGCAGGGAGGATACTTGTAAAAAAATTGCTAATATCAGCAAAAAATTTGCTTAATTCAGCAACATTTTTGCAAAATTTTTTTTTTTTTTTTTTGCTGATATTAGCAATTTGTCTGCAAGGATCTTCCCAGCAAAAATGTAGCTGACTTTACAGACTTTTTTTGTTGATTGTAGTACACAAATAAAATATTTTTTTCTAAATTTGGTAATACTTTTTTTTTGTTGGCAATTGTACCAAACAAGGTGGCATTGATCAATGCCAATTAAAGTAAAATTTTATTTTCATTGTTGTAAAGCAATTGTGGTGACAAAAAATTTAATTACCATTGACATCAAAAATGCTAATTAAATCATCAATTAACTGGTCCATTCATTTCACTAGTTAATTTAACTACAACTGTCAAATCAAATTTAGTTATTCTAACATTAAGGTCACCTAAATTTAGCGGACTGTGATTCTTAACAGGATTGCCAGACTTGGGGCTTTTCTACTAATTTGAGGATTATTAGTTGGAATTGGGGAAGAAATTGGGGCCATGATATATTTTTGTGGAATGTTTTGTTGATATTACAAATTTTTAATAAATATTTTAATAAAATATTGATTATTATAGATTAACAATAAAAAAACTGCTTTTTCCATTGCTTTTATTTTAAAAAAATTTTAAATTTTCTTAAAATATTTTATAGAAAACCCCTGAAACCCTATTTTTCTTGCTCTTAAAATTAAAAAACAAAAGTGTATATTAATGGTAACAACTTTAAAAATCAGTTAGTACAACGATCTTTACATTAGATTTCAGATTACTTTGGGTGTTGCAACTAAAATTCAGTTTAATTAACAGAACTTTGTTGTGAGAACTAATGTTAATTGTGCCAACCGTCTGAAATTTGAAGTAAACGAATTTGAGTCCTAGTAACCGAATTTCAGTTGGCAAATAGCTAATTTTTTCTCTGTGTGTGAGCTCTGTTTAAGTCGTTATTTTAAGAAAAATGCGTATACTTAATTTAAAGATTTTAAGAAGTATATTTTTAGTAATCTAATTTTTTTTAAGTAAAAAACGTCCTTTGCATTCAATATGGTTTTTAATAGAAATAACTTAATTATGATAGTCTAAAGGCCCACCTACATTAAGCGACGTTGAATTAAGGGACTGATCGATTGTATGAAAATCGAACAAACAAAAGAAATTTCAACCTTCGTATTTTTCAACCTTCGTATATTTACAAAAATAAAGCAAAGTATATACATATATTAGCTAGGTTGATACATGTATTTCGACCTGCATTTTCACCAGGATGTCTTTTTTCAACAAAAATTATAAAAAATTTAAAAAAACCGGGAACAATTTTTTAAAAATAAACCACTAAAACAAAAATAAATTAAAATAGTTTTTTATGTTTGAGTTCAGCGTTTAATATCTTAATGCTTTTACATGATATTTAAACGATTTTTTCGAACATTAAAGTTCGAAACATGTATACATAATTAAAAAAAATTAACATCTGTTAAAAAAGTAATTAAATTATCGTTATTTTGGAATGAAAAAAATTATTTTCCATTATTATTTTCCTGTCTTAAATTATCAGCCGTATGTCAATGTATACTGAATATTAAGAACACTTTGCTTCATGATCGAAATCAAAGCAAGTTCTGAAATCAGCGCACAATTTTTATAACACACTCTCAAAGCCATTTTTTTTTGTCAAAAATTTTTGATTCTCAACCAATGCTTGGGGTGCAAGTCCAAAAACTAGTGAAGTAATATTTAAAATTTTTTTCCAAACGCTATCTTTAAAAAAATATTAGAATTTGTAATGGTTTTTTAAAAAAGTTCCAAGAAAATTGTAAACAAAGATAAATATAGGGTCCTCCAAATAACTTTTTTTTTTGAACTCCTGAACCAATTGGACTTTGTATGGCGACATACCAAGGTCTTTATGCAAAATTCGTCTCAATGATGTCTCCGAAATGTTCAATTGTTGAGAACGACGGTGAATTGATGTTGATGGCGCTTCACGCACACTTTCTGCCACAACAGCAATATTCTCGGGTGTACGCACTGTTTTTGGCTTTTCACGCTTTGGTTTATCGATGAGGATGCCAGTTTCTTTTACTTTTTTCACAAGATAACGAACATACGGACCATATTCGTTCAGCGGAAGGATACAACTAATTATCTGTCAAATCAGACATGAGCTAAGCGTTACCATTCACGAAATAAGCACTAGTTGAAAAAAAACGTTAGATGGCGGACCCTTTACTTTTGGCCAAAAATGACAATTTTTCATAAATTTTTTATTTATTATTTTTAAGGTTTTTCACGACCAAACTATTAAAGCTAATTTAATAAAGTTTGCTGTTTACACATTTACAAAAGTTACACGCCGCAAAAGATGTGTTATACACGAAGTAGTCAACTTTGACAACCTAATCACAATATTACAAAAGACTAACAAAATTTTCCATTTGATTTTTGCCGAGCGGAACAGTAATTTCGAAGTTCTATATTAATGACCATTATATTTTTCAAATATCCCACTGTGTGCCCTAGACCCATCCGAACTCGAACACTTTTTCACTCAAATGAAATTTTCACTCAATTGTTCACTCCCATTTGTTTAAATTTTTACAGTGTCTTGTGAATTGTGGAATTTCAATTAGTCGTATATAAATATTTTTGATTTAATAAAAAAAAACATCAATGTGCAGCTTACAAGGAAATCCGCAAATTTTTATGAAACTTGGATAAGTTATTGAGGTCAAAAAAAATTAGACATGGATTTTTTAGGTGAGCAAACGCACACTTTGTGGTTACAATGGGGAGGGGTGGTCAATAATTACAATATTTTTACATGAATATTTTTAAAATTTAAAAAATTCCAAATTTTTTGTACACAGTTTTATGTACTCGAGAAAACAACAATTTTGTTACTCTTTGATTGCATATGCTGTGTGCCCAGGGTTGCCACTTATTTTACATATGTGTTATAAAATCTAATCGGGAAAAGTCGTGTTAAAGCCGAACGATTACGAAATTTGAGAAATGCCCAGACACCCGCTCGATTAAGTTAAATAAGTATTATTATATGTTAATTTGAACTTAAGCCAACAACAGAGGTTTCACCACTGTGTAGTTTCCTTGTTAGTATTACATTTATTTACAATACGTATATTAACAAATATTCTATTGCAAACCAAAACTTAGTTTCACTTTAAACTAAAAAAATTTCATTGATGACACGTCATTTTGCTTCAGAAAATACGAATAAAAAATAGCGTAACTGACATAACTTGAAAAATATTTTCAAGAATAATGTCCTTCCCTCTGTAATAGAATTGTATATCTGGAATATTTTTAAGAATGAATAATATTGTAGGTGATATAAACACATATGAATTACCAAATAGGGGTCCAATTACTAGATTACAGACGACAACTGATAATTAATTTGAGGATCTGTTCAAATTGAAGATTATTACGTCTTTCAAAAGGAACACATTGAGGACAAACATATCTACAGCATCCATATAGTATGGAGTACCTAAAATCCACAAAGAACAGTTCCCACGAATATCAATAATTTCATTTGTTAATTCCCCTTCTTATGAACTCTGTAAGTAAGTAGCAGGTATTCTTAAGAAGGTGACTGAAACTCTAAATATAATGTAAAGGATTCTTTACATTTTAGGGAAAAGATAAAATTGAATTTCACTTGACGGTGCATGTTTATTTTAAAATATACCAATAGATATGGCTCTGGATATTATTGAGCAGAAATGGAATATTATAAAGGAATACACGGAAATTGAAAACAACATTTTTCTACTTCCAATGGGATCTCCAGTTGTAGCTGACATTGTAATGGACAAACTATTAAATAAATTTATTTAAAAATTTTTTTTTATTTTTTTTGAGAAAAAGGCATTTAACGTAAATATTGCTTAGTTTATTTCTCCGATTTTTTCTCTAAAATTTTCATAGCATATAGAAAAAAGTTGAAGGAAAAGAAATTAAAAAAACAAAAATCTAAATCTAGTAAGCCCCTTAAAAATGTACTTTAATTATTATTTTATTAACACATTAAGTAATTAATTTTAACTAAGGTTATGTCGAAGAGACGAATCGGAAGTAAAGATACCATTCATAACCGTCTTATGTCCAACCAAATAGGACATTCACTTAAGTCCGAAAGTTGGCTTGTTGTGCGCTCTCATGTCCGGTGCTTCCCGCCCTATCTATTCCAGAAACACTTACCCGTTGACGCAATTCTTTAGTCTTCTCCAGTCCATTTACAGGTGTTGAGCCGCAATCCTTGATATTGTTCTGACCTTACAGAGCTCGAATTGATTGCAAGGATAGCCGCCTGGCAATCTGCAAAGATCCTTATATTTCCGGTGATTTCTTCAATATTAATGAAACACTGTATAGCGATCCGGGAGGAGAAATCACTTTTCAATAAAGAGATCGCTGCTATAGAAGCCGAACAAAGTTCTTCCATCGAGTTTCGAAACATCCGTATAGAAGTGAATACCTGGAATGTCCTCGGTATTTGTGTACTTAACATTGCAGATAGTGAACTTTCGGAGATCCTATCAGAATTCAGTTCTATGATGTTGTACCCCGGTAGCACGTCTGACTTTCTGGTGTTTGGGTTTCCGATTGCCCAAATCCACACATCAGACAAGGCGGCTTCATGTTTTAGCCGAATCTCAATAGGTTATATCCTTAAGATTATCTTCAATGCCCTAGTCGAAGTTGTCCTGATGGCCTAAGTAACATAGGCGCTGTATTTTCTGAAGTGGTTAAATATTGCACTTTATTTCTTTAGAGCCTACAGCTCCGCTACATGTGGACCAAGCTCGGTGGTGTGAAGTATCACAGCTTTGGAGACACTAATGGTTTCTGCGAGAAAACGAGGTTCATCATAACTAATGACACTCGTCTTTTTAATAAGAAGGCATATCTCAGTTTTTTCACGGTTTTTTCTGAAGCACTCGAACTTGTATAACAGTTCGAGTGCTTCAGAAGCCCTCCCACATAAACGGCTAGGATTTGTCCTCCTTTAAAGTATCGTCTGCATAGCAGACAGGTTGGAAACTCTCATTGGCTAAAATCCTTAAGAGAATGCTTATGGTGGCCACCCATAGCAGTGGTGAAGGAATGTCACCCTGTAGGGCCCCACGGCACACATTGTCTCTAATACTGATGCCGTTGACTTTGTAATTAATACATAAGTTTCCTAGCTCATGACCGATCCAATCTACAAGAGTCCGGTCAATGTCAAACTGGTCTGGGGACCTGATAAGCACTTCGGTCGAGACATTATAAAATGCTCCCTCTTCATCAATACCTATTAACCGAAGTATACATATGACCTCTCAACGTGGCAAATCAACTCATGGAGAGCAGTTTCCACTGAACAAAATTTTAAATACGCGTGTTGCTTGAATCTAAGCAGATCGTTAGGGACTTGATCCTTAACCATGTCATCTACGATTCGTTTCATAGTTTTAAGCAAAACCGAGTTCAGACTTATCGGCAGGTACGCATTTGAGTCCGCATTGCTTCCCTTCCCCGGCTTTGGTATGACGACAATTTTTGCTTCCTACCATGATCTGGGGGTGTATGATAATTTCAGATCAATGTTCCGTTGTAAAAGAGCAGGAAAGACCCGATCTGGTGCTTAAAAGGAGAAAAACTTTAAAAAGATCTTCCAACAATGTCGCGTGTTATATTAACGCTCCGCCCAAGCTCATTTCCTGGTCGATGTTGGCAATAATTTGGTTCGACCTGTTGTTCGTCATTTCGTCCAACTTGTACTCCCTTGTTCCATATTGAGTACAACTAAATGGCCCATATAGACGCCAGCGTTTTCCAAGAGAAAGAGATAAGTATTCTTTAAGATTCATCCATCTAGTCCGCCATATTTCCGTTTTCTTAATCTTCAAGACGTCGTTTACGCTGTCCACATGTCCACAGAAAAGATTCTAGGAGTTGCGCTTTGCCGTGCGAGTTTTATCATTGTATATCCTGAGCCTACTAATGATAGTCGTCCCAGTCCTTCGAATGCCTCTTACGACGTGCCCTATTAAAAAGTCTGATGACATCTCTCCCGATATTGACCAGCTGCCCGGTTAGCCATTGGTTTTCTCGAGGAGATTTCCTTTGTCAGAGTGGCCAGAAGTCCTCAAACGATTTAATAAGGTTACTCGTTAACCTCTCTCTCTCCCCGTCGATATCATTCATCTGCTGAAAATAGGTTTATAGATTAATCCCGAAGTTAGGCCAGTTTGTCCTAGCCTTTTTAGGAACCATATTGGTTCCGGTGGCGGATGTTCCATCTCAAAGAAGAGGTATCGATGATCCGAAAAAGAATCTACGTACGAGACGTGTCAGTCTTCGATATCATCCACTTTGTTGGCTGAACAAATAGTAATGTCTATAACCCATTCGCTTAATTTGTTAAGAAATGTAGGTGAGTTCCCAATATTAAGGGTAAAAAGGTTATTTGCATTAACAAATTCTAGCAGTGCCATCCCCTCTTGTTGCAGTTAGAACTACGCCAAGATATGTAACCCTCCTCCAAATTGGACTTGTAGTCAATTGATAACGACGAAGGTACTGGATTATTTAGGCCTGCACCGTAAATTCTATACCAATGTTCATACTGTTCATGTTGGTTTATTCATCGGGAACTGCCCATATTCAGTTTTGTGTACGCGGGGAGCCCAGAGCCCCCTAAGGCTAACTTTTTTTTTTGGGGTCATTCTTGTACATGCAAAGGACCATGAAAGTGAATTCACAAGAACTACGTTAACTTTCAGTTCGTAAGTACCCCAGTAACTTCTGGTTAATCACAATGTATCGACATGAAGTCGTTTTTATACATAAGTACCCCGATAACACCCAGAAAACAAAACGTATTCCCTAGAAGTCGCTTGAAAACATTCGAACGCCCCTAACCGCCACCTGGGGCCGCACAATATGAATTTTAACTTGTTAATAAAAACGCTTTTGAAAAATTAAATTCTTTTATTTTCAACAATTAAAATAAATAGAATGGAATACTAGAAAAATTCAAATTGCTATACTAAATTTAATTATTTTTCTATTAAGAACTAAAAAGAATAACATTTTAAAATTAAGTATTAAAATATTTAAAATAAGTAAAAACGTACTTTGTTTTAAACACTTGATTTTAATATTTTTTATAAATGCCTTCATAATTATAAATGCGTGAAGAATCAAAATTGTGAATTGAATATTTCTTTTTTTATTAGAATGTTTGGCTATAAAAAGATTTGAGTATAAATATGTTTGCATTTAATGTAGGTAAGTAAAGACTTAATGTGAAATTACATTTGGAAAATATATATGTTTATCTTCTGGGACATATAAATACACTGCGAATATTTTTTATTTAATATTTTTTTTTTTCTTTGTGTTATTTGCAAAAACAACCCCTTTCGCGTTTTCATTATGTAAGTTGTAGTTAAGTCGATGCGTGTACTATGAGTGTACCTAAAGCAGCAACTAAAAACACACGAAATCAACTGTGTCCGGTTGACGGTGGCAAGCAAGAACAGCATTATACGCACCACCAGCCTTTTTAATAATTTCGAAGAGTAAAGTTGCCAAACTGGACCATATCGCATAGATTTATATAAAGTAAGAATGTTATACCCCCCCCCCCTCATACTACAAAAAAAAGGAAACAAATAATATAAAATCCAATAACAAGAAAAACACCAAATTTTAACGTATGACGAGAGGACAGAGTAAGTAGTTAACTGGACCGTTCATTACATTGACATGGGATGCGATATTATATTTGTGATAGTTTTGGGATGAGATGGGATGCTAAGCAAAACCAAACATACATAAATACTTACACTTCCATATATATCTACATACATACACACATACATACTAATAAACGTACAAACATAAACTAATTTAGAATCGTTGGAAGGTGTTATGTTTGAGTGAATGTATGAGTACATTTGTATGGATGTGTTTGGCTACAACAGCACGCATTTATGGACATTTTATCCTTAAGTAAAAGTGTCCCAAAAAAGGGATGAAATTACTATAATCATATATTTATGTATGTATGTATGTATGTATGTATGTATGTATGTATGTATGTATGTATGTATGTATGTATGTATGTATGTATGTATGTTTAACTGTATTTGGATGATTGTGAGTTTTGAATGTTTGTTTGTAACATTTTGAAAAATTACCAAAATATAATACTACACACATGTATGTAAGATTGTGTATTTTATCCTTTCGTTTGTGGACATCAGTCGGCGGTCGGTGTACGGTGGTCAGCAGCGGTTCATTTGGTTAATGGCCAAACGGGATGGCAGGCTGGTAAAGTTGAAATTTGGCGCAAGGCTCGTTAAATCCATGCATGTCCAGAAATGGGGTAAATAATTTTGAAGGATGTTTGCTTGTGTGTATGTATTTGTTGTTTAGTTTAATTACAAATTACCAAAAAGGGTTAATAGTGAAAGTGGATTTTCTGTTTCGGACCATAAAGTTTCCTTTGGTTTTTTTTTTGTTTTTTTTTTTTTGTTTTAAGGAAAAAACAACTTGAAATTCAAACTTTGAATGTATGTATGTGTAAGTACATACATATATGTATATAGTTAAGTAGAGGATTGTGTTGGTTAGATAATAATTGGTTTTGTTTAATGAGACAACATTTATTTTGTTCTAAACTTTAATAAATGTTTTATGTTTATTTTGTTGATGTGTACAGTATATATTTATGTACATACTAACTAAACATAGAAAATGTCCGAAATAGGCCAGTATGTAAATATATAAGATTTTATATACATAGTTATTATATTGTATATAAGTAATGTTTAGTAAAATATAACTACACATACACGCTTACATTTTAAAATTTAAATAATTATAGAGGTACATATTGCTGATGTGATACATTTTGATATAGAATTTTTTAAAACAACAGCCCGATCAAAAAAAGTTATACCTCCAATTAGAACACTCAAATATATTACTAAATTCAATTAGATCAAAATTCATCTCATATTTGGGGGATCCCATAATATTAAGATCCTAATAGATCCCAAAATATCCCATTTATTAAGATCTAATTGGAACTAATTAGATGCAAAAAGATTAGTAAGTTTTGGTAGATCGATATTTTGAGATTAAATTTGATCAAATGAAATCCAATGAAATATTTAATTTTTAATAAAATTTTAAACAAAATAAAAAATTCGTTCAAAATATTAGAAAAAATATTTGTCAGCACTCGATTATAAAAGCTTATATAAAATGATATATCCCAAGAAACATTTTTACGGACTCTCCGGCATGTACGGATTCTTGAATCCGGGGTTTACGGTACGTTTTCGGACCGTTTAATCGGATTTTCGAAAACACGTTTTTAGTCCGTTTGGGGATATCAGTTTCGTGCCGTTTAATACGGACTTCACCGATTTTCATCCGTTTCAAGTCAGTCACAATCGGTAACAATTTTTTTCAATTTGTTTATTAAAATAAAATTAAGTAAATAATATAAAAGATCGGGGCGCCAAATAAATTCAGATAGCATGCATAATATGCATTGCATACGTTAGATGGTAAGTATTTATATAATTTAAAACGCTCAAATGAGATTGCAAACAAAATATATTTGTTCATAGAATCCATCGTTTTTAAACCCCACTTAATATTTTTTACATGTAGATATCTGATTCAATAATGGGCCACAAACTAACAATGATGCTCTTGGTGGAAACAAAAAACTGCATCGAAAAAGTAAGTATCAATTTTTTTTTTTAAATAAAAAAATATATTCCAAGAAAACTCTTACTTTCTCTTGAAACTAAAATAATAAATTCTTTTTTCCTTTTAGATTTTGAATATTATCGACCACAAATGTTCCGTGATGCTGCTAAGCTGGATACAAAAAGTAGCTGTGGAGAATTTCGTATTTAATTAAAGTTAAATGAAGTATATTTTAATATTTTTTCAAATAAATTAATAAATGTATAAAAAAAATAAAATCCATTGAGTTTTTTGTAAAAAAATGGTTAGAATACGGACCAAATAAGTATTTTCAACGATCCGTTTATTGTCCGTTTTATATCCGTAAAAAACGGAATCATCCGTTTTCAGCACGACAAAACGGTCCGGAAACGGTCCGTATTTGATGGACTTTAAACGGATTTGAGTCAGTTTTTTAACACGACCCAACGGTCCGTAAACGGTCCGTCATTGACGGACTTGCAACGGATTCGAATCCGTATTCGATGTTCCTTTTAATCCGTTTTCTGGTCCGTATACTGATCCGGAAAACGGTACGGAAACGGACTCCGGATCCGACTATGCTGTACCGAAAACGGCACGTAAACGGACCGGATTGTTTGCTGGGATGTATAAAATTGTTCTCTTAAATTGTATCATTTTGGATTTAATTATATTTAATTTTATACAATTAAATAAAACATTATCCAATTCTATCCGAGTTATGTCTCGATATAATTACATCTAATTATATTTGATGTAATTATATACAATGATATACATATTAATCCAAATATATTTAAATTCAAAGATATTATTTTTGTATATGAAATTTTCATTCACCTTTCGATTCTACACCAAAAATTAATTTAAAAAAAGTTTTTTGACCGTTTTTAAAGTGAACCATTTAGGAAATATAGTAGTCGGAAAAATAAATGTTTTCAAAAAACTTATAAAGTAGTTTTTTATTACAAATGGTAACCCAGTTAAATGTTATTAACTTTTCAAAATGTTGTCCTTACTAATATGCAGTAATTTATTAATTAACAACTTTCTTACCGGGCAGCATAATACTTTTTTATTTTGAGCGCACGTAATATTAATTGTGATTTTTATTGCCAAAATCAGGTGCCCCAGAAACAAGTTTTTGAATCAGGTAGAAATATTTTATGACCATTCTTTCAATTGAAAAACCATTGTCTTGAGTAACAAAACATTTATTTTGATAGTTATCCCACTCGCATCCCACTAAGCGACCAAAAAGCTCTTAAAGGAAAAGACCTAAGCTTTCTTTGAACAAAAAAATGGGCATATTTTAAAAAAAGTTTAAAAAGTTTTTGATTTTGAAAAAAAATAGTCAAACATTTTTTGTTTTTTATTTTAATATTTTTCTTAGAAAGATTGAAGAAATAGCTAACTAAACTATTTAGGACAAATTTTGCTAAGAACAATAGGTAATAAGTTACATGGATGAGAAAAAACTCCTGTTTGGCCAAAATGATAAGTTTTGAACCCCTCTAACTCAGAGAGTTCTTGACTGATCTTGTTGAAGAATTGTGTCTAAGCTTTGGTTTATCGATGAGGATGCCAGTTTGTTTCACTTTTTTCACAAGATAACGAACATACGGACCATATTCGTTCAGCGGAAGGATAAAACTAATTAACTGTCAAATCAGACATGAGCTAAGTGTTACCATTCACGAAATAAGCACTAGTTGAAAAAAAACGTTAGATGGCGGACCCTTTATAATATGATTAAACTATATCTGATTTTGAATGAAGTCTCATTACGGTTAATATCATTATATACCAAGACATCTGATCATTTTTATTAACAGACTTTTACATATGGTACTTGATACTGAAAGAGAACGGTCGTTACTGAAAGAGAACGGTCGTTGTTAAATTCATCTCCGCTAAATTTATTAAAAACAACTATAAGAAGTTTATGTTTAATATCAAATTAAACATAAAACTGTGCTTTATTCGGTGAATCAAAAATATTCGGAAAAACTTTTGTTAATTGTGTTAAATTTTAAAAGTTAATTTAGCAAAAAATAAAAACAAACTAATAATACAAATCGTGATTGTTTATTACAAAAAAAAAATAACAAAACACTCAACGCAAGTAGAAGTGTAATACAAATCGCTCTTGTATTATAAAAATAAACAAAAGAAAATAAAAATTTTGCAACAAAAGTAGCAACTAAATATTCAATACTAAATAAAATACAACAACATGCCTAACGAAAACTTAGAACAATCAGTAAATAAAATTGGAAATAACGACAATATAAGTCCTGAGCAGTGCTGCCAGGTATGTTGAGCATAAAATCGTCAAATTTTCCAATAAAAATTGTCAAAATCGTCATTATATTTTCAAAAATCGTCAAAACAAAAATATTTGTTACAAGTGGGATAAAGTTTTAATAAAAAAAAAGAATAATAATGTAGTTCACATTTCAAGTGCTCATGTACTATCGGTGTAATATAATACGATTTTTTACACTTTTCTGTAATTTAACCTTCATGATATTTTATAACGATAGCACTTTGCCACTTTAACTGTTAATTTCTTCTACATAATTCTGTAAGCACCACTTCAGTAGCACAATTTTTAAAACTTAAATTCTTTTACATAGTTTAGAAATTCTTTAACAATGTTATTTTCTTTAATTATTAAATTTGGACTTCCATTAAAGAGTTAAAGTTTCAAATTGCAATACATGTGATGACATAGTTTAATACAATAAATTGTGAAATTTTTGATTATTTCATATTTTTCATTTTGGGTTGGTTTTTAATATTGCTAAAAATTATTTATTATTTTATTTATTATTTATATTATTATTTATTTTTATTTAAATATTGTTTATTATTGCATGTTTTTCCATTTTCAAATATAAATTGTGAATATCTGAAGTTTCACTTTGGAACACTTTATTTATATTATTATTAGGCCTGTTTTTTAACCACCGGATTTATTTTTGGATTTATAAATGAGAATATTCGAACTCGATGTTTGTTTCACAAAAACATGGATGTTTTTTTTTTTATTTAAAAAATATTTTATTTTTATCTCAATCTTACACTAATTAAACTTTATAAAAATATTAATATTAAAAAAAGCATGGTTGGCATTCAATAACTTTTCATAATAACGATTGGCTATCACAGTGACACTAATAGCGGAATGGAAATTAAAAAAAGCGATTTTTCTTCTTATGTAAACGGTTTTAGTTTTCTATTTAACCTGTTTGATTTTGAAATATCTTGAAGTAGTTAAAGTCAAAATAACGCTAAAATACCGAAACGACGATTTATAACGTTATTTTGTTGATGTAACAAAATTAAATGGGTAGAATTTTGAAATAAACCCTTTAAAGACATATGCCACTATTTGAATCGTAGCTTTAAAAAGTTCATAACGGTATTGGTGTGGCATGCAACTGCATTGTCATCAAAAGGTAGTGTTTGCCAACCATGAAAAAAGTAAGCACATACTCAGGGAACTTCTGCTGTAAATATTTGTCGTTGTTTCAGTTGTAATACAGTATCTTTCTTTTTAAGTGAAAAAACAGACATTTGTAGAAGAAATTTAATTTTTGACTACAATTGTATTTCAATTAAAAAAACAAACCACATTGAATTACAGTATTATGATTTTACATTCATTTCATACAGTAGTTTTTTTTTAAATAAAACAAATTAATGTTTGTTTATTTTTTACTACACTGACTGAACCACTCTTTAATAATAATAGTTGAATTTACTAAATGTAAGTCGTTCTTTTTTCAAGTGAAATTTCATTTGTTTTTAGCTACATTTGCAGTGGTCTTTACCGTCATTAAGTGCAGGTAATAAATTAAAATGAACCTAACACGAATCCATAAAATAACTTTTTTGCTAAACTTTGAATAAAAAATAGTTTTTAATTTTAACGAAATAATGAAAATCCAAAAATATATCCGGTGATTTTTTAATAATAGGAAATCAACATGTTTTGCCGACTATTAAACGTTTGTCAAAAAATCGTCATTTTGGAAGCAAAAATCGTCAAATCGTCATTTAGTAATTTAAGTACTAAAAATCGTCAAAATGACGATAAATCGTCAAACCTGGCAACAGTGGTCCTGAGTTTAGCAACCAAGCTAAACGATTAAGAGAACTACAACAAGATACTCCAGTGAGCAATAGAAAATCTGTCCGATACTCACAAACACCAAGAAACTCACATTTTGACTCCAATAATCGTATCAGTGTTTTACAATTACTTGATAAGAGATTGGATGAGCATAATCAACAAATAAGAGTGTTGTGGGAAGAGCGCGAAAATAAACTCTTAAACATAATAGACAATTTACAAAAAGAAGTTGCCGGTGTTAATCAGCGTATTGAAACTATTGAATCATCTTCCATTGAAATAATAGATATGAAAGCACAAATAGATGAACTAAAATTGCAAGCTATGAAGCAGGAAAATTTATTTGTGGCTTGTGATCTACGCATTAATGCCGTACCATTTACGCCAAATGAAGTCTATGGTATTTTTGATAGCATATGCCAAGCTGTAAATATACAAACTCCATCCGTGAAATGTATCTACAGATTGGGCAATAAAAACAACAAAGAAAAAGAAAATTCTCCAGATGCTGCAATCATTGTTAACCTGTTTTCTCCTTATGATAAAAACTTTGTTTTAAAATCCATTGCTACGTTCAAAAAACAAACCGAATGTAAACAGCTTAAACTGGATCTTATTGGCTTTGATTCCAGTAATTATTTTTACGTAAATGAAAGTCTTACCGTTAAAAACTATAGAATACTTTTGGAAGCGTCGAAATTAAAAAAAGAAAAACATTTACACTCAGCGTATTCTTTTCGGGGTCTAGTTTATGTTAAACGTACAATGTCCGATCAGGCTATCCGTGTTGATAATATTAATCAGTTAAATGATATTTTTCCTGGATCCAATGGGAACCGTGAGCCGCCTAATAATACCTCAAACATCAATAACTTTATCAATTAAACTTTTACATTTACCATATTTTTATTTGTTCCTAACTTTTTTAAACGAATTTCTTTTTAATAGAATTTCATTTAAACAAAATCAGATATATTCTAAAAAAATTGTTTTTTCATATATTTGTAATAATATATGTGTTACTATTAGGGCTGCCATTTCCTTTTGTTTTAACAATGTCAGATTTAAATAGTGTGAATAGTGGTTCCAAAGATATGGCAATGAATATGGTTCGTATACTTGCTAAGCAAAATAATGGTGTCAAAATTTGTCATATTAATGCACAGAGCTTAAATAATAAGATTGATGAGTTTCGATTTACGTTTGAAAGCTCTGAAGTGGATGTCGTATGCGTATCTGAAACATGGCTAGATGAAAAAACACCTGACAATATTATTTCACTCACGGGATACAATACAATGATAAGGATGAAGAAAAAGATGGGGATGATGATAAATATGATGAGGAAATAGAGAATGAAAGGAAAAATGTTAATGAAAGGAAAAAGGTTAATAAGAGGAAAAAGGTTGATAAGAAGAAAGAGGAAGAAAACAGGAAAAGATTTGGTTGAATATATTTTTGTGGAGGTCTTATCACTTGGTAAGAAAATGCTTTTTGGTTGCGTTTATTGACCTAATCGTAACGTAGATATAACTAAGTTTATGAAAAAATTAGAAACTATAACTTTGTCATTTACTGATATTTTTATATCTGGAGATTTCAACTCAGATATGGTAACTCAAACCTTTTTAGCTGATAATATGATGTCACTTGGACTAACTGCCATAAATAATAGCCTTCCAACGCACTTCACATCCACAAGAAATAGCCTTCTTGATGTATTTTTCGTTGGAAATATTTCGTCTGTTCTTCTATATGATCAAATTGCAGCGCCATGTTTTTCTAAACATGACCTAATATTTGCATCCTATGATTTTAAATTAATACGGGAAGAAGAACTGCACACTTATCGTGATTTCAAAAACTTAAATATGCAACTTTTAATTAACAAGTTTTTAAGTATTGACTGGAATGAGATTTACACCATTCCCTCCGTTGATTCACAATTGTCGTTCATTGAATCTAATATACTACATCTGTATGATTTATTTGTTCCAATAAAAAGTAAACGTATTTCGAAGAACTCCAAACATTGGTTCAATCAATCAATTAGGCGTCTAATTAAGCAAAGAGATATTGCATACACAAGGTGGAAACGTTTTAAAACCACGGAGTTGGACGATGAGTATCGTCGATTAAGAAGAGATACCACTAGTCTAATTAGAACAACAAAATCTGAATTTTATTCTCAACGTTTTTAAAGTGCGCTAAACTCCAAAAAAACATGGCAAACTATAAAAGAAATCGGTATAGGAAGAGTAGAAAATAACAGGAATTTCTCGGCTGACGTAAACGAAATTAGTAACACTTTTATTAACATACCAATGGTTGATTCTAACCCTGAATACTACAATTTCACAAATTCCTCAGCAATAAATTTACAAACCAATAATTCAATTCTCAATTCAACTGAAAATAGTTCATTTGTCAACAACCGTGATTCCAATTCACACACTGATTTAGGTGATTTATTTGAATTTAAATGTGTAAATCAATTTGATATCGTTTTGAGCTGTTCAAGAATCAAGTCAAATGCTGTTGGATTTGATAATATGCACCCAAAATTTATAAAAATACTTTTGCCATTTCTTCTACCTTATATAACATATCTTTTCAACAACATAATCATAAAAAGTTCTTACCCACTTAAATGGAAATATGCAAAGATTATACCTATTCCTAAATCAAACAAGGAATTTAGGCCAATTGCAATCCTTCCATTTCTCTCTAAAGTCTTTGAAAAGTTGTTGCATACTCAAATAAGCGATTTTATCAAAAGAAATAACTTACTTACTGAAAGACAATCAGGTTTTCGCCCTAAGCATAGCTGTGTCACAACTCTATTGAGTGTTTCAGAAGAAATAAGGCAACAAATTGATATTGGAAAAGTGGTTCTTTTGGTACTCCTTGATCACTCGAAAGCATTTGACACGGTAGATCACTTTATATTATGTGAAAAACTGAAACATATGTTTAATTTCAGTAACACCTCAGCTAAACTTATGTCTTCGTACCTATCTGATCGTTCACAATCAGTATTTCTACATAACCGTATGTCTACAACAGTCCCTGTTTCAAGAGGTGTGCCTCAGGGCTCGATTTTGGGGCCCCTTTTATTTTCCATATATGCTAATGATCTACCAGCTAAACTAAAATATTGTAATATACATATGTATGCTGACGACGTCCAGTTATATCTCAGTAGCACAATTAAAATGCTGAATACATCAATTTTAAAGCTTAATTATGATTTAAGCAACATATAAATGGGCATCTGCAATTGGGCTTTGTCTCAACCCGCAAAAATCTAAATGCATCGTTATACATAAACGATTACAGAATCTTAATCGTGTTTTAAACTCAATAACAAGCAAATCGAAGTCGTAACCTCTGTCAAAAACCTTGGAATTATATTCAATGACATCCTCTCCTGGACGAATCACGTCAACAATGTTGTGGGAAGAACATATGGAATGTTAAGAACACTCTGGGCCACTCAACACTGCACCCCATTAAAAATTAGAATGCTTCTTGCTAAAGCTTATTTAATACCATCTTTGCTCTATGGATGTGAAATTTTCTCAAACTGCGATGCTGCTAGTCAGCGTAAACTTGAATCCATTTACAGAAATATTGTAAGATATGTCTTTGGTATTAGAAAATATGGCTCAGTCACCTTATTTACCAAAATCTCGAAGTTCGAAAATCTCCTTCAACTACGAACTCTTTTATGCTTACTCAAAATTGTCTATGATAAAACACCAAAGTATCTACATGACTTACTTAGATTTTGGGAGATTTAGTAGGGGTAAACGAATTATCGCCATCAGATATAGAACGCTTGTATCTGAGTGGCAATTTTTTATTAACGCCATACGCCTTTGGAATGACTTACCATATTACGTCCAGCTATATAGTAACGCATCAAAATTTAAAAATGAAATTCTTAAATTATACGCTTAATTTCTGTAATGATTTTGTTTAATGATTTTGTTTTTTATGTTTTAAAATTTTTAATTACTTTTATTTTTGATTATTTTTATGATAAAATTTAAAATTTTCTCAAAATGTTTAACGTTTGATTTTATATTATTTGTTATAATGTTAATTTAAATTTAAATTTAGTTTTTTTTCTTTATATTTAAAAATTTTTTTTTATATATCATTTTGAATTTCATATGTAATTCTTATAAACAAATTAACCTGTTTAGCTTTATAAAATCCTATGCTGTAATTATAAGATTTAATCTTGTAGCATAGGACAGTCAATGAAATAAATAAATAAAATAAATAAATATTATTATATGTCTCCATATATAACTACATACGCCATATAATAATAATCCAAATATATGTAGTGATCGATATGATTGAATATGGTCACATACTAAGTCTTATAAAAATATATGCAACGCCATACTGAAAGTATGTTCCGTATAATAAACAAAATTCGCTTATGAAAATCGGGATGGGATTTCGATCAGAACCATGATTTTCAAAATAAATTTGCACAATTTGAAAGCGTTGTTCAGGAGTCAGTCTATTCATGTTGAAATGCCAAAACAAACTAAACATATCACTTGAGAGCTTACAAAATGCCCGCCAGTTAAAAAAGTCTTGCCAACTTAAAGTTCTATACCTGTATAAAAAACACACTTTAAAAGGCATCACAGTTTTACAAAGTTCATAGTTTATTCATTACCTACACTTTAAGAATTTTGCCTGAAATCTATTTTCAGCACTGGACACTTTTGGTAATATCTATGTTTAACTTGTTACAGCAACAAATTACAAGAGAAAATTTAAACCAATTGATCCACTTGATACATGAGTTTGAAAAACAGTTAAGGAGATTATATAGTGAACCTAAAATTTTCTATAATCTTCATCAGTTATTGCACGCCAGTTTATGCGTTGGTCGCTCTTGACCATTGTGGGCAACATCAGCATTTTCTTTTGAGTCAAAATCAATTCAATGGACCACCATTCGGGTAGAATTATTAAGGGTACTAATGATAACGCTTAAAACCCTCGCAAACTGGGCAACCTGCACATTTTTCCACTCTCGCAAATGAACTGTCAAAATCTATTTGAAAATTTATTTTCTCTACCCTTGTAAGTTGAATTGTGCATTTGATGAGTCAGCTGTTTTTTGTTTACTTTTGTTACAAACATAAAATAGTGATGTAAAAAAAATAATGGTTACTATATTAATACAAAATTTAATTTATGTTTGAGTTTTAATTATAAATATTTTTTAATAATTTATGTTAGAAAAAATTATTTTATATTTTTTTTTTTGTTTTATAACACTTTAAATTTGTTTTTAAAATATGAAAGTATGTAGGTATTTGTGAAATAAATATATGTAACCGAATAACGATTAAATTTAACAAATCAAGTCATTACTGCTTTGGCATCACTTAATAAAATGGCGGAAGTAAGTAAAATTTATATTTATTTATAATTTATATTTTTATTTAAACTTTTTTAAAATTAATAAAATTTTAAATTTTTAAAATTTCGTTAAGTTTTTATGTTTTGTTTTGTTTTTATTCACTTTATTTTTGTTTTGACATTTCTACCAAATTGACATTTACTGTTAAAATTTGCACAATAGTTAAAAAGGGTCCTCATGAATCAAGTCTCGCAAATTTGCCCAATTGCACAAATGTTAATTTTAAACGTTATTATGGGTTCCCTTAGTATGTTGGCCACATTGTGCAATGTTTATATCCCTCCACAACAGAATATAAGAGTGGTGCCATATTTTGTGCAAAAGTATTGTGCCTTTTATTGCGCTGCGTAGGCCAAAATTACAATAATATTTGCAATAATATTGCAAAGTGGTACCTTAGGATTATGCAACAATCATAGCCCGCAATAATAATGTAAGAAGATTTAGTGAGATGACTTTCAGATATAAGAAAAATATAAATTTTTGCTTTGAAGTTTGTGAGTGTAGTTGCATTTAGAATATTTTCAGATGTTATTTGAGATTTAGCCTCCGAATTGCGTTTTTTGTTTCTTAGTTTTTGAAGTTCTACAGCAATCTTACATCCGCGAGAGCTTGCTGGATGATTACCGTCATAATTTATGCATTTGGGTGTAGCGATTTGAAGGGTACAAGTGTTCGTAAAATGTTTTCCAGGGCACTTAACACAAGGAGGTTCACGTGAGCAATACGATTCAAATTAGAGACACAACTTTGCGGCTGCGCCCGCGGATTCCGCTGCGGCGAGAAAATGCAAATTAAGCAACAACGACTGTTTTTATACATGTATGTGTGAACAAATATGTGGCAGGAATGGAAAAGTCGATTCGATCGAGTTTTTTATACCTTGTTAACTAAAAAAACTCACAAAAAACCATTGACATTTTGAAAAAAGTTAAGAAGTAGTCGGAAATATTGTTATTAATTTGGGCTCATTTTACTTTAATTTAAATTTTAAAAAATTTACTAATTTTGATATTTAAATAAATAAAATTTAAATAAAAAATCTTCATATAAAAAAAGGAACTCCAGAGCAGCCGCACGGTTGTAGCTCTTCTCCTAGTATGGTTAAAACCTTGGCATCGTTTGAATTGAGGAATCCTTATAGATTTGTTTTTGACTGATTCAATATTGACTTCCATATAGGAAAGAATGGAAATTTTATAGATATCATATACATAATCATTTTTATTAAAATCACCATATAGAGTGGTAAACTTCTTTGAATGATTTTATCTTCTGGTTTAGGTGTGTCTTATTTGATCATGTTTACGACACCAATGAGAGTGAATGAATGGGATTCTAAAACATTTTTAATATCCTCTATATCACACGTTTGATGCAAAACCGTTTATCATAACTTTGTGTGGCCTATCTGAATTATTCTCTTATGTGTACCATCAATGATCATATAGACTAAAGAGGACCCAATTCGCTCAACCTCTGTTATATTATTCTCTTTTTTTTTGTACGAATATTTTGAATGGAATTTGTTAAGTTGGAACACTCTCCGAATGTTTCAAATCTCTTAGTTAAAGTTAAAACAGTGTTGCCAACTTGATGCTTTTATCAATATTTAGGGTGCACATATAATAAATTACGATTGATACAAAGGTTATTGTTCAAAATGCGACAAATATAATTACCGTTAAAATAACTAAAAATGTAGATATGAAATGTTGAAAATCAACTAAATATTAACTCATTAATGGCACGTCATAGTTCTGTTGGACATTTTTAACCCTTCTGTGCAGATAGAACAATGCTTCATTATAATGAAAGTTTTGTATTTGTTTTTTTTTTCCCTAAACGCCCTCTAGTTATAATATTAAAAAACAAAGTTTAAACGTTGACAGAATATAACTACTAGATATTTAAAGATATGGTAAAAATTTATATATTGTATAATTTTGTTTACTCAAAAATATATGAAAAATAAAATTTTTTTAGTTAGGCGATTTTTAAAATGTTTTGGAAAAATACCGTGGTTTTTTAAAATTTTTTTAAATTGTCATGTGGCAAACCATCCATTAGATATGTTGGGAGTGAAAACGGAATAAATTTTGAAATATTTTAGTCTTTGTGTATTTGAAAAATTCTTCGCCTGAAAGGTCAGACTTTCAATCGATGAACAAATTTCTAGTAGGGAAATCAATTTTCATATATTTTCATTAACGTGACAATCAAAAATATACAAGAAAAGACTGTTTGTCAAGTTAAAATAATTTTTTTAAAACGTTCCATCAAAAAAGGTCAAAAATAGATTTTCAACTAATTATTTGGCAACTCTGAATATAAATTTTATACAAGTTTTTTATTAACGATTGTTGTCAAGATGTTGAATTATTTTAAGATTTTTTAAGCCACTTAATTATATTTATCCAGTAAAAAAATGTAGCCGTTAAAATATACTGATTCGAAAAAGGATCACTGTGTCAATAATGAGTTAACTAACGTACTAACTGGTATAAAAAATGGTATACATTATCTGACGACTTTTTAAAACATAACTTTTAAAAAAAGTTCGCTTTAAAATATACAAAATTTAGTAGTGCTATTATATAAAAATTTTAATAGCGCTTTGCAAGAATTTGCGTTGCATGGGGTTTAATGGCCTTGACTTTTAAGTTATTATTGTTGGTTCATCTTGAATTTCAAGAGATGATTACGCTTTTTATTTTGTCTTTTTTTCTTCTTTTCAAGAAACCAATTTGTTTGTCTTTCACTCAAAAAAAAAAATTAGTATAAAAATTAGTAAAACAGTTTCAAATCTAACTTTACTATTAGTATACCAATTATTAGTATAGAGTTATTTTTTAGTAAAATTTTTTGCTATTCTTATTTTACAAATTATAAAATTTTTTTGTACAGTTTTATTAGTTTTCTGTTTTTATGTATTCTTATTTTATATACAGTGGTGTTCAAAACATTTGCAACTGAAATCATTGTTTAGGTAATTATAATATTTTTGATCAAAAAGATTTGTGGTATAAGTTTTTGCTTTTTTTTTTTTAAATTCAGTTATAGCTTATTATTTTACAAATACAAAAAAAAATTATTCATAACTTCTCAAAAATAAAAAAAAGTAATTTTAACAAAATAAGTCGATAGTGCAGTGTTCAAAACATTTGCAACTCTTAAAGTAACTAACAGGAAATACAAACAATGGTTTTAACGCTCAGTATTTTGTAGCGTAGCCATTATTTTTTATAACTTCTGAACACCTCTTAGGCATTGAGGCAATGAGCTTTTTAATATAATCGTCAGAAATTTCATTCCACTGCTTCTTCAACTCGACGAAAAGTTCATCACCATTTCGGAATACTTTATTGCCGATATTTCGTTTTACAATCATCCACATGTTCTCAATCGGGAGATTGAGCCGGCCACGACATGATATTAATTTCATTTTCCTGCAGCCAAACTTTTACAACCGCCGCCGTGTGTTTTGCGTCGTTGTCGTGCTGGAATTTCCCATTTAGCATACGGAAGCATAATTGAACTCAAAAGATCTCAATAGATTGTGGCCGTCATTGTGCTAGTAATGCGGTGAATTGAGCCAATCCCATTTCCTGAAAAACACCAACACTACGTGGTCTTCGAACATTGGCTCTTCCATCTGATCCCTGGTGGTTGAATTTAGACTCACCTGACCACTATACAGTTTTCCATTGCTGTTGAGTCCAGTTCAAATGGGTGCGTGCAAAGTCAAGCTGAGCTTTTCGGTTGTTTTCTGACACAAACGGTTTGTTTGTACATCTATAACTTCTAAGACCATTTTCTCGGGCTCTTCTTTTAATGGTGGGAAGACTGGCATCTATTAAAAGTTCAGTTTTAGCTTCTCTGGGAACTGCTTTGGGATATTTCGTAAAAAAATTCTTGATTTTCCGGTCTTCTCTTACAGTTGTAATACGGGGTCACCTTTATGAGTTGTGTGGATGTTACCACTATTAACAATGCGGCAAATCGTTGGTTTTGGAACGGAGTACTTTATAGAAATTTCTTTTTGGAAAAGTCCATTGTATTATCAGAATTGTATTATTTCCTGCCATTTTTTACAAAAATTATTCTTACGATATGTATGCTTCCAAACTCTTATTACAACTATTAAAGAACAATAACGGCCTGAATCTCATATTAAAGCATTTGTTAGTATAAATTGTTTCGTTAAGAGTAAGAATAATGAGAGTTGCAAATTTTTTGTTGTTTTAATTAAACGGAATTAATTATTTTTTTTATTTGTTTAACATAAAACAATATATGAATTATAAGTAAAAAATAAATTTTAGTAACTAAGTGTGATTTGAAGAAAATAAATCAATGAAAACAACAAATGCGACCTCAGTTCCAAATGTTTTGACCCCTACTGTATGTTATTTTTATTTTATAACGAGCTTCCAACCTCCGTGTATTTAGAAAATTAAATCAAATTAAACATTTTAGGTTGATACTAATATTTCGATCTGGCTAAAGATCTCATCAGAACCCGAAGTTTTAGAAAATCTGGAGCCTCCAAAATAGGCAGAGCTTTAACATCCTTGCCTTCTTAGTAATAAAACACGTCGTTAGGGTATTTGAACTTTGAAGATTAGAAATGTTCTATTTATATAAAAGCTTCTTTAATTTTTACTCTGGCTCAAGTAATATTTTTTACAGTTTTATTAGTTTTTTTTTTTATATATGTATAATGAGATTTGGTGATGTTACTTTTAATTTATAAGGAGCTTTCAACCACCGTATATTTACAAAATGAAGCAAATCAAACATATTAGCTAGGTTGATACTAGTATTTAGATATAAAAATTTCATCTGAACCCGAAGTTTTAGAAAAGCTAGAGCCTCCAGAGTAGGCAGCGCTTTATCAGAAAACCCATTAATCATCAATCTTGCTCCATCCTTGCCTTCTTAGTAATCAAGCAAGCACGTGGTTAAGGTCTTTTCCCAACAAGCATCATGACGTTACTAAGCTTTGAAGACCAAAATGTTCTATTTATATAAAAAAAATTAGTTTTTACTCTGGCTCAAGTAAAATTTATTAGTTTTAATTATTTTTTACTTATTTTGGCTGCTAATTTGACTAATTTAATTTTACTAATCTTTGAAACCCGATTTGCTAAAATTAAGAAAAAAATATACTAATAATATAATTTTTTTTGAGCTTAATCCTTTCGACCCCAACCTTTAATGGCTTTGAATTTTTCGATCAAACTTTGTGGCAACATTGATCTATGGTAAAGTTATATTTTGTATTAATTTCATGGCTTTTGCAGCACCCCTAGCGGAGATATTTGTACCTAAAGTTAAAACTTTAACAAGCTGGCTGTCGCGAACGGGTTAAGATTTTTCCAAAATTTAAATTTTTTATTTTTTTTTTAAACTAAACTCTACATAAAATTTAAAAAGTTTTTTAATTTTGTTCATCATACGATTTTAAAGTTTTTTTTTTTAAATTATCGCCGATGCAACTGCACATTATTGAAAATAATTAAAAATATAACTGTACAATTTTTGTGGTTTGTTTTGATTTCACTTCTAAAAACATTAACTTGTAAGCAACTACTTAAACAAAAGAAATATATCAATCACAGCTTGTGCTAAATGACCACAAACAGTGAAGTTGCCCACAGGCAACTTCGGGGTCGAAAGGGTTAACATTATTTGATATAGCATAATAATAAAAGACATTTTATCATTTTCGGTTTTTTGCTGTTTTTTAACTTTAATTAATGTTATTAAATTTAAAATTAAAGTTTTTTAATTTGGAAAATATTAACTACAATTGGACAGTTGATGCGAATAAAGACGAATAGACCATTTGTAGAATTTTACAGGGGACAATAAAAACGCAGGAAACGGTTAAAAAATAATATTTTTGTCAACTTTTTGGTATTAGCTTAAAGTCACATCTACTTATATACAAAATTTTAGTAAGGTATTCGAAAGAGAACTTGCCAAAAATTGGACTTCAATTTTGATTTTCAATGTGTTGAAATTTGAATAAAAATGTGTTATTTTGCAGCAGATTTTGACTACATTTTCATGAGACTTGCAAAACTTGACGAACTATGGTTGGTATTTGTTTGTAACACTTTAAGGACAATTAAGTACAATTTCAAATTTTAGCTAATATCAATTTTAAACTCGCAGCTAAATAATTTTTATATAATATTTTGTTAAGGATGTTTATTCGCCCTTTTTGCTTTCAACACTTTAAAGTATTATAACTCAAGAACGGTAAATTGTTTTGCCAATATAATAAGTGTGGTTTGTTCCTCATAATGCTCTTTTAACACATTGTTACCGCAAGTAAAATTTTTGTATGTTTTTGTGTTGTATTTAATCAAAATTTTGCGTTAGTTCACTCCTAATTTAAACAAAAATATAAAAATATACGAATTATTGCACTTTCAAAGTCATTTTTTTAGCCTTAAAAGTCAAAATTTCCCCAAAATTTCTGCATTGGATTGTAGGGCTCTGCTAATAAAATGCATTTATGCAAAAAAAAACGTGTTTGCGAAAAAGTGGTCTATTCGTCCTTATTCGCATGAACTGTTCAATTGATGTTTTCTAAATTTTTAATGAAAAATCGTAACTTTAATTATTTTATTCAGAATTCTGAATGCAAACTCGGAATATCAAAAGGGTTTAACTTCACACAGAGAATTTTTTTTATAAACATATACATCAAAAATTTTTAATACAAAAAATCCAGAACAAAATGTAAAAAATTGTTATATTTTGTCTGTTTTTCCCGATAGAGAAAATTTTAAATTGTTTGTTATGTTGAATGCTGTATTTTCAATAGAAGAAAACACAAAGTCCGCCTTTTTAAAAATAATGTATGTAAAATAAATATTCGTCATTTACATCTGTCTTATGTTTCACATTCCCATGAAAGTGAAAGAATACGACATTTTGGTGCTTTGACTTTCACATACCCATAGAAAGTAAAGCGAAAGCAATTTTAACCTTACAGAATTTTTTAAGAATCATAAGACTGCTTTATAAGTTAAAATTTAGCATTTTGACAGAAAACATATGTTTTCGATAGTTTTTGGACATTTTTCTAATATTATTTCGAATTCTATACATTTATGTGGATTAAAAGGCGCCAAATTTAAATTTCATGTGTTTTTCAAATTCATTCGTATTCAAAAAGTAACGAAACACAGGTCATGTGCGATTGTTTGTATTGCTGTAAGTGAGTTAGTGTATATTACTCTTTATTTTCTTCTCTTCAAGGTTGACAACTCTACGACACAAAAATTGGATAGATCTGAAAATAAAAATCGCTAGGAATGCAAAATTCCAATAAATTTTAAAAATTTAGTATTTATTAAAAAAAGAAGCAATTTTAGTCCAAAAACTAAATTTTAAATTAAATTGCTCTATAATTTCTATCAAAACTATGTTGAAATATGTTAATTTTTTTGTTTCTGCAATTGGGAATTTTATATAATCAGAGCTACAATTTTAATTTTTTAAACAATTTTTGAAATGATGTATTGGGAAATTTTTTACGAAAAACGTACAAAATTTATAAACTTTTATAATAGACGGAAATGAAAATAGTTGTGGAAATATATTATTGACGTTAATGCAATAAACACATAGACCACAGCAGGCTACAGAGCTACACGACTACAAATATCGTTCACTGCAATTGTCGCCGTGTGGTCAGCTACTTCTTATTTTGGAAACGACAGCAATATAGTAAACAGCTGTTTTTTATACAAATGAATTTTTATTTCAGTAGTGCCAATTACATCTTTTTTTTGCTGTATTAAAATAGAACAACATGCATGGTTGTAGACACGTATATAAAGTTGACTTCAAAATACAATTACTGATTTATAATACATTATTATAACGTAAAAATAAATTTATCTAACCCCTCTTGAATATTAATGCAATTATAGCATTTAATGTTGCGACGTTTTTTGTGTAACAAAATAAAATATTTTTAAGCACTAATTTGGTGCATATTTTGTTTTATTGTCAACACTATTTTTGTTTTGTAGCCAACAAAAATAGAAATTATCCTAAGTTGTGTTGGTGCCAAAATAATCGTTTTCATATAAACGTGTGTATTTTTTTTGACAGTCTGTAGTCGTGTAGCTGCAGTCGTCTATGTGTTTATAGCACAATGCTTGTCATTAAAGCATTTTAAATTATTGATTTTGTTTCCGTTTAGGAATATTTTATTTAATTTTTTAATAATTTCATCTTCTATAATTGCAAAAAACAAATAAAGTTGTATATTTTTTGTTTACTCTTAATATTGCGTGTTGTGAACTGTGTCGTTCGTTTGACAATTATTACGCACTATTCATGTTTTACGTGTTTTGTCACAAATTTTACTGTACATAGACAAAAACGTGTTATAAAATTGCAACTTTTTAACAAAAATTTATTTATTTTGTGTAAAAAGCATTTTATTTGTATGACTTTAATTGATTTTCCTAATTTTAAACAATATTATTATTTTCTAAAAAAAAAATAATTGCTCTTGCAAGCAATTTGATTGAATAGAGATGAAATTGTTCTATGAATAACAAGAACGATTGAAAGAAAAGATGGCATATTGTTGAACAAATCATATCGTTCAATTGAGTGAGTCGTTCAATTGAACTAGTTACTTCATGAACGATACAACTCTAGTTGTTTGGAAATATTTAACAAGTTATGTTTTGCAGGCGGAAAGTGAGTGAACAATATGTTTATATATTGTTTTTTAAAACACATTTGTAAATAATTGTTTAATAATATTGTTTTCATATTACATTTCTCCTTTAGCTATATTGTTTTTCAAGAAAAAGTTAAGCATAACCAACCCTGCAGGAAACTTGGGGTCAAGTGTCTCCAAGTCTCCACTTTTGTCTACTATTTTGTTGACATTGTCAACTAAGCGTCTACACTTTTTACTTTATTAACTCACTAGTAAATTTTTGGTTCCAATGTCTACATATGGTCCCATTAGAAATAATTAGTCACTAGTGAATCTATGGTTATTATGTCTACATGTGGTCCCATAAGAACTAACGAGTCACTAGTGAATCTTTGGTCCAATGTGTGCATATGTTCCCATAAGAACTACCTAGTCACTAGTGAATCTATGTTTCTAATGCCTACTTATGGTGCCATAAGAACTACCTAGTCACTAGTGAATCTTTTGTTCCAATGTCTACATATGGTCCCATAAGAACTACCTATTCAGTACATAGTCAATAGTTCTAATGTCACTAGTGATTTTCAATGACACGTACATGTTAAATGTCTATAGCAAATTACATTGCCTGGGGAATATTTGGTTATTAGTACTGGTGACACAGTCAATAGTGAATCAATACTTTTTCACTATTGACATTTCCTGCAGGGAAATTATGCATGTTTTGTCTAAAACAAAAATACACGAAATTGATGATACATTTGAAAACTGCAAACAACTAAAACTTTTTTGCGCATATACGAGCAATGTGCGTGTATTTTGGATTGCATATATTTTGTTATTTTATCTTCGTTCTTCGGGAGGAAAACACGACGACAACAATAACGGTAAAAAAGGCTTCTGCAGTTTAAATCTTATTTAAGCTAAATTGTATTTTAATCTCTTTTCAGAGTCAACAAAATTAATCAATTTATGACTAAAAACATTAAATACACTAACACAATGCGATGCGTTTTTGCTACCAATGATTCGCTTTTAATGCATAAATATTAAAAAAAAATAAAATGAAAATTATTCAAGTTCGAGGCCATACTCTATTTTTCTTTATTGGGATATTGTCCTAACAAATAATCTATAGAGTTTTTGTTTTCAAATTTATTAATTGACCACTTTCTGTAATATGTTGATATATCTTTTTCGGAAATTTTCTAGGGTACCATCATCAGAACACGTTTTGAAAGGAGTGACAATCCCATGCAAACATTCATATAACCTAGTTATCCCACTAAATGAGAACTATTATATGAGCTCGAAGTTAAAGATTATCATCATTGATAAAAATTAAATTGAAAACTTGTTTGTTTATGTGCAAGCTATACCTTTGGTAGATATACAATAAACGCTTTTTGTTTTTATTCTCCTTTTTGTTTTTACTCTTGTTTTGATTTATTTTAAATCTAATCAATTTTTTTTTGCCAGGTATCTCTTTCTATATTTTTTTTTTTTTTTTTTTTTTTATAATTTAACCAATACTCAGGGGATGCCCCCTACTCATGCAGTGCATTGTATTGATCAGGAAAATAAGGTATGGGAAGGAGGAAAGAGGGAGTAGTGTTTGTGGATATTTGATTTAAATTTTTCTAAATTGTAAGTAACAGGGAAGACTTCTGCGGGAAGTTTGTTCCACATACGAATCGTTCGACTAAAAAAACGAATTTTCTCTGTAATGCGTTGTGCGAAACACAGGACAATCAACTACAAACGGATGTGCTCTACTAGATAAGCGAGTATTACGAATAAAAACTCGGGCTCGTGGAATAAGTTCACTTATCTCAGATGAGCATCTCCCATGGTAATATCGATAGAAAAGTGTCACACAACCCACATTCCGACGATGCTCCAATGAATCAATAGAGTTGGATACACTACTGTCATTGATAAGCTTCACCGCCCTCCCCTGAACACGGTCCAGAAGCTTCAGAATAGACAGTGGAGCCCCTGCCCATATATGAGAGTTGTATTCCATTTTTGGCCGGATATAGCTGGTATAAATAGTAAGGAGATCGGATGGAGTGAAGTAAGTCTTGCACCGTTTTAGAAAACCGAGACACTTGAATGCCTCTTTCGACACTTGAAATACGTGCTTATTCCAACGGACATCACATTGTATTCTCATGCCCAGAACATCAAGAGTATCCGAGTCCTCAATACCTATACCATCCATAGTTACAGATGACAATGTCAATTCCACAGCCCGTCTGTGGGTTAACATACAACATTGGGTCTTGCGTGCATTAAAATCGACCTTATTCGCGCGACCCCACTCGGAGATTGTAGAAAGGTCTTGATTGAGTGTGTCATTCATGTTCTGCCGCATGCCCTCTATCTCCAAAGAGCTTGGCCTGTGATCGAATGAAAATGAATGACAAATGTTGCTGTCATCTGCAAAAGAGTAGATAGGGTTGATGGTCTGACCAAGAAGGTCATTAATAAAAATAAGAAAAAGGGTAGGAGAAAGAACAGAACCTTGCGGTACCCCTGAATTTAGCTGAAACTCGTTTGATGAGACCCCATCTAAAACAACACGTATAGTGCGGTCTCTGAGAAAACTCGTTATAAATCGAGAGAAGACATTACCGACACCAAAAGCAACTAGCTTAGTCACGAGTGCCCCGTGCCACACACGATCGAACGCCTTAGAAATATCTAGAGCAACCACTTTACTCTCACCAAAGCGGTGGATTGACCGGCTCCAACGTTCCGATAGAAACGCCAACAGGTCTCCCGTAGATCGACCACTACGGAAGCCATACTGTCGATCATTTAAAAGTGAATTGGTCTCTAAATATTTCACAAGATGGTGGTTAACCATGGTCTCCATCACTTTGGAGAGCGCAGAGCAAATTGCGATTGGGCGGTAATTTTCAGGGTTGTTAGCCGCACCCTTTTTAGGGATAGGCTGGACATTGGCCACCTTCCAGCAAGAGGGGAAAATTCCCGCACGGTACGAAGAGCTGAAAAGTTTTGCCAATGGACTTGCCAACGTTAAAGAGCACTGTTTCAGCACCAGTGCTGATATGCCATCCGGCCCCGGTGACTTATTTACGTTGAGATCCGCAAGAACCCTTTTGACTGCCCGGGCCCGAAAGAAAATCAAAGGCATAGTATAGGATACCCTTTCGAGAACGGGCAGTGGTTGATCGCTTTCCGGCAAGAAAGAATTTCTTGCAAAAAGTTCAGCGAAAAGGTTGGCCTTATCAACCGGGTCAGTGAATGATTGATCGTCCTTTAAAAGAGTTGGAATAGAAGAACTAGCACTATCCCTTACTCTTTTAACAAACGACCAAAAGGTCTTACTGCCCCGAGGAGCAGAAAGAACTTTGGCACGTAGACGCTGTTCGTATAAAACCTTTTCGCGTCTAAGTACCTTGGCACACTCGGTTCTCGCCTTTTTGCGGTGCAGATCAGTAACGGCGTTCTTATTCGAACGCCAATTACTGAACGCTGCCTCTCTGGATCTGACTGCATTTTTGCACGTCTGGTTAAACCAACACTTGTGTTTTGATTTAGCCGAAATATGCTTCGTTGGAATAAAAAGTTTCATTCCTAGCATAATAATATTGACTACCATTTCTGCAGCGGCATCGACGTTGTCGTCGAGGAAAACAGATTTTCCAGTTAAAATGCCGAAAGAAATCGTTGAGCTCGGCCCAACGAGCTTTTTCATATAGGAAAATAGAGCGTTTTGGCGCTAAGTTGGAAACGCTACGAAGAGTAGAATATGAAAAAGATGCAGAAATAGTACTGTGATCCGAATTGCCGAGAGGTGCAAGTATTTTCACTTCATACTTTTCAGGGTGAGAAGTGAGGAAGAGGTCGAGAGTGTTCCGCGATTGCCCTTCAACACATACATTGTGTGTTGGCTCATTCACAAGTTGCGCAAGATCATTATGCGCGGCGAAAAGCTCAACGTATTGGCCCTCGGGAGTTGTATGGCTCGAATGGCGAATCCAGGATGAGTTGTGGATATTAAAATCACCAGCAACAACGATTTCACTATTCGGACAACCCTCCAAGATTTTCGAAATTGAATCGGAAAGGGCATCGAAGCCATCAAGGGATTTAGCCAATTCCGTGTTTGGACTTCTATATAGAAACCCGAAGTGCAATATGTGCGACCTGATCTGGAATTTAACCCAAAGAGAGCTAAATTCCTTATCATTACAGTACAACTGTTGCTGATACTGGTACACAACATCATAGCGAATGTACATTGCAAGGCCCCTATGTAAAGAAAAAAGGGATAGATGGTGATACCCAGGTATGTGAAAATCCTGTGGATCAGCATCCTCACAAACCTGAGTTTCACATAAGGCGAAAACATCCGGCCTATGGAAACGAATGTGAGCATATACAGAAAAATAATTCGCTCTCAGTCCGCGTATGTTGCAGAAGTCTATACGAAATCTGCCTGTCATAACAAAATAAGAAAAAAATAAAATCAATGTTCCTTACGAGTGTATATGGGGCACAGTAGTCGAAATTGTTGCTGTAATTGGTTATTTAATGTCCAGTGTTATACCTTTGACAGTAAACAACCAGGCAACAATTTGACTCCCCGCCCCCTATACACCGTAGACAATGGAAAGGAAAGGACAATGACACTTATTAAGGAGGCATAAAAGCCCCTTGCTTGGTCATTATAAAAAACAGAGCCGTATAGCGAGGATCAGATGTATTTTTTTTTTGTTGATATATTTATTTAAAAGTATTGTTGCTTGATGATGTTGATGCTTGTTGTTATTGTTGTTAATGTAGTTGTATTTAAATGTATTGTTATTTGATAATGTTAATGTTTGTTGTTATTGTTTTAAATTTATTTGTTATTTAACGTTTTTTTTTTTATATAGATTTATGGTTGATGTGTAGTCTAGTTTTATATTATGTTTTGTGTTTGTTATTTGTTATGGATTTGAATAATTTTTGTTTTTTAACAGAACGACACTATTAATGTTATTTGTTTCATTTAAATTTAAACGGAATTTATAGGGACAAACGCAAACACGACAAGACAAATTTAAAAACGTGTTGACAGCACGACGGACAAAACACTACAATTTATTGCTACTCCGCCCCATGGAATGATTTTAAGCTTCTACCAACGGCTTCAGCATAAATTTTTTTATCTTGCAACCGACTTTGTATGCCTAAACTAGGTTTTTTTTCACACTTTTTTTAATCTTGATTACTTTTATTGTCTTGAAGGAAAAGTTTTTGTTAAATTCCATGTCCTTAAAATGATTAAGAATTTTAATTTTTTTTATAATGGATTTTCTGTGCAAAATTTACGTCGATCTAATTTGTTGAGTGACATTTATAATACTGATTGATCAAAAATGAACGTGCTTATATTTTTTAATAATCAAGTTGATTATTATCATATTTTCTAAAAAAAAAAATTGTAAACAACCCTGTTTATTTTTTAATACGTCGTTTTCGTATTTTTTGCCCATACATTTCGCTAAATTCATAAAGAAAACATATCGAAAAAATTTTTTAATTTATTTATACAAATTCATATTTAGTAAAATTTTTTGCTGATTTCAGCAGTTTTATTTTGCAAAAATTTTACTAGTATTTAGCAATTTTTACTAATTACTAAATTAATTTTACTAATATTATTAATATTTAGTACAAAATTTGGTTGATTTTAGCAAATCGATTTCCATTACGGGTTTACTAAAATTTTACTAAACACTAGTAACTTTTACTAATTTGTTTACTACTTTTACTTTACTACAACATTACAGTCACGTTTTGCTCAAATTAGCCAAAACGATCTGATGGCCCAATATTCGCAAATTTTCTGTACCATTACAGTTTTTCTGTAACTTGTGCAGACATTTTTATTTGAGTGTTCGAGTTCTTCTTCATCAGTGGAGACATTTTGTTGTGTAGATGTGTTTATAGAAGTCCGAGTTCAACTTAGTTGGGCACCTGGATTTTCCATAACGTAAGTTAACGAATTTTACTTCTTATCATATCTACTTAACTATGCAGTTTGAAGGTATAAACCATCTTTGAAGTCAATGTATAGTTTTCTCAGAGCTACTAGTTAAGAAGAAAAAGAGCTACTAGTTCACAACAGAATGCCTCCCCTAATTGCTTTATTGTATGCAAGGCGAGATTATTTTTTGCTGGGTATGGTTATTTATTTTCAAAATAGAGAAGATCTCATTTTATACAAAATAAAATGTTTCATAAAAAATTAAAAATGATTACCAAAATTTTATAGATTTTGGTTTTATTTGTAGAAAATCTCTGTATGCAAAGACTACTGTGATCATTCAGCATCCAGAGGTAATCTAGCAGTTGTTTTTCAAACAATTTGAATAATATTTTAGCCCAGCAGATGTTAACACGTCCGAACTTGTGGGGAAAAAAATATGATAAAAACAACAATGATAATGTATATTTTATTTGTGGTGAATTTCAGATTACCAACTCTAGACTGGGGCAATATGTAACTTTACAAATATTTTTTCTGTTAAAGTAACATGACAAATTACGAGAAATTTTGTATGACAGTCTCAAATGGCGAAAAATTGGATAAAAAATATTGATAATTTTAATATAGTATAAAAATAACGCATTTTTAGATGTTTTGTCAGTTTTTAAAGTAAAATATATTGTTAAAAAAATAACCGGTTCACCTATATTCAAAATATTTGAATCCAATTCGGGTTTTGAAAATAAAAAAATGGTTAACCGTTTTTCGGTTACGTTTTTGGACAAAGTTAGTTAGATGTTTTTCTATTGATCCAGATAGATTTGGATTAGTTTTAGCGAAAATTGTTCGTTGAATATTGTCCTTCCTATATATAAAGGGTGGTTAAATTGTAAGGGCCGATGTTGAATGTGAACCACACCTAAACGTGAAGTTTTTTTCTGCATTTATTTGACATTTCTCAATTTAAAACTAACTCAATTTGAACCATGGAAAGATACACAATCGAGCAACGCGTTAAAGTTATTCAGGCTTATTATAAAAATGGGCGTTCAAATTAAAATGCATATCGTGCACTTCGTGATTTTGATGAGGTACATTTTTACCTCAGTGGATTCGACAATAAGCAGAATTGACGCATTTAGGCGAATGATAAACCAAGAGTGATTGTCGAAAACCAATGCACCCACAAAGAGTGTCAGTTTGGTGCGGTTTATGGGCTGGCGGCATCATCGGGCCGTATTTTTCCAAAATGAGGCCGGTCAGGCAGTTACTATAAATGGTGTTCGCTATCGTGAGATGATAACGAACTTTTTAAGGCCCGAATTAAAAGATAAGGATGTGGACGATATGTGGTTTCAACAGGATTGTGCCACTTGCCACACAGCTAACGAACAATGTCTCTTTTGCGTGACAAACTCAATGGCCATGTTGTCTCATGTGGTGGCGATGTCAATTGGCCGCCAATATCATGTGATTTGACACCGTTGGACTTCTTTCTTTTGGGTTATTTGAAAGAAAGGGTGTACGTCGATAAACCAGTAACAATTCAAGAGCTAAAGGATGAGATAATTCTGCACATTAACGGCATAGAACCTCAATTATGCCTCAGCGTCATCAAAAATTCGGACAATCGGATGGAGGTGTGCCACCGAGGTCGCGGCGGCCATTTGGCCGATATTTTGTTCCATACATAATTGAGCTATACCAATATTATTATAACAAGAAGAAATGACAATAATTTCCTAAATAATATGTGTTTTATTCAAAATCAACATCGGCCCTTAAAATTTAACCACCCTTTATATTAATATGTTGTTAAACATATGGCTTATGTTTAATATTATTATATATATTATTAATAACTCATACAACATGCAGTTTTAAATGCCAAGGCGACTATTGGAACAACACATGCCGACTGTTGGAAAATGTATACCGACTACTGGCAAATACGATAATTTTTTCAAAATATAATTATATCAAATTTAATTTTTTTTCACTTTTTCAAAAACAGTTAATTTTATCTAAAATAATAAACATTATTAAATGGAAACATCTAGTTTTTATCCCAATAACAGTCGTGCAATTCTCTATCCTTTTAACGACAAAATTCAATTTTTAAATTATAAAATTTTTATAGTAAACTGAGAACTTCATAAAATTTTGTCGTTAAAAAGTTAGAGAAGAGCCCCACAAGTGACAGATCCTCCTACGATTTCGTTCTAACGATACCCAAATTGCAATCGTTTTTACGAAAACGTTAAACTGCAAACTGTTTTTTTTTTTTTACCGAAATTGTTAATACATATTATTTAAAATTTGCATGATCGTCAAACAGAATGAGGGTTGTACAGAATGCATAGACAGTTAAAAAAAAATTGACGACTACTGGTACACTTACACTATGTAATGATATTTTTTGAGTTCAATGATAATCAATGAAAATCACAAAAAGCCTTAACAAAAAATAAGTTAAAAAAACGAGATTGAGATTTACAAAAATGCTTCCTTCAATTATCCGCTCATTTGTTCAAGATGCAGAAGCACGTGTTGGACAAAAACAAAAAAAATCACATTTCATTCCTTCATTGTTTAGCAGTAACTTTTTCGTTTTAATACTATTGTTAGTAAGTCCTACGTGAACTGCAATATTTTTTCGTAGTCAATTGGCATTTTTCTGTTTACTACTATCACGAATTAATTCGCAAACAATAGCAACACCACATAGCGATAACGGCCACAATTCATATGCTCCATATGCACAAACTGACTGTATATGTGTGTGCCTGTATACCACATATATTTTGCAAGTCAAATGGATGAAGTGTGAACGACAAACGAAACGTACAGCACAACAAGGTAAAATGTACCTACAGTGTTGCCAGGTTTGTTAATAATAAAATCGTCCAATTTTGCAAAAAAAAAAAAAATCGTCAGTATCGTCAATCATATTTTGAAAAATTACAGTGTTGCCATCTTCGAAGCCCTTCAACTTTCCCCACCTTTCACCTCTCAACTATCCACATTTCCAAAGATAGCAACACATTAATAAATAGGAAGAGTTTCCTGAGTGTTGCTTCTCTCTAAAAAATAATTTTTTTTATAAGTGGGATAAAGTTTTATTAAAATAATAGTTTTACTATACATGTTCTTTGAATGGGATAGTAAAAAAAATTAAATATCCCAGATGATAAAGTTCATATACGTATTAGCATATATTGGTTTCATGTATGAGCATATATGGTTCCATGTATTTGCATTTATGAATATATGTAATGTATGGAATCATATATGGGTAAAACATGCAAAGGAAAAGTACATATATGGATATGTAGACACCATGTATGATAATATATTACATATATCCTATAATATATAAATTCATATATTATTCCATATACGGGAAATATGTTTTAATATTTCATCAGATAAGGCCATATATGAGTATTTTTTTTTTTTGTATTTTTAACCCCGTCTCGCCACTGTACGAATTCCTGACAAATATATTTAAAAAAAAATAGATTTTAAAGTTTCCGTAATTTATAAAGACGATAGTAGAGAATGAGTTAATAAGATAAACGCTTTTTATGATTTGTATTTTAATTATAATATTGAATCTGAAAGGTTTAATTTAGCAGTTTTTTGTAGTTTATGTTTCACCAACACGTATTTTACTATTTGCATACAAGGCATGAAAAGTGTTTTGGTTCATATGAGATATCTCACTTCATAGCTAAAGAAATATCACTTGCATTTGATGTGCTTAATTCCGAATTGGTAGTACCTGTAGGAAAAGTAATAATATATGACCATATATGAACATTAATATATGCCCATATATGTCCATATTCCCTCAAATTTCGGATCCGAACATATATGGATTCATATATGAACTCGTATATGTGGCCATATATGACAATATATGAACATTTTCACCTGGGATGTAACAAAATAGTTTGAAGTTACAGATATTTCAAGAGATCATGAAATATAAATCCGACCTTACTTTTTCAAACTATTTGGGGTTTTATTTAAGCCAAGGCTGGATACCGTAACCGCTAAAATACTGGCTACGATTTGTAAGTGAAATACAAAATAAGGGTCTATAATTTTTTTAAATTATATTTAAATTTTTTTAATTATCTCTCAGTTACTAAGAAAATGTATAAAATGTGGTGGACAACATATTTCAAAAGTAACTAGATTTAAATTTTAACCACAGGCATTTCGATATAAATTAGAGATTCATATATACTTATAAGCATTTTAAGTTAATTTGTTGAACATTTTAAAAGCTGTCAATTAAAAATCGATTGAATCAATTAAATACTTTCTCAAATTCGCAACTTGCTTCACATTTTTTTATACCATCGCTTATAAATGTTTAATTATAAATAATAATATAAAAATAATTTAATTTCAGTAGTTTAAATCTGACTATTTATTGTAGAACATTATCAAATAACTGATCATACATGAGACTAATTAATTGAATGGACTAATTAATTGATGATTTCATTACAATTTCATTAATATCAATTGTAATGAAATTATTTTCATTAGCATTTTTTTAATTAATGGTAATGAATTTCATTGATTTGATTTCATTGATCAATGCCAATAATTTTAAATTTCATTACCATTAGTAATGAATCAATTAGATGAAGCAAATTGCAATTGACAGAATACAAATATGCTAGGTCTGGAAAAGATTAACATAGATCCATTTTTTATGAAAAAAACCACAGGGTGTCTCAACTATTTGTTTACCCAAATATGTACGCGAAAATACTTATTTTATCACTCCTATAATTCCATATCGTTCCATTGGTCCAAAATGGGGAGAGAGTGGAATCGAAACACTTAACACATGTGTGGTGCCGGAGACAGGCGCCTTCGTTAAGGTTTGCAAAAAGTTTGTCCGTTTTGCGGTATCCCACTTAGTTTTCGAGATACCAGCCATTTTAAAAAATGGCAATATTTTAAAATATCCAGTATATCAGAAACTAAGCAAGATAGAGCAAAACGGACAAAATTTTTGTTCCTATGGAGAATTAATATACCCTTATAATATAAATAGGTTATGTCGGAAAGAGATCCCGAGTGATAAATTTTTATAAAACAGCCACAGGGGGATTTTATTTTCTATTACTCGCACTTATTTACGTAATAATACAAACATAAACAAATGTTATCGCATAATAGAAAGTAAGTCCTATTTCCAATTCGTTTCCCACATTCAGTGCTACAATTTACTCTTCATTTTTTACTTTTTTGGAAACAAATTCCTTTTGTGCTCAATTGTAATTATTTTTTTAGGCATTAGTGTGATTTCATTAGCATTAGTACGACTAATTTCGTCACAATTAAATGGTAATGAATTTTTGGCATTAGCATTTGTTAACTAATGCTAATGAAATTCCAAGTATAAAAACTAATTTCTGTGTGAATTTGTTCACCTTATGTATAATTAAATCTGCTAACTAAATGAGAATTACATGCAGGTTTAAATTCAATGTTATTAAATTCAAGCTAAAAAACATTTGGTATGAAAACAACATTTTATCCAATTGATTTTTGATTTTTGAGAAGGTATACAATATAGATTACGTTTTAATCAAATGTGTTATTATTTAATTGAAAAATCAAGAGCTCCCTATATCTAATTGAATTATCAGTTTTCGTTGTTGACGGAATTTCAGCAATTAAAGTTAATGAATCGGTGGTTTTCGTGATAGAAATTGGCTTATTTTTGTATTCTCCATTAGTTTTTCTAACTCCTAGAAACAGATGACGAAATTTAAAATGCAATTCTTATTTTGAAACCAAATATCAAATTGACTTGCTCTAACCAAAATGAAGGTATTTGTGATTTGTTCATCAATTTAATTTAGTACCATTTATTTTACTTATAATCCACTAAACATTATTGCTACACAGAGAGAAAAAAACATAGTTAAATCAAATATGTTTCATATTTGATATAAAAATATTATGTGTTTAAAAAACATTTATAAAATTAATATAAACGTATTTAAAATAAATACGTTCGTACTTTTAGTTGCCAAAAACTAGTTTGTCATCTTCACGCGTGTCATTGTTTTGCAGTCTCATGGAAAAAAATATATTAAAGATGAAAATATAAAATAAAAATTTAAATTCCGTGATAATAAACGGTTTGTTGTTATTTTAATTTGTAAATAAATGGACAAAGCGTTTTTTACTTTGTGTAATATTTCTAAGGAAATTAATTGATAAAGTTATTGTACTCGAATTAACTGGACAATTACTTCATTACACCATCGATCATGGGCAACAACCATCGCTCTTGGCCACAAAATTGGCAGAGATCTTGGATCAGTCTGGGGTGTCATGGTAATTTACTTCGTGAAAGTAATGACATAGTTTAAAAATACTTAATTACTTCATTAGTATATTTAAGTAATAAATATGAACTTCATTTAGCAAAAATTTTTCGAATTTTATTATTTTTTTTAATTTAGCCTAAAATTTTTGGGACATTTAAAGTTTTGCTTAAAAATTTTACTATAAATCGCTAAATAATAACTCTAAAATATAATAATAACAACTCCTTTTTTGACAAGGAAATAAATATTTAAAATTCACTAAGAAAAACGACGAAGCTGACTTGAAAAATTCGCTAGATTTCAATCCAAAAGCTAAATCATGTTTTATCCCGCTATCTATGGCCATAATTCATTTGCAAACAGGCGACATATGTCAAAAAATTTGCATATAAGATGCTAAGTCTAGAGTGAGATAGAAAGTAAAACCTCCATATATTTTGCATTGATATACCTTTCTCGCTCTAGACTTCACAACATTCGATTCATATCTGTGTGTAATCTGTGACGCTTGTGTTGAAAAGTCAATGAAATATTTCCGTGCAAGTGTAAAGAAGAAGGAGGAAGGAATAAAATCAGCTCTGAAATCGACTTAGAAAACTATGTTAAGGAATAAACAAGTTTAAAATTATGGATAACAAATATTTGTCAGAATAAAGTTTCGGAAAAGTTTTTGGTCAAAATCGATTTTGGGCTACTGACTAAAAACATGCATGTGAATGAAAGTCACTTTCTGATCGTTTTAAAGTTTTTTTTTTTTTATTTTATTTTTTATTTCATTTGACTATTTTACTTATAATGAAAATTTTTTTTTTTTTTTTAGAAAACAGTTACTCCCCGAAAACTGTTTTCTAAAAAATAAAAAAATCGGCTGCGGCTAAGTCAAAATGACCGACGGCGGCTCAATCGGACCATGGCGGCTGCCTTGTAGCTCTAACTTAATATCATATTTAGTTTAAAAAAAAAAAATCGTACAATTGTGGATAATTTCTTGCTTTTAAATTTGGGTTCGGTTTGGTTTTAATGAGAAGTAAATGCATTTGTGTTTTATGTACATATGCATTACATGTCGAAAAATATGCATATCAAATTTTATAAATATGCATTATTGACTTGTTTTTACGTTTTCAATATTATCAACTTAATTTTATGTTAGAAAGTCATTTGAAAATTACCGTAAATCATTATATTATATTATTATTATTTATTTATTCAGTCTACAGAAATAAAATCCTTACAGACTATAAATTTAAATTATTAAAAATATAAAATATATTACAAGTTTTACAAAAAAATTTAAATTTGATTAAGATAAATAATTAATTCCCGCTTCACATTGTCAAGACTTGTGTTAAAATCAATGACATGATATAACTGGTTAAAATCAGAACAAATACGGCGAAAAGGATCTGCATTAGCATAGTTTGTTCGTACAGTTTTTTGGTGAAGGAATTCGAAATTTCTTGTTACGTAAAAAGGCGTATTAAGATCGAGTTTACTTAGTAGGTATTCAGAATTTATTGTTCCATTTATTAGTTTTAATAGAAATGTCACATTTAGTCTAATAAGAAGTAAACGGTTTTCATAAGAAGGAAGATTCACGAGTGGATTCCAGCAGAGATTTCGGAGAGAAAATAGCAAAAATTGTTTTTGTACCAACTCGATGGATTTCGAATGTGTTTCATAGAATGGATCCCAAACAACAGATCCGTATTCCAGAATTGGCCTCACTAACGTTGTGAAAAGTAGTTTTGTTGTATAAGTATCACTGATGTTTTAGTCTCCGTTATAATAAATGTGGAACAATTAAAAATTAAAAACGTTTTTAATAAAATATTGAAAATATGCTTTAAAATATGACAAATTAAGCAACAAAATTTGTCAAAATATGTAATAAAAAATCAAAAAAAAAAAAATAATGTTATAAAAATGCAAACACAGAAATTAAATTAAGCTAAAACCATAATAAGTTTATAAAATAAAGAAATCGGTTTTGGATTCAGCTTAATTTCATTCTAGTATTTGCATTTTTGCACAATTTTCTTTTACATCATATCAGCAACTAAACATTCTACGTATTTATATAAAAATAATGCTTTGTTTTAAGTTAAAAAACAAAACGTTTA
The DNA here is from genome assembly GCA_021234595.1 of Delia radicum. Lineage (NCBI taxonomy): Eukaryota > Metazoa > Arthropoda > Insecta > Diptera > Anthomyiidae > Delia > Delia radicum. The sequence continues at coordinate 132,621,927 of CM037851.1, forward strand.
TTTCTACAAAATTATATGAATCCAAAAATTAATCCGGTGTTGAAAAGTAGTGTATTTTATAAAAATTACAAATAAATTTGTTTTACTGTCATATTAAACTATTGTCAAAAAATCTTCATTTTGGAAGCACTATTCATCAAATCGTCTTTTAGTTATTTTGGGTACTAAAAATCGTCAAAATGACCAGAAATCGCCAAACATGGTAACAATGCGTACATATGATGTTTATGCAAAAGTTCCGGAGGCATGCAAGTGAATGCATCTTTTTTATTCATCACTTGCAAATGATGTTTCAACACTACCGCATTCTCAAAAGAAGTACATATTGTCATCTGATACTGTACACACTTACACTAACACACATTGGCATGATTCACTGCCATTTGACCAGCTACTTCGTGAGCGAAGTTTATTGGAATCACTAATCTCTGTTTACATTACCCAATCACATAAAAGAGGTTTTTGTTATCGCCAGATTAATTTCAGTATCTCTTGTTTTATAATGAGTTTTTCCATCAATAATCACGTCAATTTGACGAGATTATTTTTAACCCTTCAATTATCTCTCAAAAATCAGAGGACAGATTATGTAAGAAAAAAGATATCGGTGCGTTCAAAGCGATACCTAAATTGCTAACGTTTTGACGACGTTACTTACGAAAATGTAAATCAAAACGACAGAAAATTAATGTTTTTTTACCAAAATTTTTAACATTCCTTCAAAAATATAGTCCTACGTCGATAGTCCTACAGAATTCTTCCTAGGCAAGGTTTGAAATTTTTGTTGTTTTGCTCAGCAGTGTGACCAGATCTAGAAAAATTTTGCAGCTAAATCAAAGTCAAAAAAATGCTAAAAAAATTAAAATGCTAAAAAATAATGCTAAAATTTTAAACATGTTTTTTAATTAATATGTCTTAAATGTGTTTATTTTTAAAAATTTTCAACTTTCGTTAACACATATAAAGGGTCCGCCATCTAACTTTTTTTTTTTTTTCAACTAGTGCTTATTTCGTGAATGGTAACACTTAGCTCATGTCTGATTTGACAAATAATTAGTTTTATCCTTCCGCTGAACGAATATGGTTGTGTATACGCTTGAACAACGCTGGGAAATATTGCGACATTACTTTGAAAATCATGGTAATGAGCAAGGAGTGGCCGTTACAGTCAATGGCGATCGTTATCGGGCCATGTTAAACGAATTTTTGTTCACAAAAATTGAAGAGGAGGACATTGGCAACATTTGGTTTCAACAGGACGGCGCTTCGTGCCACACAGCCGAAGGTACACTCGATGTTTGCGCCCTGTTTTTGAAGATCGCATTATCAGCCGCAGAGCTGATGTCGTTTGGCCACCTCGGAGCTGCGATATGACACCGTTGGAAAATTATTTGTGGGGTGCCGTCAAAGATAAGTGTTACGCCAACAAGCCAGAGACAATTGACGCTTTAAAGGACAATATTCGTGAAGCCATTGGTGAAATACAGCTGCACATAATCGATAATGTGCTTAAAAATTGGACCGATCGTGTAGGCTACTGCATGGCCAGCCGAGGCAGCCATTTGAATGCAATTATTTTCCATTATTAACCGGAAGGATTGTACATTCAAATGAAAAAAGAAATTTGAGAAAATATTCAGTAGTTTTTTTTTTATAGCATTTTCAAAAAAAGAAGTTATTTGACGGACCCTTTATTTTTTTCTTTCATATACTTGAAACAAAATTGATTCAAAAACAACAAAAAATATTTTATTTACTAGAAAACTAGGAACATAAAGTCTTAAATTAAATTCAGTCTTTATATATATATATATATGTATATACATACATACATACACACATACATACATACATAAAACGATTTAAAATCACATAACCGTTAAATTCAATGTAGCACTTATGTACATAGATGTATATTTTTATATGTATTATTATATAAATTCAATCACAAAACTAACAAAAATTAAAATTAATTCAATCATAAATGACTATTCAATAGTATTTACGTTTATAAAAAAAAATTGAGTATCCTTTTTCAACTTCCAAAGAATCAGTCGAAATATCATTGTAATATATGTTTTTATTACATTTTTTTATGAGATCATTCGTTACGTTAAAATTTTGGCAACATGTATTTAAACTTTTTAAGCCGCATCTAATATAAAGAAGCGAATTCATAGTGTTCAATATCACTCTATTTCTTATTTTCGTTTTTATAAGGTTCATTCCGCTAAAAACCCGTTCAACTTCCGCCTTACTAAATGGTAAAACCAAAAACTTCATTATAAAGGAAGCTAATTCATTGAAAGGATTTTCATTTAATGCGTTTTTATACTCGTATACATTTATCCATACATTTATACATTTATCATTTTATCCATACATTTATACATTTACCCAGTAAAAAATGTTCGTGGTTTTAGAAGCAGGATAAAACAAATGCGCTGATGTAAGTGCTTACTATAAAATAATACTGAGAAGCAGCAAATGAAACGAATAATTTTCGTATAAAAATAAGCAAAGAAATATATTGAGCTTACTGTTTTCCCTAACAAGGATGCAGGTTGTAAGCAGCTTACCATAATCCCTTATAAGGATGCAGGTTGTAATGCGGAAAGTTTCATATCGTGTATAATAAACGATCTGTACAAATCTTCCCGAGTGATTTCCGATTGTGTTTGCTGTTTTTTTTCGAGTATGTAATAAAAATAATTATTTTGACTAATTATAATTGGTCATTTAACTGTTTCTGAAGAGCTAGCACGTGGAGCGGTAAAAAAATAAAATGATTATAACATATGTCAAAAATTTTAACAACAATAGAATTTTGAAGTAGAATTTTATGTAAAACAAATTGTGTATGGTATATTCATGTTATTACTTTTAATCGTAATAATATAGACATGAAATATGATTTCACTGCAAGCTCTGAAATCACAGCTTTTTATAAGCGCTAAAATCAGCGCTTACTTTGCCAAAAAGTAATGCTTCCAAGTGGGAATGCGCCATGTACAAATCATAGCATATGTAAGCAGGTTTGTAAGGGATTCTTTTAGGCTTACTCCCTTACAAATGTAAGCAGCGTTTTTTACTGGGATATTACCATATTAAAAGTACCTTAGGACGTTTAAGCACTGTGCTGCAAGACTTTATTTTTCAATAACTATTCACTTGGTTGCCATAGCTATATTTAAATGAATGAATATGTAATGAAAATTTATAGCGTTTTTAGTTTTAAAATAAAATAAATATATTTGAAATTTATTAAATAAAAAAGCTAAAAATGCTAAATGATTAATACAAAAAATGCTAAAAATAATGCTAAATGGAAAATTTGCTGCTAAATCAAAAAAAAGCTATATCTAGCTGCAAAAATGCTAAAATGGTCACACTGGTGCTCAGTGATTATTAGGCATATTTGCTACCAAAGTACTTCACTGAACATACTGACAAGCCACTATGGTTTCACAGACCACTTTTCTTGGCTGAATTACCAACATAAAAATTATATTTTTTTATTAATTTACAACGAGCTTTTCACCTCCGTATACATGCAAAAATAAAGCAAATTATTTATTTTAGCTAGGTTGATACATGTATTTCGATCTGCCAAAAGATTTCATCACAACCCGCAGTTTTAGGACAGTTAGAGCCTAAATGTCTCTAATTTCACCGGAAAATAGACTTTTAAATATGTGTTTCTTTTTGCGATAACTCATAAACGATAACTGATCCATTAAAAAGAATCACATTTTCGAACTCTCCATACCTAAGTCAAGATCCGACATCAAATCTAGGGACTAAAGTCATTGTTCCGAAGTGTTATATGTACGTTTGAAATCTACTTGGAGGTAGACATTTCTTTTTTCAAACTCAAATCTTCACACAATCAGAATATTTACACACTCAAAAAAAAGTTTATTAAATAATTTGAACTAAGACATTCGGGAATGATTTGGCTCCAAAGAAAATTTTACTCAAATCAAGTATACAGAAAACCAAGTAAAAGAAATTTACTTCAATTAAGTAAATTTGTATTAAAGTTTATTAAATTTTGCCTTTTATGAAACTATTCTAAAATTTAGTATATTTTTGACTAAAATTAATTATACATTTTGCTTAAATCTAGTAAAAATATTTTAAAATCAAGTTAATTTTTCTTAAATTTTAATGCAAAATTAACTTATTTTTAGTTGATAAGTTATACTCATATTAAGTACTCGTGGGTATATTAAAAAAAGAAAACAACAAATATGTTGCTTGTCTGTTTAATTTTTTTTTTAATTATAATTTATAAGTTGGTAATTCTCAAAAGGTATATATTTTCAAAAATATAAGTCTTAGGAAAAGACCTAACCACGTGGTTGATTACTAAGAAGACAAGAATGGAGCAAAATTGATTATTAATAGGTTTTTTGTTAAAGTTCTGCCTATTATATAGGCTCTAGCTTTTCTAAAACTTCGGGTTCTGATGATATCTTTAGCCAGATCAAAATACTAGTATCAACCTAGCTAATATGTTTGATTTGCTTTATTTTTGTAAATATACGGAGGTTGAAAGCTCGTTATAAATTGATAATATCATAAAAATAATCTCGATGTATATAAAAACAAAAAACTAATATAACTGTAAGTGTTTAGGTTTGCCTAGCTATTAGTTAAGTAATCAATTTCATTTATATCTTATGTTTATATTAACGAAAATAATTATAAGATTATTTACGGCAATACAAATGTTGTGAATTAAGTTTAACTTGACAAAACTAAAACAATTATATAATATGAACTACTTATAAACCAAATGAGAATTTTATAGATTTAAAATTGTAATCTTCTTAAAGACAATTTTTAAGAAGATATTATTAACGTTAAGAAGTTAAAATTTTTGAACTAAATTTATGAAAGTTGCGTATTTGGTTTTAGTTTTTTCATACAATTTTAAATTTCTTAACTTTTATTTTAATAACTTCTTAAAATTTAAAATTTTTTACTAAAAAGAAATACATTTTCTAATAATTTTTCAAGAGTATTAACCTAATTCAGGCAAAGAAAATTAAAGACATTGGCTTACTGTTTTTGAGTTCATGAAAAATATATATGAACTAAAATCCATTTAATTTGCATTCTTTTAAGCAATTTTATTAATTTTAAGTAAAATTTTCGAAATAAATTTTAGTAAGGTTAACCTAAACTTAATATTGGTTCCTACTTTTTTTCGAGTGTAGGTAAAATGAACAAAAAAGAAAATATTCGTTGTTTTGCCGAAACAAAATATTTCGTAAAATGACTTATGTCATTTCTTAAATTGTTCGTATATTTTCCTTGTAATATTCACGATAATTTTGCTTTTTTAAGAAATTTTTTTTGGACAACTAAAATATTTATATGTTAAAACTAAAGATTTTGTGGTGAAAAAAAAATTGAGGTGAATTTTAGAGTCTGGTTAAAAAAATGTTATTATATTTTAATACCAGACGCTACTATGAATTTGTACAGTGTATTATACACCAATTTGTATGAACAATTTAAAGGTAACTTCACATTTTCACTCATAACTTCCAAACCGCTGGATCGATTTTGCTCATTTTCAGTATTTTTCGGGAAAATGTACATCAGTCTAAATCGCCTTAGCATTTAATAAAGACCAAAAATATATATGTATACTTTATGGGGCATTAGAGCTATATTTCGTTACAAACGGAATGACAATCTGATATATAAGGTGGCGCAAAAGTAATCCTCCTATCAGAAAATGCTATACATAATAAATACATAATAAAAAAAAAACATCGGAAGGTTATTTTTGCGCCACCTTATATATCCTCATTACAGTATTTGGAGGGTATACAAATATTGTAGTAGGAATATGTAAACAATTTTTTGTTATTAACGTATTTCATTAATAGCTCAAGAATGGTAATCTAATTAAAAAGGGGTATTTGATATATTTTGTTAATAAATTTGTATTATTATTATATTTATTTCAACCTAACAATTACGAAGAAAAAGTTTCAAAGCAGATTACTTTGGAGAATGTGGAAGAAAATCTATAGCCATCCCAACAGAAAAAAATCATTAGATTTGGTTGTTCACAGGTGAAAGTCTCTGAAAGGTAGATGTTGAAATCTGGGTCCTAAGACGTTCATGGGTTTCTTAAGGGAAAAGCCTGAGATTATTACAAACATTGCCGGTTGTAATAGAACTGAAAACGAAGTAACCCGACCAGAACTTTGTATATGTTGTTGAGGATAAAAAAAAGAGACACGTATTTTTTAGCTGCCCAATCTCACGTTTAAGGGTTAACAATTAATTATGTTTTGTATGAAAACTTGCGTTTAATTTGCGAAAACCACATATATTTGTACACATGGTTAAAGTACTCAAGAAACCAAACATTTTGATACTCAGTGGATAAAGAGTTGCCTTATTTTTTTTAGTTATTTGATATATAAGGGAAAAAGCCTATTAGGGAGAAGTCGTATAAAAACCGAACGATTTCGAACATCGGAAAAACCTTAGACACCGCCTCGATTAAATTAAATAGCAATTAATATGCGTTATTTTTAGCATAATACAGGTTTGTCAGAAATGGAGACGTGAAATGGAACGTGGCGATTTTCAATGGAACGTGGCGATTTTCAAACTCGTTTGGCGATTTAGTTTTTGAAATGGCGACGATCTATTTGCAAGCCGATTTCTGAAGAGGCTGGCGATCTTACACCTTCTTGGAGATTTTACAACCAAAAATTACTTACTAAAAAACTGAAAATATATCACTTTTCGCATAAATTTTTCAAAAATTTAATACATTTTACCAGAATATAAATTTATATTGCAAAAGTTTGGAATATTATTTGCAAAATACCTTTTTAAGCTGAAATTTTACTATGGTAAAACATTTTTTATGCATAAGACACATGGCAATTTTTGAGAAATGTTTTCGGTGTATAAAATTTAAATTGCCTATGCATTTTGTTACGCTGCTTTACGAATATATTTGTGTTACAAAATTATGCATTCAATTTGTGTTGTTTTCTTGCAACTAATATTTTTATAAATTTCAAAGACAATTGTAAACTTGAATTATTGGATGAAGCATACAAAATTGAAATATTTATCAAGTGGTGGCACAAACAGCTCTTCGGAATTTTTTATAGGAAGCAAGTTTGAGAAACTTACAAAAAGTTTTTTTTTTTATTTAACAAGACATTGTTAAAAATTGCTATCCAATTTTAACTTTTGCTTTTTTCATAATTAACTCATCAAAACGCACTATTTGATTGCTTTCTTCAAACATAAAAACGTGAACATAAAAACGTGATTTTGGCGATATTTGGCGACTTTTTTATGGAAAAATGAGCCAAAAAATATTGTGTGGCGAAAAAACGGCAAAATAAATCTGACAACACTGGCTGCAACTGCAATTCCATAATAAAACGCCAGATTTAATGTTACTTCAAGCACATTTTTTTAATAAAAAAAAATCGTGAAAGCCTTTAGACATAATTTGTATACCAGGAAATGTTTCTTCAAAAAATTCTTCAAGTAGAACGAAATAAACCGGAAAAAACATGTAATATTGGGTAATTTTTTGATCACACTTACAAGGGGAGTCTCCCGAAGGTTCTATCAGATCTTAATGAAATTTGGATATGTGATAAAGAAAAAAAAAATATAGGACACGTATTTTTTTTAGCGCCCCAATCTCATGTTTAGGGGCTAAAAAGTGGGGCAAAAATTAACCAATTTTTTGTTTTTTTCTTCTTATCTCAAGAAGTTTTAGAGAAATTTTAGGCAAATGGGGTACCAAATGGATACGCAATAAACGGTATACGAAACATGTTCGATAACTTTATAAATTCAAAATAACGTATTTTAGGTGATATTAAAACTTCCGTTTTGTTAAAGAATTATAGTTGGGGGTCGAGCCTGTCATACCTGGTAAGGAAAAACAAATACTTCGACAGCTGCGACTAAATCCGACAAAAGGGTTTCCACCGACCCAACAACGTCGGATGAAAAACCGGGCTGTTCGAAGAACTTTGTAACGCCTAGTTCTTCTGAGCCCAAAGCTAAAAAGACGGCCAAACAAAAGGCTCTTAACAGACCGTGAAAATGGGAGAGAAACTCGGCAGAAGAGGCGGTTCTGCTGAACTCCAATAGAGGCAGGAAGGCGGCAAAGCGTGCCGCAAAACACACCTAAAATGATGGCTGCCCGAAAAGGTAAGACACCAAAGCACCTAAGGTGCTTACAGGTGAACCTTCACCATGCCAAAGCGGCATCGGACATCGCCCACAGAAGGTTCACCACTGATGCCCTGGATGTTGTATTCATCCAGGAACCCTGGGTGCACGACGGAGCCATCAAGGGGCTTAACGCTAATCAAGGTAGGCTGATTTACGATTATCAGCATAGTCGCCCCAGAGCGGCCATCCTTGTTTGAAACAATATAACATTTCTTCCAATTTCAGAATTCGTTTTGGGAGACTTGGTTGCGATTTGGGCAAAGGTGCCCTCCTTATCTGGGGAACATGAGGTAGTACTGGCCTCCGCGTATCTACCTGGTAACACCAACACGGTCCCAACAGCTGAGGTCTCGGCCTTGGTGGAATATTGCCGAATGAGGAACCTAAGTTGGATCCTCTGTTGTGCCGCCAATGTACATCACACGATATGGGGAAGTACCAATAGAAATTATCGTGGTGAGTACCTACTTGAATTTATATGTAGTAACAATATAAACATAGTGAATAGGGGTGACGAGCCGACTTTCAGGAATTCTATTAGGACAGAGGTCCTGGATCTCACTCTTACTAGTTCTGATATGTCATTTGCCATCTCAAACTGGCATGTATCCAATGAACTGTCAATGTCGGACCATCAACATCTGGTATTTGATGCTGTTAATGCATTGGACTCATGCCAGGTTTATCGTAATCCCAGACGTACGAACTGGGAGGATTTCCGATACAATTTGGAACGAGATGCAGATGTCTCTAAAGGGCTCATTCTGAGCACTAGAGAGATCGATCATGCGGCATCCGAATCTAACTTCTGCTTTCTTTTTAGCTGCCCCCAAAAGACCAGGAAGACGAAGAGGGACGTTCCATGGTGGAATGATGGTCTGCAGAAGCTTAAAAAGGAACCCAGAAGACTGTTCAACAGGGCAAAGGAAACAGGTGACTGGATCACCTATAGGGCCGCACTCACTGAGTACAATAGAGAACTACGCAGATCCAAAAGGACCACGTGGCGCAACTACTGTGAGAAGATCTCTGATCTTCCCGAGGCGGTGCGACTACAAAAGGCCCTGTCACAGGATCATACAAATGGTCTCTGCACTCTTAGGAGGCCGGATGGCTCATACACGGAATCTCCCACTGAAACTTGTAAACTCTTGATCGACACTCACTTCCCAGGATGCGTTGACAACTGCGGGTCCGCTGTGATTCAGAGAATCCCGAACCTGACAGATAGGGTTGTACGCCTGGCGGGTGCAATCTTTCAGGAGAACCGGGTAAAGTGGGCGATAGATGAATTTTCTTCATTTAAATCTCCGGGTCCAGATGGGATCTATCCTTGTATCTTACAGAGAGGGATTGACTTAATTGTCCCACAACTGGTTAGGATATTTAGATCGAGTCTATTATTCGGCATTTAACGAGACCCTGGATGGAGGTTAGAGTGGTCTTTATACCGAAGGCGGGGAAAAAGTCTGAGCAGCTACCTAAGTCCTTCAGACCAATTAGCCTGAGCTCGTTTCTCCTCAAGACAATGGAGAAAGTCTTGGATTAGTATATTAGGGACACTTACCTCAGACGAAAGCCGATACATGAGCTACAGTTCGGGGTAAGTCAACGGGGTAAGTCTACCGAAACTGCTATCCATCATGTTGCCACAACAATAGAACGGGCACTGGAGGCAAAGAACATTGCCCTTTGTGCATTTATTGATATACAGTGCGCTTTTGACAACACGTTCTACGATGCGATTAGGGTATCCATGGCTAGGAAGACCATTCCTCCAATCATAATTAATTGGACATTGGAGATGCTCCGCCCTAGGATAACCACGTTCGGAATAGGGACTACTTGTAGGACCGTGAATGCCACCAGAGGGTGTCCTCAGGGTGGCGTTTTGTCGCTTTAACTATGGACACTGGTCATTGATGAATTACTCGAGGGTCTGAACGACTTGGGTTTCAGGACCTATGGATACGCCGATGATCTTGTCATTTCCGTTGTGGCCTGGGATGACAGGACCATCTCCGAGCGTATGCAACAGGCTCTGAACTTCCCTCTTTCGTGGTGCCGGGATAAGGGGTTGTCTGTCAATCCGTCGAAGACAATCCTGGTACCATTCACGAGAAGGAGAAAACTTAACCTGTCTATGCCGGTCATTGAGGGCGTAACGGTTGGCTTCTCTAGCAGTGTAAAGTATCTTGGAGTGACTCTGGATAGCTCCCTCACCTGGAACGAACATCTTGACCACGTCTCCAAGAAGGCGACCAGGGCATATTATGCCTGCCAGAGGTTTTTCGGGAGAACATGGGGCCTAAGGCCACAAATGGTCTACTGGTCGTTCAATACTATTGTTAAACCGATGATCACCTATGCTGACCTTGCATGGTGGCCAAAAGTTGAACAGAGTAAGGCAAGGGATGCTCTTAAGAGAATCTACCGTCTTGCGTGTGTTGGCATTACAGGGGCCGGCGGAACTTGCCCGACGGATGCCTTGGGGGTTATGCTGGGGATACCGCCATTGCACATTTCGGAGGTTGCCAGTATGGGTTCCTCTAGACTTAGTGAATTCGGTGGCATGAGGGGGGCGACTTAAGGGGTCACATGAGGATCGCGCGAATCCTAATAGATGACCCGATTTCTAAGGTTGCGGACAAAGTGTCACCGGAGTCGATCTTTGATAGATATTTTGATGTGTTATTGTTTGACAGAGACATGTGGACCAATCAATCCTGGGAACCGGAAGATGGTTCTCAGGTGTGGTTCACTGATGGCTCTAAGCAGTCGAATGGGAACACGGGTACGGGCGTCTTTGGACCAGGCTTCCAGCGTGCCTTACCTATGGGAAAATATCCGTCCATTTTTCTGTGTCTGTGCAGGGGAATACCTGCGAAGGGGAACTAACAGATCTCGCATCTACATTCTTTCTGACAGTCAGGCTGCACTGAGGGCCTTAATGGCTTATGAGGTGTCGTCCGGGTTGGTCATGGAATGCATTCAGACTCTCAATAGGCTCGGTAGAGGCAACTCTCTAACCTTGGGGTGGATTCCTGGTCGTGAGGGGCATGAGGGCAACGAGAGTTCAGATTGTCTTGCCAACCGCGGAGCCCGAAAGCCCTTTATTGGTCCTGAACCATTCTGTGGAATACCTGCGGGGTATGTTAGGGAAAGGCTCAGGGCATGGAGAGAGTCTGAATTCTCTGGTTACTGAGGACCCTGGCGTCGTACTTAACTGGACAGTGTAATCTCAGATACCATCTGCACAAGAAGGGTCAATTGGACACGGATTTGTGTAGGTTTTGCGAGATGGTGTCTGAGACCTCGGAGCATGTTCTCTGCGAATGTCCCAGGCTTTGTGATAGGAGACTTAGGTTTCTAGGTGATCGCTTCATTTCGCCTTCCGACATCGCGAACATTTTGCCTAATAGGATAATTGGCTTTATAGGTAGCTTGAATCCGTAGGTAACCTTAGGCAGCACAAAAGACCTACATTGGTCGCGGTGCATAGTGCCTTCTGATCTAATCTAATCTATAGGTGGATTAAGCTAACAACTACGTTTATTAATGCCTATTAAATTTAATTGAGGGGGAGTCTGAGCTTTTCCCGGCTTTCATTTTTCTTTTTCCGAAAAGCCGTTTAAACTATATTTAAAATATTTTAAATAAATGGCAACCATAACACACTGCATATTCAATATTGATGTCGAAATTTTTGTATTCTCCAGTAGATTAAAGCTGCGTTCAAAAAATTTCATTTGTTTCAGACGTGTTTCCATATAAAAATATATTAACTTTGGACCCACCTTTTAACCCTTAAACGTAAAGATTGAGAGGGGTGAAATTCGAGATGGGCACAAGAGTGAATTTTGACTCGCACTCAGTCACGATCACGAGAGAAAAATTCCACTCATGCACGCCCACTCACGAAATTTTTTTTCTACTCACACACACGCTTGATTCACACACACGCTTGATTCACACACACGCTGGATTCACGTGAATCACGCAAATCACGCGAAATAAACCCTGACCGGAAAAAAATAAAATGTAAAAATTAGGGTGAATTGTGAATATTCGACTCAAATTTGCTCTGAATATGTTTTTTTTTACATTTTTTAGTGTGCTAAAACTCTAAAAAATATAAAATCGGCAAAACAACATGAGAAAAGATTTACTAAAGCAACACACTCACAAAGAATTTCCTACCCACAGTCACTCACGGTTACGTGAGTAAAATTATGTTTCGCTCTCACTCAAGCGTGATCACAAGTGAATCGCTCCAAATTCTGCTCACATGTCCATCTCTAGTTGAAATCATCTTAAATATAATGGTTCTTAAATCAAAGATATTTTGATTTGATTAATTAAAATTGATGTTTGATTTGCATTTATCTATTTTTTTCTACCAATTAATAAAAAAAATTAAAAAAATTGGAAATATTGTTTTTTTTTTAATTCGGTAGGAATTATTTAAAAAAATGGTCGTGTCTACTGAATTTATTTTGTTCTTGTATAGTAGGTGTAACCAAAAGCGTTGGTGGCTGCAACCGAATCATGTGATTAGTACACGTAACTACCAAAAATTCGGTTGGCAATGAATTCGGTTGACAAACCGAATCTGTTCTGTTTGTTTAGAAAAAAACCCTTGTAACAAAGTTACATGATAATTCATAATAATCAGGGAAAGGACTTCACTAAAAAACAGTGTGTTTTGGGCGCCTATAATATGGGAGATAAATATTACAACATGTCTGCAACACCAAACATTTTATGTAATAACCAGGGTCCGGAAGTTCATGCAAATGCATGTTTTTCTGAGAACAAGGTAAACAAAATATCTTTTTTGCAAATCAAAGAATTTGTGTTAAAATGCCATCGATTTGTTTCACAGTGGAATATATCACAAATTTTTTGGAAATAATTCGGCCATATCTTACTTAGTAGTCCGATTCAATGAAATTTGTAAAAGGCATAAGTGACATCAGTGTTGCCAGAAGTAGGGGAAATCCCTACATATAGTTTTTTTTTTGCTTTCATAATCGCAGCGTAGGGGAAAATTGACAAATATTTTTAATTAGTGGTTCCGAATAATGGAAATCTTCAAAAAAAAAAAACAGCTATTTCTTCCGTTTTCGGTAAATTAAGATTATTTTGAGAGACACTATTTTGCCAGATAAAATTGTTGGCTTCTAATTTCGAATACGATCGATTACTTTAACATTTGCTGGTCAAAAGAAATATTCTAAATATGATTTTGTGGAAGTTATTCTACCTAAACAACTTTTATTCCTTGGAAGTTGTTTTGCAACATTTTATGAACAGCACCCTTTCTATGACTAGCCAAAGTTAAATTCATCGATGAAAATTACCAATAAGAAGCATTCTATGGCAGCACAATTTTCACTGGGTTTAATAACGTTGAAAATAAAAATTACTTTTTGACGAAAAACTCTTTTTAGTTAAGGCAGTTTTAGACCTATTATAAAAAGTATTGTAGAAAATTCAACAAATTTACATGTTTAAATAGTTTTTGAATAATTTACCGATACTTTTCGAATATTAATTTTTTTAAGATCAAAACGAATTGGAATTGTCGTCAAAGTCTGAGAATAGCAAAAAAAAAAAATCAGTTATGTACATAATTTTTAAATAAATATTTTGATTAAAATATACAAAAATTCATATAAAAAAATGTAGGGATTTTTGTAGGGGAATACAACTTGAGGAAGGAGGTAGGGAGAAAATGATATTTATTGCTAAGAGTAGGTATTTTTTTAAAAATCCACTGGCAATACTGGACCTAATATCGAACTTAAGTTTTGGTTTTGATCCTGAGAGACTAGGGATTCAAGCCGCCGGTCTTCATCCGGCTATGTTTGAATCGGCTGTCGGCTAAGCCGTTTGACATATACGACCACAATTACAAAAAAAAAAAAATTCCTTGAAAATGCTTTACAACGAATATGATTGAAAAACAACCATGATCCAATTGTGAAATGTTTTATTTTTTACATATTTTAATGAACAATTCTGTTAAAAAAAATATAAATATAAAAAATAATTAATCGCCTATGTCCCTACTATAGAACGTTTGTGAAATCATACGAAATTGAAATTTGGTGTTCTCAAATCCTAAAAACTTCGAAAACTCGAATTTTTTTCGAAATTATTATCGAAGTGCCAAAAACATATGGTTTTCTTGTCAAAAACATTGTTTATTAAAAAACAAAAATTACAACAATTTAAAATGCCGTCTGCTTTTATATTAAGTTTTATAAGACTGAAAAGAAGAATAATCCACAATGAAAATATAAGAAAACGTGGTTTAAGAGATGCTTCGGACTCTTTGTCCATCACAGACTCTGCGTAAGTGTTATTATCTTTTTGTAAACAGTAATAAAAGTCACGATTTTTTTAAGGGTTCATAGGGTTTTATCGTGTCAACAAAACAGCCTTTGTCATGATTTCGAAAAAAATCAGTCAAGCCAAACTGACATATTCTCTAGAACAACTCTGTCGTCTTAAAAAAAACTCCGTGCCACTCCCGAATATTCGGTCATAAATTTAAGGATTATCTCATCCTGCTTCGCATTTCTATGTTTGCCCCTGAGAGATGCCATATGAATGTTTCCCAAATATACAATGTTTTCTTAATATTTATTGCTACTAAAATCTTGTAAAACAGTATTGCATTACTTTTAAACTTAAAGAAAAGATTTCAGTTATTAATTTACTTGGTTCAGCTTTTAATTATGAACCAATTAAGTTTGGTATATGTAGATTGAATTACGATGGTATCACTGTTTTCATACACATTTATTTTTATTGGCAACGCTGCTTTTCGAACATAAATAAAATAAATTCTGATTTCGTAAAATTTTGTACTTTTTAAGGAATATTTTTTTTAAAAAGCTAATTTTACAATAATTATTGCTACATTAGTCTATTTTAACATATAATATACATTTCATATTAAGGATTCCTAATGTTTTTTTTTCGGCTTAAAGTAAAATGCTTTTAAGAAATGCTTCTAACATTGTTGTCAATTTGTTTGAGTGTTTTCTAGAGTTTCAAAACAAAAAAACTATGTTTTTTTAAAACAGTTTTTTAGAGTATAAACAATACAATAAAATCAGAAATAAGTAAAAAAAAAGGTTCTAAATTTTTAATATTAAGCACCATTTTTGACCCTAAATTAAAATTTATTAGAAAAAGAGCATTCGTTTTACTTTCGACCAGGCTTTTTACACGAATTAAAACGAATAAAAAATAGGGAAAAACGTTCTGATTTAATCGCAAGAACACCGAAAAGTTCTAAAATTTTCACTTTCGCTCTGATTTCAAAGCCGTAACATTCGATTTTACAAATAATTCCATACAATTACTTTTTTTTGCGGTTCAGAAAATCTGGTTTAGCTGGTTTTTCAAAATGCTTGTAAATAGCACAGAAAAAAATAAAATCGAGTTTCAATTAAAATATTTGTAAATACAATTTAAAGTTTAATTGAATTTGGTCCTATTTATGTTTTTTAATTTTTTGGGATTTTTGTTTTAAATTTTGGCGTTTTTGAGTTTTTAACGAGATTTTAATTTTTGGTGATTTTACAATTTTTTTTTTAATTTGCTATAAATTACACCATATTAAATTTCCTTTAATATGACATTGTAGGTAAACTAAGTCTAATAATAACCGTTTTGCCTCAAATTTTGCACATCAAAATCAGATTTTAATATTATGTGCCAAGTTTCAACCGAATCTGATACAATTTTCGAATATGGTTCAAAATTTTTTTTTTTTAATTTTTTGTAAAAAGTTCAACATTTGTTTTGCAATAAAATATTTGTTAATGAACGTATTATAATGAAATTTAATTCTAAGCTATTGCTATTGTTTTTCTTAAAGCAGAACAAAATGTATATAGGACTAAAGAAAATCCCACAATTCCCAAAAAAACTTGTATATGTATAATTATACAAATCAAAAAGTTTGATGTATGTATAAGTTTAATGTATGTATAAGATTGATAAAATGATGTATGTATGTATAAGATTGAGACCAAACTGTATTTATGCTTTTTAAATTTTATTTTAAATATTTTAAAAGCACACAATTTTTTGAATCACCACCTTCTGCCAACGGTGGCAAGTTTGTTCTAACCAACGGTTGGCCGCTGTTATCAATCGGGTAACAGGACAATAATGTCAAGATTGTAAATACCACGTTTAGCCAACGCATAACCGACTGTCGCCGACGCTTTGCCAATACTTTGCCGATTGTATTTTTCTGTTTAGGTAACTACTAATTTTTGATTTTTTTAAAGTTGGAAAGTAATGACATTTTGTGCAATCAAGTCATTTATGTTTTTATATATCAAGTATAACAAGTGGATATAGCTCAGATGGTAGCACGGATGACCTACAATCTGGAGGCCCGAGTTCGCATCCCATGTGTGCACATTTTATTAAAAAAAAATCTTCTTTATTTAGTGTTTAGCCCTGTTAGTTACAACAAATCTATAAAATAATACATAAAAATACAATAAATTTTTTTTTTTTATAAAATTAAGTTTTTATTTTAAATTTATTTTTAGACTCATTATTGTTGTCTATACTGGTAAGCATATATGTAACTACATATTTTTTTGAAAGGTGCTTAGTAATGATATGCCATTATTTCGCGCGACATCCCCATACAAGAGTAGTGAGATTTGTAATGACAATTTTTAGTACTTGCCATAACCAAATAATTACTTATATAACCACTTACATTGTAATGTCTTTCTACACTGGGCACCTGCACTGTTCACATAGACCTCAAAGGATTCTTTTAAAAACACATTATTTCATACACATTCAAATATTTTTGTATAGGTATACGACGTATGTATGTCCAACACATTCTCATGAGTTACGTGCACTGACAGCTAATGTAAAAGAGTTTAAAATCTAAGTAATCTATGACAGTAAAACCAATTTTTAGCCTCGAAAATATTTTAATTTTTTATGTTTTTTATTTTAAATAATTTTTTGTTTCCTTGTGTATTATTTTCTGTACGAACTTTTTTTTGACAATTTCATTATTAATTTTAATATTTGTACATTTACACATAATAGTAGACACAAAGTGAGCAATATAAATAAAAAGTGCGTTTTAATACATTTTGTGTGTATTTTTGAACACAGAAATGTTCATACAGAAATTTTACACATTTGATATCTTCATTTTGGTAGTTTGCGTAATATTAATTAAAATTTTACATATTTTATAGTAAAAAAATCTTAAGTGCTTGCTACTTTGGCAACTATGAACCGATTTGAAAAAAATTTCACTGAGATATTCTCCTGTACAAGATGAAAAAAAAAAACATTCATAAGCATGTTGTAAGATATCTCTTATAACTAAAGAGATATTTGAGATGTTAATTTTTTGCATTGACTTTTTTTGTTTTTGGCCAATATCTTTTTTCTTACCAACACAAATTAAATTTGGAAGATTGCTAGCACATTCAGAAACAAATTTCATAAAAGATTCTTAAATTAACTTGAACAGTTTAACGGTAAAACTGCACAAAATCAATGTCTTAAAAAAAACTTTTAAAAATCGGAAATTTTCTCCGAAAATGTACATTAATTCATTTACATTTTTCTTTATTTATTTTTGGACATGCACTCTACACCTAGCATTATTCGAAAATGGTCAATTTTTAAACGAAAATTTGATTTGGCAAGTGTGCCCACCATTTTGCCGGAGGATTTTGAATTTTTTTTTCAATTTGAAATAATAGGTCAATATGATTTGAGCAACTCCTCAAAAAAAAAAAAAAACTGATCCTACACATATTTCTAGAGAGCAGATTTTGTGAAAAATATAAATTTTTATTTGCAATTTATAACGAGCTTTTAACCTCCGTATATTTACAAAAATAAAGCAAATCAAACATATTAGCTAGGTTGATACTAGTATTTTGATCTGGCTAAAGATATCATCAGAACCCGAAGTTTTAGAAAAGTTAGACCCTCCATAATAGGTAGAACTTTAACAAAAAACCTATTAATAATCAATTTTGCTCCATTCTTGTCTTCTTAGTAATCAAGCACGTGGTTAGGTCTTTTCCCAACAAGCATCATGACGTTACTAAACTTTGAAGACCAAAAATATTCTATTTATATAAAAAAAATTTTAGTGTGTACTTCGTCTCAAGTAATATTTTTTACAGTTATATTAGTTTTTTGTTTTCATATACACCGAGATTATTTTTATGTTATTTTCAATTTATAACGAGCTTTCAACCTCCGTATATTTGCAAAAATAAAGCAAATCAAACATATTAGCTAGGTTGATACTAGTATTTCGATCTGGGTAAAGATCTCATCAGAACCCGAAGTTTCAGAAAAGCTAGAGCCTCCATAATAGGCACAACTTTAACAAAAAAACCTATTAATTATCAATTTTGCTCCATTCTTGCCTTCTTAGTAATCAAGCACGTGGTTAGGTCTTTTCCTAACAAGCACCATGACGTTATTAAACTTTGAAGACCAGAAACGTTCTATTTATATAAAAAAAATTTATGATACCATGTTTTTATCTTAAAGAAACATAAAGGGTCCGCCAAATAACTTTTTTTTTTGAAAATGCTATAAAAAAAACTACTGAATATTTTCTCAAATTTCTTTTTTTATTTGAAAGTACAATCCTTCCGGTTAATAAAGGAAAATAATTTCATTCAAATGGCTGCCTCGGCTGGCCATGCAGTAGCCTACACGATCGGTCCAATTTTTAAGCACATTATCGATTGTGTGCAGCTGTATTTCACCAATGGCTTCACGAATATTGTCCTTTAAAGCGTCAATTGTCTCTGGCTTGTTGGCGTAACACTTATCTTTGACGGCACCCCACAAATAATAGTCCAACGGTGTCAAATCGCAGCTCCGAGGTGGCCAAACGACATCAGCTCTGCGGCTGATAATGCGATCTTCAAAAACAGGGCGCAAACCATCGAGTGTAGCTTCGGCTGTGTGGCTCGTAGCGCCGTCCTGTTGAAACCACATGTTGCCAATATCCTCCTCTTCAATTTTTGTGAACAAAATTTCGTTCAACATGGCCCGACAACGATCGCCATTGGCTGTAACGGCCACTCCTCGCACACATTCTGCAACATTACTATGATTTTCAAAGTAATGTCGCAATATTTCCCAGCGTTGTTCAAGCGTATACACAACCATATTCGTTCAGCGGAAGGATAAAACTAATTATCTGTCAAATCAGACATGAGCTAAGGGTTACCATTCACGAAATAAGCGCTAGTTGAAAAAAAAAACGTTAGATGGCGGACCCTTTATTTAACAAATATATTTTAAACTTATCTTTATTGTTTTAAATTAACGACACTTTGAGCTATACAAATCTATCATTTCCAAATCTTTAATAGATAAAAACGTATTTACCTTCATGATAAAATAATCTAGAAATCTTTTCTGAAGTTTGTTTCTGAATGTATTCGTAATATGGCCAAAAACAAAAAAAATCAAGGCAAAAAATTAACATTTTTAAAATTTAACATCAAACATGTTTTTTGTTATAAGAGATATCTTCCCACCATACGGACGTTTTTTTGTTGATCTTGTCTAGGGGATTATCTCAGTAAATTTTTTTCCAAATCGGTTCACATTTGCCATAGTTGCAAGCACTTAAAGATTTTCTATAGGGGAGGTGGTCCACTTTGGTCTCATAGTAATCACCCTGATATCTCAAATGATCCTAAAATCCTAGGTTCTCCCCTATAACTCCTTCAATTTGTATATGGATTGGGCGAGTAGAATAGAAGTTCTATAATTATTACCACTTTTTTTGAAAATAAAAATTTATAGCGGCTAAGAGCCGTCAACTAGTAGAACAACAGAAATTTATGTATTGAAAAATGAAATTCCTTCTTCATCAAAGTATTGCAGACCAATAACATTTGAATTCCAAAAGGAAACCAAAGACGTCATAAATGAAGAAGTTAAAAAATAAAAGATCAAATTAAAGAACTTCAACCAGTAATATTTGAATTTGATGACCAAGACATTGAAGTAAATTTTAAAATGTGTCTCACAATGATTGATCGAAAAGTTGCACAAGCTTTAACCGAAACAAAGGCATCGTCAAGCTGCATTATATGCAAAAAGACATCAAGTCAATAAAGCCAACCCCCACCAAAAGACGATAGTTTTAAGCAAGCCTGCGAATTTGGAATGTCTCCTCTTCATGCTAGAATACGTTTTATGGAGCATATTCTTAAATTGGGTTATGATTTGTTATTTGGTCCGTTAGGCGAAACAGTGAGAAAAAACAAAGAAAATGAAGAAAAAAGAAAGCGAAAAAAAAAAATTCAAGAAAAATATCTACAACTAGGCCTCATAATCGACCAACCAAAACAAGGAGAAGGAAACTCAAATTATGGAAATACTGCAAGGAGATTTTTTTCCGACCCAGAAACTGCAGGGGTCATGAATTAATAAGACGATTCAAAATCATATTACAAGTTCTTCCATGCAGCAGAAAGATAAATGCAAAAAAATTTGGAGAGTACGCCAATAAAACAGCTATACTTTATAACGAAAAATACTCTTGTAGATTATGTCATCCACAGTTCATAAATTGTTTTACCATGGGGAACAAATAATTCAAAACAATATGCTACCAATAGGAGATCTATCTGAAAAAGCGCAAGAAAAAAGGAACAAAGACTACAGATTCTTTCGAGAGCACAACACAAGAAAAATATCCAAATGTTGCACTAATGAATACCTTATCACTATTTTGTTGTGCACTTCAGATCCATATATGTCCAACATTCGACAAAAATGGAAAACTACCTCTATTGAATTAGACGAAGAAGCTAAACAACTTCTAGAAGATGAAAATCAAGGCTATTAAGAAGAAATATTTACTAAAATTGTTTGATTTAAAGTAGTTTTTCAGTACACTAATAATAAGTTATACTCTTTTTTATATAGTTAACAATTTTTCTTGATTTAAAAATTTATGTATTTTATAAATTTACAATAAAAATTGATATAGAAATATTTAAAAAACAATAAAAAATTTTCTTTTTTTTCATGGAAACTTCTCCATCTTGAACCAATATCAGGTGACTTTTACGTTCACTGCTTAATAAATTAAAGGGTCCGCCAAATAACTTTTTTTTTTTGAACTCCTGAACCAATTGGACTTTGTATGGCATCATACCAAAGTCTTTATGCAAAATTCGTCTCAATGATGTCTCCGAAATGTTCAATTGTTGAGAACAACGTTGAATTGATGTTGATGGCGCTTCACGCACACTTTCTGCCACAGCAGCAATATTCTCGGGTGTACGCACTGTTTTTGGCTTTTCACGCTTTGGTTTATCGATGAGGATGCCAGTTTCTTTCACAACCATACGAACATATTCGTTCAACGGACATACGAACCATATTCGTTCAGCGGATGGATAAAACTAATTATCTGTCAAATCAGACATGAGCTAAGTGTTACCATTCACGAAATAAGCACTAGTTGAAAAAAAAGTTAGATGGCGGACCCTTTATATTTCAACTCGGCCTCTTTAAAATAAAGCCCTCCTTTGGCCCTTGAGAACATTAGGACTAAAAAGTGTACGGGGCCAAAGTTTGGCGTTTTCTGATAAAATTTAACTTACAAAATTTTAAAAAGTATTAGTTGTAAAATTAACTGAAAAAATTAGACATTATCTAAAAAAAAAAAATTTTTTAACCTTTTAACACTTTACTTTTATACTAAAATTCAACAAAAAATAAAAATGTCCATATCTTTTTTTTTTTTATCGTTCGATATTTACGTTTTATAGCAAAAATGCCACATACCAAACAAAAAAAAAAACCGCATATCAAAATTTCAATCCAACAAAAAGTTTTGGATTTTTGACCGCCTTCTCGTGAAATGGTCCAGTGTGCGGCAGCTCGAGAAAAAAACAGTATGTAGAGGCGTCTTAATCGCCCATAATCGCGCGTCTTAATAAGCCGTGGCTAGGAGGGAAACAGTGTCGGTGGCGACTGATAAATCGGCTGAATATTAAATTGTATAAGAGTTTTGTTTGTTTTTTAACCACATTTTATCGCTGGACTCTAAACTTTTACTAAAACGTGGATGTGGATAGTATTTTTCGAAGTTTTCAGAATTTTACTTGATCAAAGGTTTATTAGAAAAATCTCTATTTATATAAATGTACAACTGTTATGCGAATGCTGTTATGGTATTATGTTAGCACATATTAGATGTTTTGGAAAGCTATGTACTAACTCCGCGTCATCACATGCAATAAAATTACAGCAAGCAATTGTCAAAATTATTTCAGCTCAATAAATTTCACGTACAGACACTTAATTTTAATGTTTTATTGAAATATCAATTTATATTATGTCTGCCATCAAATCTCACATTTAGTTTTAATTTGGATTTAGCATCTAAAAACTAAATAAATTTTATTAAATAAAATCGGGGGAAGTATTATTTGTAGACAAAAATAAATTTTTTGTCAAATTTTTTTTTTTTTTTTTTTTTAATTATATTTTAAATTATTCTTGTTTTATTGCTTTAAATGTGTTTAATTTAATTTGTTTGAATTATGTGTTAATTTTAAGATCAATCATAGCGATTCATTTTCTCACTTTCACCATTCGCCTCAGATTTTGAACATCAAATATTTTTATTTGTATTTTTTATTGTCCAAGCGTCTTTCCAATCAATAAATATTCAAAATCAGAAATAAAAATTACTTAATATTGGGAAATAATCAGATTTGAATATTGAGGTAAATGCCCGATGGAAAAAGCTCCGATATGGGTAAATATAAAAATATAAAGTCATGTATGTATATAATTTCATATCACATCATATCTTAGTTGATTCGAAAATGGCATACACAACCTTATCTCATGTGATCCCATTTTTGTCCGAAAAATGGGTCTATCTAGTTTGATCAAGTTATATTTTATAAAACCCTTTACAATTCTTTGGAAATCCGAACTAATATTTTGTTTCACATTTCAAGTAATAATAACAAGTTTAATATAAATGAATGGATTTTAAAATTCTATGTGATTTTAGTTTGACTAATATGTTTGTGATTTTAATTTGAATTATATGTAAAAGTAATCGAATATATGTCTATATTTAGTTATCAGAGAAGGCAAATAAACTTTTGTGTGTTGTTTTTTTAATTTTTTTTGGATTTTCCGATTTTGAGATTTGAAAAAAACGTTTTCTTAAGATTTTGGGATTATAATAGCTTTTTACGATTTTTTTACTTAAAATGATTGGTTTACTCATAAATATTATTTAATCTATTAACTTTCAACTTTGGTTAGGTGCAACTTTTCTAAGTTTTTACTTTTGCATTTTTAACAATATTTTTTTTTTTTTTGTTGTAAATACATTAAATATTCCCTTTTTTTGTCTTTTCTGATAATTATAAATAAAAGCGGTAGATTTTTTTTCCTCTAATTTCTACCATGTATGATTATATATAATTATATATCAAAGTGATTGAATGTTTGATTTTATTGCATCATATATGACTAAATATAATTATAGATTAAAGTATGATCTCTCAAGTGTATATGAGGTGATAAAATATATGAACTTAAATGTTACATTAGATATAATTATAAATGATGATATATAGCGCTATATTAGAAATTTTGGTACAAATAAGTATGAGATGTAAATATATATCGGCCACATATATAATTATATATACTTATATCAGGCTATATGAGGCGCTCAGCGCCAAAACGGCCTAACCCACATTGTAAAAAAAATCAATCTGGCTGTGCTGGTCTTTGAAATAAATTCTAAAAAAACTCCCTATTGCATAATATAACACTAGGTTATACTACCTGCTGAAAACTGTTTTTTGAGTTTTTTTTGGTATTTGTTTCAGGGGGTTCCGGTTGGATCGGCATGGTCGGTTTGATTTTTTTGACAATGTGGGTTAGGCCGTTTTGGCGCTGAGCGCCTCATATATGACTTTATATAAACTTTTTTCATCGGTTGGTGAAAGTGAGAATTCGAATAGCTACTAATGATACAAGCATTCTTTAAATACAAGCTAATTCAGATATTCTGAATCATAAAAAAATAGTTTTTGTATGGCATCTGAAAGTCGAGAGTCTAATGCTAGTATTAATGATGTTTTTTTAAGAGTTGTTCATTAAAATATGAAAAAAATGTGTAATTATGATCGAATATGTTAAACGACTTAGCCGATTCAAGCCGACAGTGTCGGCAGAGAAAACCGATGCGTGCTGGCATCCGTCATCGAAAATTATCTAATTTAACATGTAGTCAGTAACCCATCTCGTTTATACATATGTATACTATATGTATATAAAATTCATAGTTTATTTTGACCAGCCTAACTGAGCAGAGGCAAATAGGCGATAACTGCCACAATATGACCAACGACCATTAAGTTGGCTTTACGGGTGTTAGTTGGCATACCGTGAAAAAATTGCGTTTTTTTTCGTTGCTACAGATCGCATGTTGGAATCTGATGCAGATTTTTTTCCACTAGTTGGTTGGTTAGTTGTTTGGCTTTACTTTCTTGTTATTAAATCTAAGTGTTTGTAGGTAGACATGTGTTGGCAATGCAACGTACTATTTTTTTTGTTATTTAACTAACTTGCACTTTTAAACTCATACATCCATCCATATATCTTGCTTGAGGGATTTCCCGCCTAATCGTTTCATCATTGTTGCTGTTGTTTGCTTTTATTGCGTTTTTTACGTTTGCTTAAATACGTTTCCTTAACCGCTTTTATTGTTGACTTAGCCGGGTCAAGTAACTTAATTCAGTAGCGATCTATCAACAGGTGTTGCAATATTAAAGATATATTTTTTTGTCATTGAAGGAATGGATAGGGTAAGTGCAGGTAATATGGGATAGACAAGTAATGTGGAATATACACCCTTGTTTCGGAAAATAATAATTGTTTGGCAAATATGTTAACATGTACGCGTTAGTTATTGACTTTTAAGGAGTGAGTTTGAAAAAACCCGACACACATTTTCACTTACAACTGCTTTTGTGTACTACACTGACAAGTTACCTTTAAGATGTGTTCGAAATATTAAAGCGACCGGCTCATTATTTCGCCGACAAATGGAGTCTTACAAATATAATAATAGAGTTTTTTTTGCCATCTTTGGTGCCCTAAATGATAGGAGCAGAACATTTTCAAAAAGAGTCTTAATATCGTTTGATTGTTCTGATTTCTAGACAATTAAGAAAATTCTAGAAATTCAAGGTTGTTTTTTTTTTGTAAATGCTACTATTTTTGCCCCCACTTTTTGTTCAAAGTCCATTTGTAAAGAAACTAATAATCCGATTTCGATTTGTAAAAATAATCTGACAACCTTCTCAAAGGTAACTTGACAAGAAAAAACAGTTCAGTGTCGTGCAGAAAAGCACTTGTTTGTGAAAATGTGTTTTGGGTGTATTTCGATCTCATTCCTTATGTGGGGAATGAAAAATCCCGAAATTTTAATTTCCCGGAAAAGCGGCAAACTTTGCAGAAATTCACAGAATCCTGCTCGATACACTATTTTTATATACAAAATATCTTACACGACCAGAAATTTTTCTCAGAATTTTTAGTTTTCCGTTAGTCTGATGGAAATTAATTTTATAACAGCAATTGCTTTATATCTTTGAGTTTGATTAAAAAATAATACCACCAGGATTTAAAAAAAATATATATTTTTATGTATGAAAACAACTAAGGACAAAATACTTATTAATGATGCATTGACAGTTTTGTGATTTTTGTCTTCGTATTTTTTTAATTAATCGACGAAATGGAAGAATATTTTAATAATTTTCCCGAACAAAAAATTTTTTTTTTGAATTCTTATAATCGAAAATGTTTTGCCAGCTTTCAGGAGTAAATTTCCTGTTTCATGTACCAACAAACAAATATGTATTCGAAAATATAATGCAAAAAGATACATTCCAAAAGAAGCGACAACATTTTTTTACATATCAATTTTTACATATCAATTTACATATCATTGAAAATTCAGCTGCGACAACAGAAAAATGTGGGGTAGAAGGGGAAACATTCGTCACCTTTTTTAGAGCGCTGTCGTTACCCATTTTTGTTTTGGAAAAATTCGTTTTTTTTCTAATAAAGGGCTTTCCAATAGGTACTTGACAACTTTGAATTTAATTTGTGAACGATTATATATAATTTTTGAAAATCTGACCGATTATACTACGAATACTTTTGTATTTGAAAATACACGAAGTAATTATTGAATTTTATTATCAAAATTCATGCTCGGTTAAGAAAGTTCATCGTGCACTTCTTCCAATTTATGGTCAGTTTGGGCGACCTTCTGAGCCTATTCGGAATATTGTGACTAAATTTCGTACCAAATTTACATTATTGGACATTAAACTACCAACACGCATACGTAGAGTGCGGACAGAGGAAAATATCGTAGCTGTATCCGCCAGTAGTTAAAATTAAGTGCTACCCATAACATTCTTCTTTCTCCCCCCAAACTCTTAATAATCTTTGTAATGGTCTTAACTTAATTTTTGTCTTTATTATATTAATCATCAAATATTTCCTACACATTATTAATTAGCAACTACTTCATTTTAAACATATTATTATCAACTATTCTCCTAATTTGTTCTTTATCTTTAATATTACTTATTGTTATTTTTCTTGATTGTAAACCAGATTTTACCGTTAAAATATTATGAAATAAAATAGATGATCAAAGTAAAATCTGGGTCAGTTACATATTGTCATTTGAACGAGTAAATTCGAACAATAAATATTTCATAAAAACTTACGTACAAAACGTGTTTTAATTATAATTCAGTGTTGGGTGACCGTAAACTATCGATTCGGAGCCGTTCGCAGCAACTGGGACTCTGTTAATCCAGATCCACTTTTTTTTATCGGAAAATTGTGTTCAGCTACGAAGCTCATTTCAGGTTGAATCGATACGTGAACAAGCAAAATTGCCGTATTTGGAGTTAAGAGCAGCCAGAAGCATTGCAAGAACTGCCAATGCATCCCGAAAAATTCAATGTTTGGTGTGGATTATGGGCCGGTGGCGTCATTGGACCGTACTTTATCAAAGACGACGAAGGCAGGTGATGATTACAGATTTTTTAGTGCCCAAAATGGAAGATCTGGAATTGGGTGACACGGAGTTTCATCAAGACATGCCACACAGCACGCGAAACAATGGCCCAATTAAGAGGCGAGTTCGGTGAACAGTTTATTTCACATTTGGGGCCGGTTAGTTTACCGCCTAGATCGTGCGATTTAACGCCTTTAGACTATTTTTTGTGTGTCTATGTTAAGGCTCATGTCTTATAGGGACAAGCCCGCAACGGTTGATGCTCTGGAAGCCAATATTCAAAAATTTATTCGTGAGATACCGGCCCGATATGTTTTAGAGAGTATGCCGAAATTGGAACCAGCGTATGAACCATTTGAGGCGTAGCCGCGGTCAACATTTACATCAAATCGTCTTTAAACTTTGAATTATATATATATCGTTCTATCGACTCAAATAAAGATTTTATACATTTCTCTAAATTTCATATTACTTTTTTTTAAATCAAATCCGGAATTTCTTAAGAAATCACCTTTTATATCCACTTTAGTAATAACTGCAATCAGGGAAAAAAGTTTCATCACTTCTTGATGAAACAGTTTTATAAATCGTTTGTCATCAATTATCCATTATAATTTTGAAGTTTTCACATATAAATTAAAGATAAATATTTTATAGATAATCATAATATCGTAAAAATGTTTCATAAAATTTGTGAACACGGCAAATTTGTTTTAGTTTAGCATTTAGCATTTACAAAAAATGCTGATGACTTTATCTAAACGAAATCTAAATCAGTAGAAATGTCTCTAAATATCAGTTGAAATTCCGAATATTAATTGAATTCTTAACCCACCGATAGAAATTTAGATTTTCATTTGAAATTAAAAATATATCATTTATAATTCGGTTTCTTTCCGAAACTCAAAATAATTTTTAATTCGATTGAAAAACAGAAATTTCATATTAATTTTCAATTTTATTTTCTGAATTTTAAACAGATGTTTCTGAATTACATATAGCGTTTTTTTAACTAAAAATAATACATATTTCGTAAATTACAAGTAATATTTAATTATTTGACGTGTTCTATTAAATGGAATTATGTATGTATGTATGTATGTATGTATGTATGTATGTTCTTTATTTAAAATATTAGGATATTTCTTAACGAACTGGCTAATGTTTTTAATATAATTTTTGAAACTGGAAAAGTTGACAAAGCATTCGAAAGCAGCATTATCTTCCCAATTCATAAAAAAGGTGATCTTAATTAAATGGAATTATTTGAACACACGTATTTAAATTTTCTGAATTGTAGTTGATGTTTTTTAATCGTTTCAATGTTTTCTAAATTTTTAATAAAAAATCAAATATTTGATTAGTTTTTGGATTTTTTTCTGAATTTTTAATGGAAACTACACTCTTTGTCCGTATTATACATGCATTCATGGAACTTCTGCTGTAAATATTTGTAGTTGTTTGAGTTGTAATACAGTATCTTTATTTTTAAGTGAAAAAACTGTCATTTGTAGAAGAAATTTGAAGTTTTGTAGTTCATTTAAAAAAAACAAACCACATAAAATTACTATATTATAATTTTAAATACATTTTATAAGAAAACATATGACAGTGCTAGTTAAATTTACAGAAATGTAAGTCGTCCTTTTTTCAAGTGAAATTTCATTTGTTTTTAATTTAACTACATTTGCAGAGGTCTTTTAACTACATGGTATTCGAAATGTGCATGGTTCATATGTTAGTTGTTATTCAATAGAAGACAAAACCCTATTGCAGACTTTTTATAATTTAGTTCCTTGAGTGAGCGCTATTTCTAGTTCAATTGATCTCAACAAACTAGGCCGCACTTCTGCTTTAATCGATCTTTGACAATTTCGTACAATCTTTCGTCAGATCGTTGGTTTGATAAAATTTAAGCGAACTATTTGTATGTGATATTTCGTCTATATTGCTAGTAATTTATAACGAAAAAGGACGAACAAATTTAAATTTCAATAATATAAATTATATAAAACATAAAAACAATAAAATACTATTTTTGTAAATAAAAGAAATTAGTTTGTAAAAACATTTTGTATGCATTTCATTTAATTTGGGTATCAAATATTACTCTAAATAATATGTACGCGTTGAAAAGAGAGCAATTTGTGACATGAGTAAAACAACGAAATGTACTAAAATATAGAAAAATGGTGAACAAGGTTCAATTTGATGAGTAGTTTAATTGGACTAGTTCGTTCACGAACAACACAAGTGTAATTTTAGTCGACATGCAATATCATTTTCTCACTCTTACAAAATATCTAAAGTGGTTTTGAAAAAACTTCAAGAAAGAAAATACACATCTGGCGCGTATATTATTTTAAAAGACATTACTAAACAATTGCTTAATAACATATTTTTAATATGTATTTAATTTTTAATCTTATTACAGCGTACATTATTTTTCAAGAAAATTAGTTAAGCATAAACATCCCAGTAAAATAAGAGCTGAGGAAGAAATACTAAAAGCCCCACATCTACTGCTCCGGATGTGGTGCAAACTTAGGTGAATCATTAATGATTTTTACATTGTCCTGTCATTGGGCGGATGGAGTGAATATAAAGGGTGTCCCAAGAAGAGCGCAATTTTTAAATTTTAAATAAAACACAGATATTAAAAAAAATCGTGAAACTTTATTATGTCGTAAAGTAGACAGAATGAGGTTATGTATGGAACAATATATCGTGCAGATGGCCGCCGCGGCTTTGCTGGCATTCACGCTATCTTTTAATGAAATTTTTAATGACCGTTTTGCATGAATGCTGCGGTATTTCATTAATGCAGCGTCCAATTTCCTCTTTTAAGTCGTCGTCGGCTTATTCGAGTAAACCATCGACTTCAAAAAACCCCAAAGAAAAAAATCTAGTGGTGTTAAATCGCACGATCTAGGCGGCCAATTCTGATCTCCAAAACGCGAAATAACACGACCGGGAAATGACTGATGCAGCAATTGAATTGTTTCTCTGGCTGTATGACATGTGGCGCCGTCTTGTTGGAACCACATGCCCTCCACATTCATTTCTTCAATTCTAGGCAAGAAAAAACTGGTTATCATTTCACGATACCGAACACCATTGACTGTTTGCGCTTGACCTGCCTCATTTTCATAAAAAAAAGGTCCAATGATTCCTCCAGCCCAAAAACCACACCATACAGTGACACGTTGAGGATGAATTTGCTTCTCGTGAATCACTCGAGGATTTTCCTCACCCCAATGCGACAATTCTGCCTATTGACGAAGCCATCAAGATGAAAATGGGCCTCGTCACTGAAGATGATTTTATCGGCAAAATCAGCATTTTCATGTTGTCTCTACAATACCCAATTACTCCATTCCATCCATACTCCATTCGTGTAGCGCTCCATTTTTTACTAACCTCGTACCTTCTACTAGCAAACAATAACAATTGTTCAAATGTCAAACAATGACACTTCGAATGTTGCCAGGTTTAAAATTGCGTTCTTCTTGGGACACCCTTTATAACTTCTTTAATAACATTTTAAACAGTGCATGAATGCTATTCTTCAATAGTTCATAGAAAGTTTTTTTCAATATATATTAACATTTTTATTTAATAAAAATGTGCAGCATACTCTAGGGGATGTTCTTTTAAATATTAAAAAAAAATCTTTTGGTGCCAGCGAGTATTGAACACACGAATCTGAATCACAATCTGTTGTATTGAAGTAGACCGCTCTACCATTTGCACCAAAGTTACTTATGCAGTACTACAAACTTAAAACGAACTTAAGTTGAAAATATTGATATATTTTTATGAAAAGAAGAAAAATATGCTACACAAATATATAATATAAAAAAGATAAAATAATGATTTTTAAAACATTATTAATATGTGATTTCGAAGCACTGAGATATAAATTATTTTTAAAATATTTTTAAGTTTTGATTAGGTTAAAAAAAAAAATATTAAGAAATAATAAAAAAAAGTTCATTTAACAATTTTGATTGA
This sequence comes from Delia radicum, assembly GCA_021234595.1. NCBI lineage: Eukaryota > Metazoa > Arthropoda > Insecta > Diptera > Anthomyiidae > Delia > Delia radicum. The sequence goes on from CM037851.1 coordinate 132,653,347, forward strand.
ATTCATTGCATATTTTAAAATATTTTTTTAATAATTAATTTGCCGAGAAGTGTCTTTAATCAGATAAAATATACCAGTCAATGAAAAAAGTATTGGAGAAGTAGTTTAACTACAGGTACGGAAAAGTGGCCTGCAATTAAACAATCATGATCGAAATTGATGATATATTTGAAAACAAAAACTAAAACTATTTTGCAGCAGTTGTATTTTTTTTGTTTGTTTTACAAATACTTTCCCAGCAAAAATTTTCATGTTTTTAGAAAGAGGATAAAACAAATGCTATGATATAAGCGCTTACACAATACTGAGAAGCAGCAAAAGAAACGAATAATTTTCGTATAAAAAAAAAACAACAAAAAAAATTTTAAGCTTACTGTTTTCCCTAACAAGGATGCAGGTTGTAAGTAAGCTGCTAATCCCTTATAAAGATGCAGGTTGTAATGCGGAAAGTTTCATATCGTGGATTATAAACGATCTGTACCGATTTTCACGAGTGATTTCCGATTGTATTTGGTGTTTTCGAGTAAATAATAAAAAATAATTAGTCATTAAACTGTTTCTGAAGAGCTAGCACGTAGAGCGGTAACAAAATAAATTAATACATTATATGTCTAAAATTTTAACAACAAAAAATTAATATCTGTAGAATTTTATGTGAAATAAATTATATTCATATAATTACTTTTATTTATCATAAAATTGCTTTTAATTGTAATAATGTAGACATGAAATATGATTTTACTGAAACCCATGAAATCACAGCCTTTTATAAGCACTGAAATCCGCGCTTACTTTGCCCAAAAGTAATGCTTCCAAGTGGGAATTCGCCATATAAAAATCATGTCATATGTAAGCAGGTTTGTAAGGGATTCTTTTTGGCTTACTCCCTTACAAACCTGCTTGCATGTAAGCAGCGTTTTTTACTGGTTTATTATTCTATCTTCGTCCTTCTTAAGCAAAACATGAAGTCAACAATAAAGGTAAAAACATAGTTCTCATTTGGATTTTTTTATTTAAGACCATTTGTATATTATTATCTTTTAAAGACAACGAAATTAACTAAAAAATCCTCTAATCTACTGAACAAAATGTGATGAGTTTTTTCTTCCCTATCACTTATAATTTTAATGTTCCTATGAATAATGTGGGTGTTGTGGTGTAATGGTTAGCTCATTGGACTGTTACACAAATGGTCCCGGGTTCGATTCCCGGTGACGACAATATCAATTTTTAAAAATAAGTTTCTTTCTATATGAGTTTTATATCCCTCTTATGTATCGCAGCGCCCGCCCGTCCGAACCGAAGTAAAATAATGAATCAGAGCTATGAACCAAAAACATCAATAAGTTCGGAAAGTCTCCACCAGATGGCGAGCAATAACTGTTCTAACACTTATCATCTCGACTTATGATCAATTACAGTGTTGCCATGTTTGAATCCCTTCATTTTTCCACACCTTTCATATCTCCACTATCCAATTTCCAAAGAAAGCACCACATTACTAAATAGGAAGAATTTCCTAAGTGTTGCTTCTACTAAAAAAAAATCCATAAAATTTTATAAAAATATTTCGTAGTATTTATGAAACAGTTTATATTGTGTTCTTGTTCTTTTATCTACGACACTTGACTACTTTTACAACATGCGGACAGTTACAATACAAAAAGTAAACAAAATTTTCATTTGTAGACAAAGTAATAAGGCTAGTGTTTACTAATATAACTGTTAAACATTAAAAAAGCATCAGAGATGCAATTGTGATAGATTTTAAGAAGTCGACCACGAATGTGAACAACAAATTAGCTCCACTTTTCTAAAAATTCTCGAATTTAACCTTGACCAAAAATCTTTTTTATTTCTTTGAAATTTATTATTAATTCATATACCTGAACAAACTACGACAAACTTTAAATATGGTTTTAAAGTATGGACTTTGAGCATTAAAACCCATATCAATAAATTGTGAGTGGGTGAAGGATGTAGGACATCCTTGCAGTTAAAGAGAAAAAGAGGAAAACTGTATTTCATTCTCTTTTTTATGACTATTATAATTCAACTTACAAAATTTTAGCACATAAAGTTAATTTATATTCCACTTAATTAATTTCAGTGAAAAAAACATCGCTTTCAAAATTATAATTTCCGAAAATTCAATCTGAAGTTTGTTATCTGTGACATTTTTTTAAATTAATTTTGTATGTATTTACTATGGGGAAAAGAAAAAAATACATTTTTGAACATGCATCATTTAAATTGTTATTTTTTAAGAAAATTAACTTCAATTAACTGGAACTTGTTTTGTATTAATTAGAAAATATGTGTTGAACATATTTGAATGATTTTATATTAATTTTTATGGCCCAAAAATATTTAGAATTATTATAGTTTAAGCAATTTTTTTTCTTCAATTAAAAGAGAAATTACGCCAGTTTTTTCATAAATTAAGTAACCTGTGATGTTCATTCTGTGATCTTCATTTCGTTTTAAATATGTTATTAATGAAATCGTGCAAAATGATAAATTCGAAATTTAAATGGATGCATAGAGAATATTAACGGACCTTAAAAAACATGTTAAAGAGCATATTTTTTAAATTTTTGGAAAAAAGTTGCGTTATTATATTCCATTTTGTATTTTTTTTATAAAAAGCTAATAAAAAAATTTCAATTTTATAAAAAAGTGTTTTGTAAAATTTTCTTTAACTATAGCTACACTCAAATAAGAAAGTTAGTAAAGTCAGCAAAAAATGTTCTGAGTCAGCAAAATTTTAGTCAGGAGGGTGCTTGCAAAAAAATTGCCAATGTCAGCAAAATCTAGTAAAAATTGCTAATGTGAACAAAATTAAAGTTTTGCTAAAACTTAGTGGATTAGAAATTAAAAAACCCTTGCTAAACATTAATAAAATTTTTGCTGAATATTAGTAGACTGCAAAAACTCAAAAAAATCAATAAGAAAAGGAAGCATACAAATTTACCCAAGATGTATGTATATCTTTCGCTTTAGTCTGTCTACCTGCTGTTATCAACTTGTTATCAACTTGACCACTCAATTTTACTCAAATACACGTTTAATCTTTTTTAAATTTATATATTTTATTTTGTTTTTTATTTAATTAATAGACAATTACTGTCACAAGCCGGTGAAAACGCAAAATTTAAGTTGTTTCAATCCACAATTTTGTTTCATGTATGAAAAACAGATACAAAATCTTCCATGGTTGATTTTTTTTAAGTGTCTTACTAGAGTTGTACTTTTTAGTATAGTGTTCCTTGTCACTACTACATCTTGACATCTAATTCATTCTGCGTATAACTTTTAAGCTGGTTGTGATTCACACTATTGATGTGGTAGTCTGCACATTTTTTTTTAGCAAAATAAAATAGTAAAACATTAGTAAAATATTAGTAAAACAGTAGTTCAAAACAGTTAGTGCTGACTAAGTAGAAGTAAAATTTTATTTAAAAAAAAATTTTAGCAAAAAATTTGCTAAAAATAGTATTCCTGATTTACAAGATGTTTTACTGACTTTTCTACTAACTTATTTTTTGAGTGTAACTTTAAAAATCTAAGGCCATATTCGTCATCTGCGTCCAAAGGTCTTTTAGAAATGATAGGTCGTTGAACTGTGTATTTAGTAAATTTTTTTTTTGGTTGATTTCAGCAGTTTTATTTCCATTTTTATTTTGCAACAGTTTTACTAATTATTAGTAATTGTTACTAATTTTTATACCAAATTAGTTTCACTAATATTAAGTACAAAATTTGATTGATTTTAGTAAATCGATTTCCATTAAGAGTTTACTAAATTTCACTAAATTTTAGTAACTTTTACTAATTTTTTACTACTTTTACTTTACAAAATAGTTACAGTCACGTTTTTCTAAAATTAGCAATACGATCTGCTGGCCTAATATTAGCAAATTTTCTGCAACAAGTACAGTGCTTTCTGTAACTTTTACGAACTTTTTTATTTAGTGTAGACATCCACAAAGATGGGATTATTGGAAATGTTTACGTAATGTACCAAAAAGTCAAAATGTATCCTTTTAATTTTTAGAATATGTATTTCGTGAGGTATGGGCTAATTTACCGAACAAATACTTTTTAGAATTTCCAATAATAACGTCGTAAAAAATATTCAACTTGAAATTTGGATTAAATTAGACATTCACTACGTCTGGATTTTTGTAAACTTCTGCGGGGAGGAGTAAAAAGGAAAAAGTATTCTTCTGTTCAATACACTTCGATCATTCACTAAACGGGGTTTAAATAAGAAAAATTGGAATTGGTCACAAAGCTGGAGTAAGGAACTTGAAATTTGGCTTGAAAGTTCCTCCTCAGGCGCAGACATTATCTAAGAAGAAATTTAAGGAAATTACTACGGTGGCGGGCAAAATCTCCTGTCCCACATGTGGTAAAAAACCGAACTTTAAAATATGTGTTTCTTTGAACTTCTAATAAAAACGTTGTAAACATGGGGTTAAAAAAGGAAAACTAGCCCGGCTCAAATCGTAGAAGCTAGGAACTTGAGATTTGATAGATGTTCCCTTATTGATATGTACAAACCCTTTAAGCTTAAATTTTAAAACATCTTCTCGAAACGCTTAATCAAATTAATTAAAACAGAAAATCAAGTTCTTTTTAATGCTTTCTGACATTTAAAACTATTTTTAACTATATCTCGGACTTTTAAGCTAGTCGCGTAATAATAAAACTAAATTACAAAATATTTTGGATATTCAGAAGTTAAACGTATAAAAAGGGGTAAAATTAGTACTATGGTACTCCTCATAACAATTCTCTTGAAATTTTTATATTCCTACTGCTGCAAAAACTATATACTCTTTTTGACAAATGAACACAAAAGCACAAAATTTGTAAAAAATATTTATACCTATTGGCGATTTGCGGATTATGAATAGAAATGTTTCTATCATAATCCCCAAACCACAAAGAGAACTATGCTTAACAATCCAAAATAATATTATACATATTTTTCACGGGCATTACAACCGTTTTTTCAAAAGAACATTGATTTTAAGCCGGTACGCAGAGTTTCTCAATTTCTACTGGATATTGGGCATAATCGACGCAGAATTAACGTGGCGAACGTCCCATGCTCAATCATCTGGAACAAAATTTACTATTTGGTCAAATATATAATATATTTTTTTTATTATTGAACATGGGGCGAGAAAGACATTCATACGAACCTAGTCCCCGTTTTTATTTTACTTTCAGTCAATTAGCCCTCTGCGGCCAGACTTAGGGTTTTTTACTCTGTGGTATATCCGAAGCCGGCTTCGGTGAGTAAAACATTTCTGCAAATCTGTATGCTAGTATAAAATATGTGTATCAATTCTATTTTCTGAGTGTATTTGAAATTTCAGATTTCGTTAAGCGAAATACTTTTTGTCTTTTTTGTGCAACCTTTTTATTATCGTGTCTATCTTGTGTCGATGTTTTTCACAGAAAAAAAGGTTTTTCCAATAGGTACTTGACAACTTTGAATTTAATTTGGGAATGCACTATTTCACTGATCATCTAACTGTAAGGATCTTTTTGGGTAAGGATCTTGGTTTACACCCATACAAGATCAACCTGACTCAAAATTTGAAGACGATGGCCGATGGAAAAATCTCAAATGATTTGTGTTTTATTTTAAAAAAGTCAAGTCCTTATTGAAACACCCTATAGTATCTGAATATGCGCCAAAAAAATTTTCAATGAAGTTGAGAATCACAGTCTGCTAAATTAAGGTGACCTAGATTTTAGAAGAACTAATTTTTTATTGACAGTTGTAGTTCAATGAAGTAAGAATTTAGCTAGATCAGAATTTTTTAAGCAAAATCAACTAAAAATTTCTGCTAAAAAGTGCTCTCCTAATCTAACCAGAGGCAATTCCATATTTATTACCGGGAATATAAGTAGTTAATAAATAGTTCTTAATAGGTACGATGGGAAAATAATGCCATGTACAAGTGAGACTGATAGCCGAGACGCAAAAAAAACATATTTATGAAAACAATTGTGGTTTAAATTAAGTGGCAAATTAGAGAATCACGAATTACTACAATTTAGATAGAAAAATGATATCAAATACGGATGAAATTTTTTCTTGTGGTAAATTAAGTTAACTAAGAACTTTAGCTAAATACCTGATTTAAACTTAACCAACAGAAAAAATTACTTTAGAATGTATATTGCTTCAATCGAATGATTTTCATCCCAATCGAATGATTTTCATCACAATCGAATGATTCAGTTGTCACGACCGAATCTATCGATTGTGATAAAAATCTTTCGATTGAACCAACGGACATCCTGAAAAGACAACAGAATTTCGATTGCCACCACCAAGTATGTTTCCTGGGTGCAGAGTATGGGCTAATTCACTGAAGCTAGTAACTTGATATTTGCCATGTAGGTTCCTCCTTCATCGTAGACGATTTTTGGAAATTGTTAGGGTGTGGAACAAAAAGGATAAAAAATCTTCTCCTTATCTTTCTGCTTAAACAACTTCGGCCAGATATCTGTCATTTCATATAGACTACTGGCTAATGCACTTAAAATATACTTTTTGGGATCTTCAATAAAATCTCAATGAAAATGAGGTACAAAGAAAAAAAGTCGCTTAGTCCACCTGAAAGATTCGCTGGAGCTATGAACTTGAAATTTGGCATGTAGCTTCCTCCCCTCACGTAAACATCCACAAAAATGCGATTTTCGGAAATTTTTACGGGGAAAGTCTCCTTCTGTCAAAAACCCTTCTTCTAATTCACTAAATTAAGATTTTTGGAATTTATCATAAAAACATGGGAAAAAGCGGGGCTCAAGGGGGTTAAATGACCATTAATCACAAAGATCAAACCACTGGAGATAGGAACTTGAAATTAAGCAAAACATTTTAATGTTTAATTGTTAACAGAGGAAATCTTAATGTATTCCGATATTAAAAACTACACTCAGGGAACTTCTGCTTTAAAAATATGTAGTTGTTTGGGTTGTAATAGAGTTTCTTTATTTTTAATGTAAATGTCAGTCATTTGTGAACAAATTTAATTTTTTACTTAAATATTAACATTTAAACCTTGTTAATTTAAAAAAACAAACCACATCAGATGACTGATTTATGATTTTACATTAGTTTTGTACAATCGTTTTGTGTTATTTAAAAAAATAACAAAAATAAAGGTTTGTTTATTTTGGCTTTTGTTTATACTACAATTCGTTTTTACTACAATTGTTTACAATTTTTTCAACATTAAAAACAAATGACAAATGTTAGTTGAATTTAATGAAATGTTAGTCGCCCTTTCTTCAAGTGAAACTTAATTTGTTTTTTACTACAATTAATGTCGCCTTTACCTACATAATATACTAAGTGTACCGGTAACGGCGTATCGGATTTTTAAACTAGTGATAATAAAAATTATGTTATAAAAGATTTTGGATATTCAGAAGTTAAGGGTATAAAGAAGAGCAAAGCGTGGTTCATGGTACTCTTAAAGAAATAGTCACTTAAAAACTGCAAAATTATTTACTCTTTTAAACAAATGAGCACAAAGACACGAAATTTGGAACATTTAAAAACATATTTGGTAGAAAAAAGCAAGAAACTTGGAACCAGTAAAAGATATTTGATCCTGGACGATTTTTATCTCCGGATCCTTAACCTATTTGTACAATATTTCACTTTTCAATATTAAGTGAACATCCTGAGCTTTCAACATATCGAGATTTTTTGCATAAATCGATACGTTTCCACAAACCCGTTTCCACAAAAAATATTATCCTAAAATTTCACAACGAAATTCTATGTACTATTTCCAAAATAATAAACTTAAATACAACGCGTGTTAAAATAAAAAATACATTAAACGTGTTTTAAATCGATTTAACTATTTGTTAACAATTTTTTTATTTAAACACTGTCTGAAGCATAGATTTAAGTAAATCTTATTTAACAAAATACTAAAACATCCCAGTGCTTTAAACATTTTTGAGTTTAATTTTTCAAAACAATTTTTTTGAACTAATTTGTTAATTTTTTTTTAATTTACTGTTAAAATGTGCTATTACCTGGTAAATGGTGCCATCAGATTATCCGAAGTTTTCAAGTCGGCGCTATTTTCTCCTTTTCTGATTTCAGAAAGTGACCCAAAGCTTAAAAACTGAGAAAGTTAAAGCGAAATGGAGGAAAATTTGTGTTACACTTAGCTTCACCATACGCCCGTGATAATGACATAAAGGGTGTTTTTTATACAGGTATATAACTCTAAGTTGGCAACACTTTTTTAACTGGCGGCCATTTTGTCAGCTGTCAAGTGATTTATGTTTAGTTTGGTTTGGCATTTCAACATAAATAGACTGACGCCTGAAAAATCATGCAAATTTATTTTGAAAATCATGGTTCTGTTCGAAATACGTATCGCGCACGAATTTTGCGAATTTCGTTTAGCGATGAAGCTCACTTTTGGTTAAATGGATACGTCAATAAACAAAATTGCCGTATTCGGAGTGATGATAATTCTCAAGTGTATTTTAAGACAACGTTACATTCAGAAAAACTGACTGATTGGTGTCCTTTATGTGCTGCTGGAATCATTGGTCTGTACTTCTTTAAAAACGATGATGGTCAGAACGTTACAGCCCACCATTGACCGCTATAGAGCCATGATTCTGACTTTTTCGTTCATCAATTAAACAAACATGATGTGCAGGAGCTGTTGGTTTCAACAAGACGGCGCAACATGTCACACAGGTCGTGCCATAATCTATTATTGAAGGAAACGTTTGGTAACCGCATAGTTTCACGTTTCGGACCAGTGAATTGGCCACCAAGATCATGCGACTTAACCCCGCTGGACTATTTTCTGTGGGGATATATGAAGTCGCTCATCTACGCCGATAAACCCGAAACGATTGACCACTTGGAGGACAACAGCGTAAATGCCAATATACGGCCACAAATGTTGGAAAAAAAAGTTTACCTCCAGATTAGTCTACGTCCGAGCCAGCCGTGGCTGTTATATGCCAGAAGTCATATTTAAGTTATAATGCCAGAAGATTATCTTATGAATAAAGTAAATTTTATTTCATTTCAAAGTTATATACCTATATAACAAAATACTTTTTATTTGAAAAAATTCCTTTTTTTGGAAATAATATTTTTTTTTTGTTTTTGGAAAATGTCTTTTTTGTTGATATAGTAATTTTTCGAAAAATATATGTATTGTTTTTTATAACAAAATACTTAATTTTGGAATTAGTTCTTTTTTGGAAACAGCACATTATTGGTCGACAAAAGCACTTATTATGAAAAAAGTACTATTTTTATTGGAAAAAATAATTTTTTTTATTAAAAAGAAAGTTTTTTGTAGAAAAGGTACTTTCTTGAAAAAAGATACCTTAAAAAAAAAATGTACTTTTTTTTTGGGAAAAAAAAAATTCTTTTTTAAAAAACGGAAGATGTTTTTCACTTTTTGACACTATCCGATTGAAAATGACTGACAAGGAAACTACAGTGGTGAATCCGCGGATTTTAATGCAACATGGATATGTTGCTGAAGACAAGAAAAATATTAGACACATTTTTTTAGTTAGAGTTTTTCCAAGATTAGGGTCTGTCTCTGTCTCTTCTCCGGAAGACGCTCTAGCTCTCAAGTTTACGGGTCAAAAATTACCCAATTTGGCGTTTTTTTATTATATTTATTTCCTACATAAGTTGTTAGGCTATATGCCACCTGGGTACCAACAACATAATGCATGTCCTAACATACTTGTTATTTAAAAATCAATTCTTTCTAATACCAAACACAATTCTATGGGGAGTTGTTGTCAGATTGAGTTCACATTAACATATAATAATGCCTTTTTAGTTTTATCGACGGGGTGAGCTTTTTTAAACTTTCGTAACCATTCGGCTTGCACACTACTTTTCCCGAAGAGCTCTCATAGCCCATGTTTTCAATATATGGCAACCCTAGGCCCGCAGTGGCAATAAACGTGCGATTTAACAAAAAAAAAACTACGCGTCTCATATTTTGTTGTCCTCAACAGCATATCTAAGTTTCATTAAAATCTACAGATGTACCACCCAAAATACTATATAAGTATTTTGGGTGAATTTGCAGCATACTTTTAAGCTCAGTGTATGAATGTATACCAACGGAAATAATGTATACATACATACATATGTATATGTATGTATTTACCAAGGAGCAATGTAGAACCACTGAACCATGTTGGTTTTATGTTAGGCATAATGAATTTAGTTTTTTGCTGACCGTATGCAAAACTTGAATTAACAAAAATTTTCTTAAACACGATACTATTCCAGCATCTTATATTTATATACATAAACACTCCATATATGTATAATATACATTGTATATGTTTATATGTTTATATGTGTATTTTGCGTATATATAATACAAGTCCATACGTATGTAATGAAATATACACAGACTATATAAATACATATAAATATGTACATTAGGGAAATAACTTTTTGCATTTTTTTAATATTAAAAATACCATCGCATAGCGGTGTAGAATTTTGCACCATATAACACAATTGTGGCGCAAAAGATTGATCAAAGAGCGATAATTAAAAAAAGAAAGAGTGTTTTTTCCATTTATGGTTACCGATTTGTTGCTGTTATCGGTAAGGATTTCGCTATTTTCTTCTATTTCTGTAACGGTATTTTATTGATAACTATATTTGAGTTATATTGGTAACGGGTTTTCAGTGGTAACTGTATTTTAGCGATAACGGTATTTTATTTCTTTCGGTAACGTTATTTTAGGGATAACGGGTTTCTGTTATTTCGGTAAAGGTATTTTAGTTATTTAGGTAATGTCAATGCATTTATATATATATATATATATATATATATATATATATATATATTTAGCCACATTATGCCCAAAATTCAATGACAGCGATTGTATTTTCTGATCTTGTCAGAATATTTCGGTATTTTGAGTATAACGCTACCTCAATTATTTCGTTAACTGTATTTTAGCGATAGCCGTATTTTAGTTATTTAGGTAGTTATATTTTACGGACAACGGTATTTCCTTTATTTGGGGTAACGTTATTTTAGGGATGGGAGTTTGATACATAATTTCAGACCTACGCTCACACTTTTATTCTTACATGTAATTAGACATAAAAAAGTAATTGGCCTGTAATTAAATACACAAATATTAGTATTATGTCCCATGTCTGGTATTGACAAAATTTAAAATTTTCCAAGGAAGCGTTTTAGCCAACAATTGCGAGAGTAGGTCTGAAGTTATTAACTATATGACAAATTTCACAAGTGTAATGATTGTGAAATGTAATTGACGCCGCCCATGTCTGATCAGTGCAACATAGCACATTTGACAGTGGAGTGATATTTTTTGCAGGAAATAAAAGTTATAAACCTTATGTAAATATGTATACTTGTAGAATAACCGAGTATATGTATGGATATTGTACGTGTGGGTGCAATGGTAGAAATTATAAGAAGTTTTTACACACAACCAATTACTTTTAACAGCATGTAGATTCATAAACATTAGGCTAGATGGATGGTTAAAAATTATATGATTTTGCTAAAGAATTCTTAGTCTTTTACAAAATGCAAATTCTTCGTATTGGTCAAATGTCTTTCAAATGCATCAACGTTCCTCTGCAACATTCGATTATAGCCATGCATTCGTTTATGAGCTCAAAAAAACAAAAATACTTGAGTTCAAATTTATGCAACATTAGACTGGTTCATCTTGAAAGGATATTACAAAATGTTGATTTGACTTCCTATCAACAGGACAAAAAGACAGCAAGAGTTTAATTGTTATCCAAATATTTGGTGAAACAAAACAGCAGCCTAGGCCTTTGAAGAGAACATAATTATCAAAATAAAAATTTGAACTTCCCTATTTACAAGTGTGTTGCAGTTGTATTGATATTTTCTTGTAATTAATTTATTTTAAGACCGACTCTACATATGCCACTGTAGTGTTTGTTCATGTCAGCATTTTAGAATTCATTTCGTCTTTCTTAGCCAACATGTGAAAGTCTCGGAGAAAACCTTATATGCAAAGGATGAATGTGTGTTAAGGATTACACTTAGAAGATGAGATTTTAGAGAATACACATTTTGTTCTATTTAAAATTTATATGTACCCTAACTCTAAAAAATTATTGTTAATTCCATGAGCGGATTCAAGGAGGATATGAAAACCCCAGCTCCCCCTCAGCAAAATCGACAAAGAAAAAAAGAAAGGAAAAAAGGTGGAAAAGGGAGAGCAAACAAGGCGAAATAGCGAAAATAAAAAATTTGTTATTCATAAATTGATGAAATAAGACAAGCTTTATTTTTGTCATTTATTCAGCGTTTTTTTATTTAAGGGCTTACTGACTTTTTTTTTTATTTCACATAGATAGTTCGACCTCTTTCTATATACTGTGAAAATTCGTAGACATATAAAAGTTACAGCTTGTTAAACAAATTTCTTGCCATTCGTGCCATTACTGGAGCTGAGCGATATTTACAGTTTTTCTTAAAACAACAAATTGAAAATCGGTTGTCGCTGTGCAGCCAAACATATATCGGTCATTCCGCTATAGATCGGCCAAAATCCGACCTTCGGTCTTCCGATTTCAATTAAGTTTTACATTTAGAAACTCTATGTAGCCACTTAAAGATTGGTCTTTTTTTTTTTGTTTTTCTAATTTCAAAAATCCACGGTTTTATTCGAGATTTGGTCTATGAAAAGCATGATAATATGATAAAAATGCGCAAGTTTAAATATTCGTATTTTCTTTAGTATTCATTGGACTATCACAATTTACAATTTCTTATGCATTTTTTAAGGAGCATTTTTCTAAAATGTTTACCAAAAATTTACTCACCAGGTTAAAAATCAACATATGTATATGTATCCATTTATGGACATGTATGTTCATAAATATTTATATGCCTCCATATGTAATTCATATATGCTCATAGGTGTTCATATGCGATCATACATGTACATATTACCGAAATTTTCGTTAATGTCCACATATAACCATGTATGGAAATGTGTGGCCATGAATGGATACATACATGTAAATATTATCTCAACTTTCGTTGATGCACAGTCATGAACATATATGGTCTAACATATGAACATGTATGAATCATTTATGAACATATATGAATCATATACGAATGCATGTGGACATGTATGAAGCATGTGTACATGTGTGTCGAGGCTACTTGTCTCCGTTCAAATTTTAACGAGGGTCGTTTACAATAAAATGTTTACACAAATTTTGAGTTTGTCGGCTTAAAGCTCCACGATAAGTCATACTTAGGCCAAAACATTGTATAAAGAATATATTTGTCTTCTTATTCTGCATAAAAAGACACATATAATATTTCTTTGTGCGCCCCGGTAGGCTAGTTGGTAGCGTGCTGGCTTATCAGTGCGTAGGTCGTGGGTTCGATTCCCACTAGGGGCACAGGTCTGTTTTCGCTATAACGCGCCGAAAGCCATAGTAGCTAGTGCTCGGTTAGGATAATAGGATATAATTTGTAATTATATGATTATTAATAAATAAAAAAAAAATAAAAAAATATTTCTTTGAAAAACGTCGATTTTAAAAGTTAAAGCTCAAAAAAGCATTGAAGTGATTTTACGAAATATTTAGGGTCAAAGATTTAAAACGCCATTCCTGTTTGCAGCCAAAACCCCCACTTTTTGAACACATATTTTTGGTCCAATCTACAGGAAACTGCCGGCGGAGTGAAGAAAAACCCACTTTTGCAAATCCCATATATTGTATGGGTGGTCTAGTGGGTCATGCAGTTGGAAAGGTGCAACTTTTTTAATTCTATTGCCAATTCTTTGGCATTAAAATATGTATATATAAAAATCGTTGTTTTATATATATTGAGTAATAATACCTAGTTTTGTTTTTTTGTCAAATTTCATAAAAATCGGTGCATACGTTTTCCTGTTAAGACGACGCACTGTGTGGTGTCAGCGACCAAAAATAAAAAAAACGACTTTTGGAATTTTAAAAATCTGTTAAAACAGTTTGATAAACTAGATTTCAAATTACAATAATCAAAAAGAATGTTTGAAAAAAAAATATTTTTGACAAAGTTATAGCCAATCAAAGTTGAAAGTTTTTGGTAAGTATGCAATATGCACACAAAAAACGTGAAAAATAGCGTATATACAAATGGGGTAATTTAACGTAAATTGTCGATAATGCAGTTAAATTTTTATAAATATTAAAGTATGACATTACCAAAATATGGTAAAATATTTTTTTTTACATTTAATTCATCATGTGTTTTGTACCGTTATTCTGAATGTAAACAGAAAGAAATTTTTTAATTTTTTACAACTTAAAAGTTTATAGAAGGTTTAAAAAAAAGTTTATTCGAGTTTATTTTTGATACTTTAATATAATATTGATACAAGTATGTACATTAAAAAAAATGGGCCTCTTTTGCAGAGCTTTGCAGAATAGTCAATTTTTTCACTTTTTCAGTGTCAAGGCAAGTGCAAATTAGGCAAATTTTCAATATTTGGCACAAACATACAACACACTCCCCAGCCCTTACGGAACTTAAAAATTATTTGGAAGATACATTTAAGACGCAATTGCAACAAAAAAGTATTGTAAGACTACAGAAAGAAATCTGTGTTTGAAAACAAAAACTTTTTCTGGCTAAATTCATTTTTTGATGTGGAAGAAGTTGAAGAAGTTGATGAAGAAGTGTAAGAAGTAGAAGAAGAAGAAGATATATACATTGTAATATCATTATGTGAATATTTATTTTTTATAATTTAATAAATAACATGTTTTTTTTATTTATTAAAGGACCAAGTACAAGTCGTAAAGGAAGACCAAGAGTAGGCTTTAATGAAAGTTCTGAACGAACCAAAAGAAGAAAGGTAGATGATCTTGTGAGGTCTACATGCCCTGAGCAATTATGAAGAGCTGTTCGAAGAGTATCTAGCCCAACTCCAGAAACTTCTATTTCCGTAGAAAAGGCTTTAGCATTCTTAATAGATAATGATCTATCGTATAGACAATATGAAAATATGCGAACGGTTGTAAATGATGTGCACAAGAACTGTTTTCCATCATATTATAGTCTACAAAAAGCAAAGAAAAAATATATTCCGGAAAATATATCAATATCAGAAACGTCAGTAAAAATACCATTACAAATTTTCTAAATATGACAGCCAAAAGTTTATTAGATTTAAATGATTTTGAAACCCAAAATGATGTAGTTTTGGAAATTAAATGGGGATTTGATGGTAGTTCAGGCCAGAGCAATTACAAACAAAAGTTTAATGATCCAAATTCGCGGGATGAATATCTATTCGTTGCTTCATTTGTTCCATTATGATTTTTAGACTGGGCTACAGAAAATAATATTTATGCGGATGATCAAGAAAATTTAATAAACCAGCTTGAAGAAAGTGATTCGGATGAATAGTGTAACCAAATTCTAACATTTTCTTTCTTATTGTATTTAATAAATAAAAATTGTTCAAAACATTATTTTTTATAATTTATTTAAATAATAAAACAAGTATAAACATTAAAAAGTAACATTTACTTTACTTTACATTTGAATTTTTTTCATTGAATTTTTTTCATTTTAAAAAAAATTTAAGACAAAAAATCACCAAAAATTTTATTAAAAAAAAATTAAAAAAAAAAATTGGTAAAAATTGGGGGAAATAAATAATATTTATTCATAGCGTGTAACTGCATAAATAAAATAAGACCTTTTTCTCAAAATCCATGCAAAACTTCAGAAGTTACAAGCATTTATACAAAAGCAAGTACATAAATAAAGGAACATAAGCATGAAAATCAAGTAATATAAACTAAAATTTATTAATACAAAATTATATAGTTTCAATAATAACATAAACATAAGTTAATCACAAAATATCAATAAAACTTTTTATTTTTTTTTTACTTTTAAATAGATTTTTGAACCAAAAAAAAAAAAAAAAGATATAGCCGATTTATATAGTATCGTTCATCCGATTTGAAAAAAAAATTGGCGTATAATTTTATACCAATAATCAAAGCAGTCTTACAAGTTTTTGAGAATCAGAAATCGAATTTGCGAATTTTATTCTGTTTTTGGTATTTCGGTTATATGGGAGGTGGGCGTGGCCATTGCCCAATTTTTTCAAAACTTTGTGAAAAAACTTCTTTTTTCCAACTATTTTTTGTACAAAATTTCATTGCTCTACGGCAACTCCTTCTATTTATGGCCACTCGTTATATGACTTCACCACACTGTGCGACGTCCTTTACATGTATACTTTTGGAAACCTGTATGCCCTGATATCAAAATCAGAGCTTTTTTTTTAAGTTTAAGACAACGTCCTGAACTGTATGCACTGATACCAAAATTAGAGCTTTTTTTGGAAGTTTAAGCTTTAATCTTTCATTCTGTTTAGTATCAATGGCTTCTATTCAAATATGTTTTCAAGATTTTTGAAAATTGTGTTTATTTCAAAATATTAATTTTTTGAAATTTAAACTTTAACGCTTCCTCGCTTCCAACCCGTACCATGCACACAAAAATAACTTCACAAAATAATTTGTAAATTCTGTTTTCTATCGAAATCATTTGGCGCACTGATGGCGCCTTGATGCGGGTTTGTTATTTAGAGGGTTAATTAGTGTTAAAAAAACAATATGTTGGAACATATTTTTTTATAAGGAGCAAAAATAAAAGTAGAAAATAGGGTTTTCTAAAGATAAAATCAATAAAATATTAAAATAGACATTTCAAATTATTGTTGAAAAGAATAAAAAATAAAATGTTGAACTATTTTGCACAAGAGGCTCAAACCTTAACTTCTTGTTAGATTTTCCAAAAAGTTTTGGTGCTTTAAACATAAAAACACTAAAAAGTTGCACAAAAGTTAATCTACGTCTATTCGACCTAAAGCATTTCTTAGGCTAAAAAATGTACATTAACATGCTAAAATAAAAATTTTAACATTATTTACGTAAAAAATTATTAATTTCCATATTCCGAAAAAAATTAAGCTATCTCTAAGGGTTTAGCAGAAAAGTTGAAAAATAAAAAACATGTAGGTCTAAAGATCTAGATGCATTTTTTATGATTAAAATTTAAAGATAAGTTTATTACTACAAACGGAAACATAACTTTTAACATTGTAGAACAAAACTTAATTCATTTTTAAATTATAACAAGCTTCCAACCTCCTTATATTTACAAAAGTAAAGCAAATCAAACATAGTAGCTAGGTTGATACGAGTAAATTTTTGTTCGTACTTTTTTTGAGTGTAGTTTTTGAGATATTTGGCTTGTACAGCTTTAGGATTTGAACGAATAAAAAATTTAAATCTTCGTCCATTTTGTTAAAAGAATTATGAAAATGAGTCTAAATTACAAAAGAATCGTAAAAAATTAAACATAAATTTAATTTATACACTAAAACAAAAAGTCAGTGAAGTCAGCAACAGATTTTTTTGAGTATACTCAAATTAGAGAACAATTTGTTAATTAATTTACTTTAAAAAAGTATTAATAAATATTATAAAGTGAGGGAATTTTGAATCATACGCACAAAACGATCACGACTTACATTAATTTAAAAGTTCCCAGCCAGAAATTAGCAAACATAGAAGTATTCTGAAAGCACTACGTATGGTAGTTGAAACGTTACCAAAGCAACATGTTTTTAATAATTATAGTGTTCTCAGGGCACTCAAATGATAACCCAGATTTACGGTCTCATGTTGGTATTTTAAAGTATTCTTAAAACGTTACAAAAACCAAACATAAAGTAGTTGTAAAGCGCTACGTCTTTTGTTTTTAAAACGCTTCCAAAACATTTGAAAACCCAAAAGTATAATAATTTTAAAGTGCATTTAATGCAAAAACTAAAAAATTCTCTAGAATGTGAGTAATATATTTTCAGAATTTATGTTAAACATTATAAAATAGCTTTAATTTTACATACTAGCTGTCCAAGAACATGATATGAATTTTGGGGAAGATTAAAGAAGAGTTGGACAAAGTAGTAGTAGAGGAAGATATAGATTCAACTGATGAGGACGGTGGTAGTTCTACTTAGCATTTCTATAAAAACTTTCCATTTTTTCAATTACTGCAGTAAAACTGCGGCAAGTTACGATTGAAAATAAGTGCTTTAAAAATGTTGAAATAAGTTGATTTGAAAAACGTCTGGTATCTTATAGTATAATAGTAGAAATGTGCGGACTAGACTAAAATACACTCACAAAAGTTTTACAGTAGAATCTTCTGAAGAGACTGTAATTTCAGTTTAAAAGGCGACAAAGGTAACTACAGTTAAAACAACTAAAAATGTAGTTGTTTTTAACTGTTAAAAAACATCTAACAAATGTGGTAAAAACAACTACCAATGTCGTAAAAACAACAGACAATTTTTTAATACAAACATTTTGAAACAACTGTAAAAATTAGTAAAAACTACTGTTTTTTAAGGTAATTTTTTTTATTTAAAAAAAAAATGTCAATGTTTTTTTCTTCATTCAATTACAACAAAATTTAGTATTTCCAGCATCTTACTTAAAGTCTCAAGTCAACATTCCAAACGGTACTCCAGTTATGACGTTTTAATGCATTGGAGATACAATTAAATTATCTAATTATTATTTGCAAACTCTAAACATATTAATCAAAACATAGTTTTTCAAAATATATTTTTTATTTTAAAATAACTAACAAAATTGAACTGTTTACCTCAAAAATTACTGTTTGGTACTTGTTTACAAAAATTTTAAAACAGCTGCTTTAAACAACTGTTAAAAATTTTAGTAGTTTTCGTTTTGAAAACAACTGTCAAAATAGTTGTTTTGCATTATTTCATACAAAAACAACTGTAATTACAGTTAAAAACAACTACTACTGATTACTACACAAACAACTGTCATGTAGTAACTGTAAAACTTTTTTGAGTGTATCCACATTTAAAAGTTTTTTGACTACACTATTTATCAAAATTCCACAGATATCATTTTTATTTCAACAAACATCAGTAGTTTGTTTAAAAAGTGCTATTAAAGTAATTAAAATATGTTTTTTTTCAAACGTTCTCAGAACGTTTTGGATTTGGTAATATTGTATGCTTTGATAGTACTTAGTTTTTTAAACCATCATGAATTTCTGGCTGGGTTGTTTTATATATTTTTATATATTATAAATTGTTTACAAGGATGTAACTCTTATATTTTCATGAATTTCAATTGTCAATTTTAAAATACAATAAAACAATAAATACAAAAATTCGAAAAACGAATAAACCCTATAACTGCGTTAGTTTGCGCTTTTTGTGTTTAAGTTATACGCTTCTGTAGTTAGGGCTTTTGGTTTTCCATTAATAAAATCCTTATTTTTGATCGCTGTGGGCAAGTATTTTGATGCAATACATTAGAATGAATCAAAAAGCGATCTTGAATTTTTTGTTAGTTTGTACCGTTTGCGTTTTAGCTAACGATATAGTCATATTTATAAATCATTATAACATCATATCACAGATGAACCGAAAAATGGCATACATAAGCTTACTTTATAAGATCCCGAAAATTTCATTCCGCAATAAAAAAGGAGGGCAGTGTACACTTTCAATGTAATTTAAATGGTGATGATCAGATGAATAGTAAAGAAAATACGAATATTCAAACATTTTTGCATATTTCTCATTTTTCAACAAAATGAAATCTCGCCGATATATGTTTGCTTGCCAGTAGACGTTTCTTACTAGTTCCAAACATATATAGTTTTACAGGCGAACAATAATATTTTTACTGGCAAACATAATTATATTTGCAAATTTGAAATCACTTGGGATATTTTCTGATTAACAAGTGGTAATGGTGTTGTAATTTACATTTTAATAACATTAATCAACAATTTGCAACTTTTTCCAGAACATGTCATTCAAGTACATATTTTTTAATAGAGTTTGGTACGCTGAATCCACATCAGTATTTTTTCCTCACTTGCAGTTCTTGAAATATCACGGTTTTTATATTTACATTATTCACCCCCGTTTTTTCATAAATTTTATTTCATTTTTCGAAATTTTACTGCAAAGTCATAATTTTTTTCCGAATATAAATATACACAAAATTATCGTTTATTTGAGTGTTCACAGCCGTAAAAGAAACCCGGTTTTTTATTTTAAAAAACTGAACCGTATAGAATATTTTGTATTTTCGAATATTAGAGAAACCGATTTTTAAGGTTGGTTAAAAAATCAAATTTTTATACAATATTAAAAATTTTGAATTTTTTTCATCCAATTTTTCTCAAATTTAGACCATCATAAAAAATTTCCAACCAATATTACACAAATTTTGAGTCAACTCAACTTTTGATTTTTATCAATTATTATTGTAAAACTATGTCTAAATGTTAGGAGGTGCGAATTTCAAAAAACAATACGTGGCGCCCAACGACCAAAGTTTTTCGATTTTTGGAAATTTGTATTTAACTGTATTTATAAAACTTTGTCTTTTGACACATTATTTTTAATTAATTTTGGCATGATACACAGCAAAAACAGACCTTACCAAATAATTAGTCTAGTAATCTAAACTTGAAGGTTTGGAGGTATTACTCTTCATATTATAATTCTATCTTTTTTATAGGAAATATCCCAAAAGTAATGAGTTATGCATTGCTGGCAGCCTTAAGGAGATATGAATTATAATGGGTTGCCTATATGCATACAAGAGTATGAATAATAAGCCATTACCAGAAGGAAAAAATAATGGGTCTAAAAATAGATTTCGAAAAAAAAAAAACGAATTTAAAAAAATATTTTATAAATTTTATTAAAACTTGGTGGTTTGAGAGTTTAAAACATAAATGAAGTTTTCTTTTATTTAAATTCGTTCAAGATATAGCAAAACTAAAAAACTATAGCTTACAAAAATAAGAATTATTATGAGTCTAAAAATAGATTTTCAGAGTTTTTTGTATAATTATATTTTGCCTGGAAGCAATAAGATGAGTAACCTATTATAGTTTACCAATTACTTTTTGTATGAAAGTAATGCATAATACGTTTCTTATCGGTAACCCATTATATTATTATTTAAAGTAATGCAGAAGGTACTAAGTACTCATTACAAGTATGTACAAAATAATAAGTTGTCATTACCATATTTTTTCTGGGTAAGCACGAATATATATTTTTTAAAAATAATTCAAATTTTATTAGTTTTTGCACTAGCAAAGTAGATAAAATTACTTTTCATTTAAATATAATTATGTCAATATTGGCTGAAGGTAACTTATAAATTTACCTACAAATATCTGGGAAAAATAGAAAATTTACAGAGTAAAATTGTTATGCATTTAAATTTTATACACACGATTATTGAAGGAATATTAACTTCTGATTTTCATTGATTAATGGTCCAATAGTTTTGTGGCGCGGAATTTAAGAAAATCAGATTAAAAAATATATTTTGTGCTACATTATCTCAAATCTCAGACATGTTTATGATCAAATGAAAGTATGTTTTGCGTTGTATTTGTTTGAAAAAAGAAAAAATTCTTAATTCATTTTCAAAATATTTCTAGAATAGAGGAAGAATATGTCAATATTCCAGTTCAGCATGCCAAAATTAAAAAAAATTATGTGTTGCGAGACATATTTTTATTAAAGCAGTTTAAGAAATATTTTCAAAAATCTAAAATTTTGAGGCGCATTTTTTCTCAAATTTGCACCAATGATAGATCATTAGCGATTGCATTACTTTAAATTACAAAATAATGACTTACTGATAATGGGTTATAGAAGTACTTGTATGTAATTGCAAAATAATGAGTTACTGCTAATTGCATCGATTTCATATTTTTTTATTCTAATCTTGTATTCATTTGTTTTAAACATTTTTAAAGTAGATTTTCTCAAAATTTCTTTAAAAAAAATAACTTAAACATAACGACTTATTTTGTAACGCCTTGGTAATGATTTATTATATCATTGTGTGTAGTCACTTATTCCTTATCTCAAAGTAATTACTTATTCTTTTACTATGAGTAACCAATCAAGTAACTCTTTATTCTTGCTTTTTTTGTAAGCGAGAATGTAATAATCATCCATGAATTTTGGGTCATCGCGAACAAAAGTAATCAAACGAGTAAATAGCTTGGTAACTAGTGCATCCCTTTGTGTACTACACGCTTAACTACTTGGTAATGTCTATTTTTGATGGGAGAAAATCTACAGTATCATTTGTTGTAAGAAAGAGTTTAAATTAAGGGCGGCAATTTTCATACGAAAAGTAAAATCAAGAGTTAGTCCAATTTGTTGAAAAATCGTTAATAGAAATTTTTTTTATTGAATTTATCATAAATATCAATCAATTTATAAAAAAATATTTGTACTTAAATTGTGTGTTATTGTGTATTTTTAAGAAAAAATGAATTAAAACTTTTATTTTTAATTATTCGGGTTATATTGGAACAAAATCAAGCCCGAGTAATTTGAATACCCTAGTTCTGAGACAGTTAAGGCTTTGTACCAGAGACCAAAAATAAATTTTATTTATTTTAAAAAATCACAAAAAAATATGGAACAAAACTTACTTTTATGATGCACTAATATAAACATTGCAAATATTTAATGTTTTCAGAAATATTTTCGAAAAATTTTATAATTTTAACTGAGAGAATTATCTGCATGATATCAATGATTTTTTTCATTAAATCTGTGAATTGTCCCTGGAACTCGTTCATTGAAATTGTTCTTTAAACTAAAAAAAAAAATTTATGAAAAAGTTCGTATTATTTATTAAAAATTTCATAAGACTAATGCAAAAGTTTCATTAAAACTAGGAAGCTTTTTCATAAAGTTTAAGAAATTATTCATTCTCATTGTGAAGAAGACTTTAATAGTTTAGTGAAAAAATGTCATTCAAACTCGGCCAAGAAATTCTCTCCGTGTAAAGTATGTATTTTTACATATAATTACACTGCAAGTAAAATTCAACTTTTGAAAGGACACACCAAAACCCCGGGACACATAAACTTATTTTTGGTTTGTAGAATCCAGTGGTATGCTCCGTTTTATTACACTGAGAGAATTATCTTCACTTCAGTAATGAATTTCTTCGTAACTTCAATGAAAATTGTCGTTGGAACTTATCCATTGAAACTTTCCATAGAATCTATGAAACAAGTTTCATTAAAGTCAAGTTTTATGAAATGTTTGTAGAATTATAAAAATATTTTATAAAATTTATGAAATAGTTTCATAAACTTGTTTAATATTAAGAAGTTCTTAGAAGCAATAAAACTCTTCATGAATGTCCTGAAAAATGCATAGGAACTTAGCCTATGGGACCGCTTCATATGAATTTTTAAACAATTTCATAGAAGTCCAACAAAATTGCAATAATAAAGCACTTTATAAAATATGTTGAGCACTTGAGTATTAAATCTTAAAACTTAAGTTTGAGATGTATAAAAATTAATGAAATTATGATATTTTATGAAAAAATAAACAAATTAAGTCTTTGAAATAATTTCATAGCTCTAAAGATTTTTTTTTTAAATTTATGAAATCGAATGAATTTTTTTTATGAAACTATGAAATTCTATAAAAAAAAAAGTTTATAAAAAAGTTCTTAATATTAATAAAATTTTTTGATGTAATAAAATTCTTCATTAAATCTACGAAAACAATTATATAAAACTGTTTCATTAATATCATGAAGGATAATGTATGTTAGGTCGAAAGCATAGCTGTATTGTAATCAATTGGATTACGATTAGTAATCAATTTGATTAGATTTTCAAAAGAATTGCAATGATTATGTAATTACCCAGCAAAAAATTACCAAAAAGGTAAGCGGGTTTGTAATCAAGCATATTGGGCAGAACGCATTCCTTACTAGATTACCTACTCGATTCTTTTAACATGGCGTGAGACTAAAATAATTGATTCTTTAGAATTGATTAATTTTTTTTACCGAAGAACCTTTTACTTTATATTTTTTAGAACTACATACATTTTTTAATAAAGCAATAGTTCCATTGTAAAACTACGAAGTACTTACACAAAAGAAATAAATAAATAGTTCCCTAGAACTCATACGGAAATAAAAAGTGAAACATCGAATTGTTATGATAACATGGGTTTGTCATAATTTTGGAGCTAAAAAAAAATAACAATTCAAAATTAAAAAACAAATGCCACTTTTTTGAAATACTATTAAAAAGGTTTTAAAAGTACTTCAAAAACGTCGTCTTATAGCCGGTCGATAAGGAAAATAAGCATTATTTTACGTTAATTTGATCTCAAACCAAAAACAATTTTTTATACAAATGTAGTATTCGACAAGTATTTTTTGAACAGCAGAAATGTTCGGACATATTTTATATACCGCTGGATCGTCTTCAAAATTCCCTGATAACCAATTTGTCTGTACTTCATTAAGTTTTATAAAAAAAAAAAATTAAAACTACGGAAAATTGTGTCCCTTTTGACCGCATACTTTAACCCCTAAACGATCGATTACGTACCTAAAAAAATAAGTGTCTACTAATTTTTTGTCCTATTTTTGAGCAATATATTGGTACAGTAGCGCCCGCATAACGCTTAACTTAATAGAGTTATGAAATTTTTAGGAATGATCAAAAAATTTAGCAACTAGTGTCGTTGCAGTTAAAGTTGCTACTGGTTATTGGACTGGTTCAAAACCGCTAGCAGTGGATGAAAACATGGCAATTAGTACCAAAGGATGCAGTTCGTTGACTGCTACCAAGTAGACACAACACTGAAGGGCTTTGTGACAGTAGGAATGAAGACGTAACAATTCACTGGTTTAAAATAACTGAATACGGAACTGTTTAGACAGTGACCAAGTTTGTCAGATGTGGCGATTTCTCGCCAAACGTCGCGATCTTAAAACTCGTTTGGCACGTTCATTTTTGAAATGCCAACTGGAGATTTTTATGCCGATTTTTCGAGTGAATGTAGACTTTACACATGAAATATAGCAACCAGAAATATGATTTTTTGCACAACTTTTTCAAAAACTTGAAGCACTTTACAAGAATATAAGTTAAAATTGCAAAATTTCACCATATTGGTTTGAAAATATCTTGTTAAGTTACTTTACAAGATTTTTGGCAACGGTTCGTTATATATAAGTAATTGGCGACTTGAAAGAATTTCTTGGGCCCAAAATTGGAACTGAGTATATATTGCGTTACTCTTCTTTATAAGTTATACATTTAATTTGTGCTGAATTGTTGCAGCTCCTTCTTTTATAAAGATATTATTGTGAACTAGAATTATAATGCATCATACAAAATTAAAATGTTCATGAAGTGCATTTTAGAAGAAATGTTAGCCAATAAAGAAAAAAATTTGCAAAAAATCTATATTTTGAATATCCGGCCTTCTTGTCTAGTTTATGTACTTTTCCAAATTTCAATTGTTATAATGAACTTAATGTTATAGTTTTGTGTTGGGTATAGACTAACAGCCGTATTTATAAAAATGTATTTTTGATTTATTAACCGTTTTTAACCAAAATTTGCTATAGTTGTATTTATAAACGAAAAATAGTCTTTTAAACCTTTAATAAACCATTCATAAAGTAAGAAATTTTATTGTTGGATTACCCTTCTTTAAACCAAAAATAAGAAGACATTTTGCATTTAGACATTTTGTTTAAATCTACATACGACTATTGTTTACCTTTTATAAAAATATTTCTGCTGAATGTTTTTGAAAAATATTAATAGAAAGTGATTAAAGTGATTATTTTTATTTTCTATATCCTTAACTCTTTTTTTATTAAATCCTTTAACAGCTCATATAAGAAATTGTAAAATGAAAAAAATTATAAGTATGTGTAATAGACATTTTTAAATATATTGAATGATCTTTTAGAACCAGCTCACGAAGCTCTTACCTTATCCTCTTCACACCAGTTTTCAGACCTTTGAATCTTTTTTGTTTCCTTCAAAAAATAGAAAATATACAATTAAAATTATTTTGGTATGTCCATTGTTTTCCACTTCTTTTATTGGTTTTATTTGTTTTTGGAAATCTAAATCCATTTTTTATTTTTTTTTGGTACAAATCAGTCTATTTTTGGTAAAAAAAAATCACAGAAATAAAATAAAACCCTGACAAAATATGTTAGTGATGTAAATCAGGTGTAAACAAACTCATTATTCGATTATTTTTGTTAAAATATACTACTAAAATAGAAAACTCAAAACAGTTTTGCAATATTTTTGTTTAAATTTTTTTCAGAACTCATTTTATACGTTTTTTATTTTTAAAACATACTTTTTAAGTCGAATGTTGAAAAAAAAATTATGGACAAATAAACATATAATTGATTATCGGGTTTATTAATCAGTGGTTTAAAGCGTCACTAACAACTAAATGACAAGTAAATAAAAGAGAGTTGCCATACATAAGCAAAAATTACTACAAACGTTCAATAGTTATGGAGCTGTTATTGTTTCTTTATGAATTAAAACTTTTATGAGTGATTAATAAGACAAAAAGTCTATAATAGCTATTGCACTCTATAAACTCACAATAAGACTTTTTTATAAATACGGCTGTAAATAAACTAATTTTAAAATTAATTTTTGTTGTGCCTTTTTGAAGGTTTTTTGAACCGGTGGTATGACACGCTGTTTTGAATAAGTGCAGTGACTGGTTCCGGACTGGCTATTTTGCAACCCCTACACACACGCTGAATAAAAAGTGACAGGTCACTATCTAATTGCTTTTCGGATGCCCGGCGACATGTACCCCTTAGACCAGTGCAGTGGTACTTTACAAAACTATTCCATTCAAACTACCCATATAACAGAACACATTGCGCTTAATATGTAACCAGATTTCCTTCGAAAAATTTTATCCAGTTCGACGATACGTACATCTACCAGTCACGCGATAATTTTTTTTACCACTGGTTTTGTTGCATATCACATATATCCTAACATGGTCATACTTTCACATTACCTACTTCTAACTTGTCCAGTAGCATATTCATTTCAGTCGGTACGGTAATAGGTTACCTTGGTGAAGTTACTCGCCACGTCACGCAGTGCTCCACAGGTAGCAATTGTCACCTCCTATGACAAGCCCCTGTTAAAAGTACCACTCATTTTTATGTAACAGAACCGAAACTAGGACTGGTTCATACACACAAAGTTCTAGTGACATGACCTTACCAGTGACCGGTTCATTTTGCGCAGGGTATCTACTATTATTTTTAATATAAAATTTCTTTGAAGTCGTTACAACAACATAAAACATTTATGAATAAAAAATTTCAATTAGTTTAATTTAAACAAAAACTTGTATTATAGAGAATCAATATTGTAATTTTTTAAGCAGAAAGTTAAAAAAACTTTAACTTCAAGAAATTAATTTCGTTTAATGTGTGTTTTACGCACATATGTAATGTTTTCCTAAATGCGTTATTGTGCATTTATCCGAGTGTTTGGATACATAAAGATTAGTTCACGCATTTTAGCGGGAACTACTGCATATCGTAAACGGGACTAAGAGATTCAACTTTGTAAAAGAAATGAAGGAACCACCTGCAAAATCTGTTAAAACTCTTGTCTACAGTCTGTATCTTATTTGGTTTAAATTACATATTTTTACTTAAAATATTAATTATTGCATTAGTTTATCATAGTTTTAAATTACTGCAAAATGCGCTATCTTAACACATTATTTTCAAAAAAATCAATAACAGAAAGCCCTATCTAAAATAACTTTCTAAGAATTAGAAAAAATAAAAAAACCAAAATCAGCATTGGAAATGTTTCTTGTTTTGAAATTTTTTTTTTGTGTCTGAAGTTTTTTTTATTCAGTTTTTATTCAGTTTTTTCCTTATACTGTAAAGTAACAAAAAGTCGAGATACACCATTTCTATATTAAGCCATCGATTTCTAGCTATGAAACACTAATTGAATTTGTTATTCCGTTTTAAATAGTAAAATGGAAAAAAAATGAATTGTTTTTTGCTAAATGAATTGTTTTCCATTGGTTTATGCCGCTAAAACTGTGGTATTTTAAATGAATGAAAGAACGTTTTTCGTTTGGCTCTCATGAGCAACTGTTTATTCTTATCTACAAATTACTTAAAGCTACCTAAACATATTATTATATTAATATGGGATTTAGCTAACGTTGCAAATCCCACGCTAGTAAGTGAGTGGTGAGTAGTGGACAAACAACATTCCACAAAGTGTGGGTCTCTAGTTACATACAGACGGTATGGTACCGCAGACTTGTCAAACACACTACACCTCCCCTTTTCAGAAAAAAGATTGATCAATTAGGATAGCTTATTGATCGATCTTTTTATATAACTTATTTAATAAAAATTTTACATTTTCAATTTTTATTTAATTTAATTTAATTCTCAAATTTTTATTAGTGTTATATTTTTAATTTTTTATTAAATTTAATTTAATTTTTTTATTTAAATTTTCATTAATTTTACATTGCATTAACAAGAGGAAACAACGGTCTGAAATAAGAAACTATTTCTAATAATATTAGTTTCAATTTATTATAAAACTTTTTAATAAACATAAAAGAATAAATTAATAAAATAAAAGATAATTAGAGAAAGGATTTAAGAGACGATTCAAATTATTGCAATTCGTCTTCATAAAAAATTTTGTTCAAAAGATAAAATGTATCGCAAAAGCGAAATCAACCAACATTTTTATTTCTGTATTATTTGTAACTTATGTTATCATTTTTCTTTATAATACTGTAATTTTTAAATTATTTGTTAAGATCAAAGACATCACATGCTTTTCAATTCCATGTACCCGCCGGTATGGCCATTACCGCAAGGTCATTAATGTCAAAGAATGCGATGTTTTCAAAGAAAAATGGGACTTGGTAATAATTGTATTTCCCAGTGTCCAAGTTCATAAGTAATAATTCAGGTAATAAATTTGTCGTTATTAGAGGACATGCGAGAATTATCAGCGATATATATTATATATTGTGGGTATTTTAATACCATAAATAATTGCGCTGTGTATTAACCAAAGAATTTTTTTTGCTGTTTACACTTAGTGTAAAAGCTAGTTAACCGAAAAATAAAAATTTTAGATTTACAAAATAATTTATAGATTTTATGATAAAATCATATTGTCAGTGCAGCTCGTTGATCACTGCAAGGTTAACTTTTTACCATTTTCCTCTTACTGAATCGTTCTATTACTGTTTTTTTTTTTTTTTTTTTTTTTTTAATTATTATAAGTTATCTCTGGTGCTGCTAATGTCTAATGTAATGTTCGAATACATTAGCAATTTATTTGTGTTGTTCATTTGGCACGTCGTTTTTTCTTCCTTTTTTTTTTTATTAAGTTCTAAGAAAAGGACTCTAATTGCCGGTCTCGGGACCTGAGGCGTGTGGAATTATTTCCAATGCCTTTAGCAATAGCTTGCCTTAACTTCAACACTAAGTCTATTTAATAGTCATGGTATACAACTTCTTCGGAATTCTAGTTCCGGTATTGGGTTTCCTGTCTCTATTTGACACAATATTTAAGCTGTGATCAGACCAGAGCACTCAAGCTGCTCTATCAATTTAAGATCAGAACTCTAAATATTCGTTTGGAATACCCCGGTACTTTCAACAATCGCGATTGCGCATTTCTATAATGCTTATCAAAAAGTGCACTTTTTATTCTTCCATCCAAAATATGTGTGGCCTATTTAACGGGCTCCGTTCACCTCGCCTTGCCGTCTAATTTTTCAAGACTTAGGATGATTGAGTCTAGGTCAATATCCTATTAACAAAGGGGCTGGCTAATGTACCGTATATAATTCATCAAGAATTATCTTCATAACGCGCTGCCAATTATTATTTAAAATTTGATGGACGTCTCCCTCAAATTTATATTAGTCTCTTTTGAAACTATAAGCACCTCTATCGAAATTCAGTAAGGGTAAATATACTGTTAGTAATTTCTAACGTATTTGCATCTGGGTAAATATGTTGTGATATAATGAAGTATGAGAATCAATTTTTGATGTTTGATGCATCCGTATAGTCTGCACAGGTGTTGAATCTGCTGCTTTCGAGAGCAACGAAATCGAATCAATTTTTTGATTCCGAAAATGAGATCCATTCATGGTTCGTAAGAACCAATAACGTGAATCATACAAATATGACGGAAACCGAGTCCGTATCGCACAGTTTCATTTAAGTCTACATGAAATATATAGGCGGAAACTGAGTCGAAATTGCATGGTTTCATTTAAGTCGTGTAAAGTATATAAATACTTTTAATACGTGGATTAATTCAACGTTATTACATTACGAAATAGTCCGTAATTGGATCAATTTGCACGTATTACACAAATAGTGCGTTGTAAGGAAATTGTTAATCTCAAAAAAAATAAATAATTGTGAAACAAACATAGAATTTAGCATTAAGTAAATTGAAGTATTTAAAAATACAAAATTACAAGTTACAAAAAATATTAGTAGAATAAGATATATATAAAGATATAAATAAATAAATAAATAAAT
This sequence comes from Delia radicum, assembly GCA_021234595.1. Taxonomy (NCBI): domain Eukaryota; kingdom Metazoa; phylum Arthropoda; class Insecta; order Diptera; family Anthomyiidae; genus Delia; species Delia radicum. Next base: position 132,683,966 of record CM037851.1, read on the forward strand.
ATTTCTCTATGTATTGAAAATAAATGAGTGGAGGACAAGCATAATGGAACATGTACTGATGAAATCTAAACTCACGGCTCAATAGCCTACAGTGATTACATCAGTGTAAAGATTCCAACCAAATATGATTTGGTTTTCTTGAGTTTCCATAAAAGATTATGAGTATATTGACTAATAAGTGAAATGTGTGAGTTTGTTTTAGAGAAGAGAATTCCCACAGGTTTCTCATGTCTTTATTACTCAACAAAAATTGGCTAAGCATTGCAGAGCTTTTTCTTTTTTTTTTTTTTAATTTGCCAACAGGGTTAAAAGTCGAGCAAGAAAATCAAAATCAAGGACAGTTCATAGGCGAACGAGCAGAACGTATATCATTTGATTTTGATATAATTGGAACAAAAGTAACGGGTAGTTTTGATAGTGAAAATCTAACGGTACAATTGTTACATGATGAGATAGAAAAAGAAATAAGACGTGTCATGCATCATGATTTATACGATAGGAGTATTAGCTACAAATCGGGAACCATTTAAACATCCCAACAATAACGGAAGAAAATACTGGTATTTTTAATGAAAGTCAATCGATTATACGACTATTTAGGATTAAACTTCATTATAATACAGCATTTCATTAGTAGTTGTTGTTAAATATGATTTGTGGCATAGAGTTATATCATGATACAGCACAAAGATGAAATTCAGAAGCTGTCTTTACAGCATTGCTGAATCAAAACTATACAAAATGATATAGTAAAGGAATAATTCGGCATTAAAGGCCTTTAAGATTGAAAATAATCAATTTCCGGAAAGTGTAATAATCTACCGTAATGGTGTAGGTGATGGTCAACTATCATTGTGTGAAGCTGCCTGTCAAAAGATGCTAAATCAGACCATTAAAATAACATTCATAGTAGTCCAAAAACATATCAATACACGTTATTTTACCGTTTGCGGTAATAACGCTAGTAATCGTATGTCTGGTACTGTGGTCGATTGTAACATAACACGTTCCGATCGTTATGATTTATTTTTAGTATCACAATGTGTACGCCAGGGTACAATTAGTCTTAGCTATTATTCTGTCATCCGTGATGATTCTACTTAAAATCAAGATATTCTATAGAGATTAACTTAACCAATATAAAGTGCTCTTGGGAAATCTAAGGAATTTTAAAGGAACCTTAGTATTTACAACAATAAAAAAATATAATAATTACAACAATTATAATTGTAAAACAATCAAAACGCAAAAAAAAATATTCAAAGTTTCTTTGTTGTTAATCTATGGGAATAAAAATTATATTCCCTTAATAATGATGATTTGACTTAGCAAAGTCTACAAAAAATAATTTCAAAGACTCTACTATTTCAATTCACTATTATTTTAGAAAATTCCCAATGTCAATTCGCCTTTTATAAGGGTTTTTCTTGTTGTTTGCAAGGAAAACTATAACGAATTTTTATCCATTGGTCATGGCATCATTTTCATAAATACAAAAATGATTCATTAAATTTTCTTTAATATTTGAGAAACTTTAATTTTGAATCGTTGGAAATTTTCCGAATTTCCAATTTTAGTTTACGAAATTTATATAGAAAAAAAAAATAAAAAAATTGATAATATTAATAATTGGATATTTGAAAATATTTTTTCTTAAAATTCAATGGATTTTATTATACTTCATTATATTTGGTTTAAAAAAAATAAATTAATGATTAAATAGTGTGGCATACTTTTGTGCACAGATTAGTGCTGCCATTTAATCACTTTCTCGCATTCCTTGTGTTGGAGTAATAATTCCAAATAATGATAACTTTAATGTAAAGTTATTAAAATTTCGCAAATATATGATCCTTGGCACTTTAATACACATGAAAGTGCGGCCAGTTTTTCAAAATCATGATTAAAATTTACAGTGTAAAACACTGGTCTTATCCATCTCTGTCAATAATGCAACCCATTACATATGCAAAAATCAAGTTTACATTGATTTACTTAAACTAAGTTTAATTGGGCTGTTATTAACAGGGATTTCGATTTGTTAATTGTTTAGTAATTAAAAAAAAATTATATATTTGTCGTGGCATTCGTTATCCGTCACCTTCAGATAGACAGATCCCAATTGCAACGGCAAATATAGGTCATGCATCATTTGATGACCGGTAGATTTTTATTGCACTAGGGGAGTGTCCCGTAGGAGTCACCATAGTCAATAAAAATAGTTATTAGATTGTTAGTAATTTTTTAATAATCAATGAACTTCAAATAATATTCAATGATTTTGAAAAGATAATAATCTTTTATTAAAATATTTCTTTTTTTTATTTGAACTTTTCTTTCTCTTTTTTTTTATTAATTTCAGTTACCAATTTTGTATTATTTCTTTCACATTGGTAGTTATAATATTTGATTAATATTATGTTTAAGTTATCCTCTGTTTTTGCAATGTATATGTATATAAAAAATGTTTAAAGAAACAAAAAATTAAAAAATTTTTTATTCAAAGTTTTTTTTTTTTTTAAAACTAGGGTTTTTCATACGAAATATAAAAGTTTTATATCAAATTTTTCAAACAAAATTAAAACTTTTCGCGCAAAATTAAAAACTTTTCTTACAAAATTAAAACATTTCAAGTTTTTTTTTTTTTTTCTTACAAAACTTAAAGTTTAATGTGTTTCATTCAAAATTTAAAACCATTCGGACAAAAAATTTTTTCTTACAAAATCTTCAATTTTTCATACACAAATAAAATTAAATTTGTCAAACAAAATCTAAAATTTTTGATACAAAATTTTCAATTTTCAGAAAAAATCAAAAATAAAATTTGTAAGTATTTTAAATTAAAAACTTTCAATTGAAATCTTTAATTTTTTTTTCTAGCAAATTTACAAAATTTTTATTCAAGTTTTCAAAATTTTTTTTTAAACGTAGTGTTTTAAATATTTTAAAAAGTATGTTAAAAAACAATTCAAAATTAACAATTCCACAATTTTAAGAAGATTTATGTAGTTTTAAATTTATTAATTTTATATTAGCCACCACGGTAGTTAATTAATTATTTTTCAATATTTTCAAAAAAAATTTAACTTTTAATTTTTTTTTTTTTTTAATTTATGATTTATAATTTTTAAATTCAATTTTAAAATTTTGAATTTATAATTTTCAAATTTTATAACTTTTAAATTAAAATTAATAATTTTTTTTTTTTTTAAAAAAAAAGTATTATTATATTAAAACTTATAACTTTTAAATTAAAATTTATAATTTTTAAATTTTAATTTAGAATGATTTAAAAGTTTTATTTATTTATTTTATTTTATTTATTTATTTATTTAATATGGTTACTTCTACAACAAAACATACGTCTTAAACAGTAGAAATCTTATGATGTTATTATGATTGGGAGAGAAAAAAACTTAAATCTAGGTGTAGTTAAAAATAAATTGTAATAAATAATAATGTAAACATTTAAAATAAGAATGTAAAAATTAAAATGAATATATAAACTATTACAAACAAAGAAAAAAGAATTTAACAAAACATAAAAAATAACATAAATAAATTTATTAACAATGAAATTATTGTGAACTATATCGAACTATATAAACATATATAAACATACAAACATGTTATCTACGAATAATGTTTAAAAATTTTCTTTCTAAAATGTAACGCATTGCTGGTTTCTTTAATTGTTGGAGGAATATTATTCCAAAGACGTATTGCAGTTATAAAAAATTGCCATTCGGATATTAATGTGTGATGTCTGATTTGAATAATATTTCTGTTTCTTCTTAGTCGACTAAATCTCAAACGGTTAAACAAATGAGATGGCTCACGAGTGGTAATAATTTTGTGTAGAAATACAAGAGTCCTTATTTTCAGTAGGTCTTCAAACTGCACACCAAAAATTTGTTTTGAATGTGGAGTAATATTAACGTAACTACCATTATTATCACGGATTCTGAGACCATAAACGTACCTTGCAATGTTGTTATATGTTACATTTAATCTAGATTTACTTGTAGCATCACAACTTGCAAAAATCTCACATCCATAGGTTAGAATTGGAATCAAGTATGTCTTTGCAAGTAGTAACCTAATTTTTAATGGAGTGCAGTTTTGAGTAGGCCAAAGGGTTCTTAGCATTGAGTATGTTTTGCCACAGGCAGCTGTTACGTGGTCTGACCAGGTGAGAGTGTCATTAAAAGTTACACCAAGATTCTTTGCCTTATTTACGATTTCAATTCGTTGATCTTTAATAAAAACGTTGGGAGTAACAACAATTTTTTGTGTTCTTTTTCGCATTACAATACATTTTGATTTTCTAGGATTTAAACTTAAACCATTTACTTCTGCCCAAAGAGAAACCCGATGTAAATCATCATTTAGCCTTGCAGTACATTCCTCAAGTAGTCCCTTTTTGTTACTTATATACAATTGGACGTCATCGGCATACATCCTAATGTTACAGTGGAGCAACTGTTCAGGGAGATCGTTTGCGTAAATAGAGAAAAGGAGAGGGCCCAAAATAGAGCCCTGTGGAACACCCCTAACAACTGGAAGAAAAGTTGAGATTGTTGAAGCATTAGTTTCAACACACTGTACTCTATCCCTAAGATATGAATTAATCAATTTGATAGCTGTTGAAGAAAAATTCATCATTTTCTCAAGTTTTTGAATTAAAATTGTATGGTCAACGGTATCAAAGGCCTTCGAATGATCCAACAACACTAAAAATGCGACGCAGCCATCATCAATTTCCTTTCTGAGATCTTCTGCTACATCAGTTAGAGCAGTTATACAGCTATGTTTGGCCCGAAACCCAGATTGTTTATCGGTTAGCAAATTATTGTCATTAATATAATTAGTTATCTGATTGTGTAAAAGTTTTTCAAATGCCTTTGAAAGAAAAGGTAATATAGCTATAGGCCGATATTCAGTTGATGATTTCGGTATTGGAAGAATTTTCGCCTGTTTCCATCTTAGTGGAAAAATGCCTGTCATGATAATTTTATTAAAAATGTGTGTGATTTGAGGTAAAAGCGACGGAAGAATAATTTTAAGGAAGGCAGGGTGAATACCATCAATACCTGTAGCTTTTGATTTAATGGAAAGGCAGCTTTTGAGAACATCTAGGTGACTAACGTACTCAAAATTGAAAGGGTTCTGTGGAAGATTGGCAGCTTGAAAATTAATATAATGTGTATGATCTGCTTGAGGCATGGGTATATTAACAAAATTCGCATTTAATTCATACGGATCTGATATAATATTATCCTGTTTGGTTTTATTATTAACAATTCCAACTTCCTAATAGTTTTCCAAGTATTCTTTGTGTTAATCGAATTGGAAAATTTTTCAGAATAGTATTTTGATTTAGCATCCCTAATGGTTTTGGTTACGATTTTTCTGGCATTGCGATAATTATTATGTAGATCATTAGTTTTGAAGCGCTTCCATCGAGAGTAAGCGTTGTCACGATTTACTATAAGGCGCTTAATTTCAGCTGTAAACCACGGTTTCTGACGGTTACTTATCTTCTTCGTTTGAATTGGTACTATTGCGTTATACAAATTTGTTATGTTCTGTTCCAAGAAGGCCAGCTGATCATTTACCGAAAGAATGTAATAAATATAACCCCAGTCTATTTTTATATACTCTTGTTCTAGAAGGAAATAGTTAACCCGTTTAAAATTAAGAAACTGAATAGTGAAATGAAAATGAAAATTATTCAAGTTCGAGGCCATATACTCTATATTTCTTCATTAGGATATTGTCCTAACAAATAATCTATAGAGTTTTTGTTTTCAAATTTATTATTTGACCCTTTCAGGAATGTGTTGATAGTTTTCAATTTATTTTTTGATCAATGGTTATAATCTTTAACTTCAAAATCATATGTATATTAGTTCTCATGTAGTGAGTAAACTAGTTCATATGAATGCTTGATGTTTGACATGGATTGTTACCGCTTTCAAAACGTGTTTCTGATGATGGGAACCTAGAAAATTCCCGAAATAGATCTATCAACACATTCCTGAAAGGGTCAAATAATAAATTTGAAAACAAAAACTCTATAGATTATTTGTTAGGACAATATCCTAATGAAGAAATATAGAGTATATGGCCTCGAACTTGAATAATTTTCATTTTCATTGCACAATTAAAGGTCGAAAAAACATAATTTTTATTTTTAATAAAAATTATAACAAACTTGTGAAAAAAAAGTCAAAGTACCGCCTAGTTTACTTCCCCTGTTTTGTTTACAAACTTAACAAAACATAAAAAGGAGGAAAAAAACAAAAACGTGTATTGAATATTTACCAAAGGTAGACATACACACAAACAAGTTTTCAATTTATTTTTTGATCAATGGTTATAATCTTTAACTTCAAAATCATATGTATATTAGTTCTCATGTAGTGAGTAAACTAGTTCATATGAATGCTTGATGTTTGACATGGGATTGTTACCGCTTTCAAAACGTGTTCTGATGATGGGAACCTAGAAAATTCCCGAAATAGATCTATCAACACATTCCTGAAAGGGTCAAATAATAAATTTGAAAACAAAAACTCTATAGATTATTTGTTAGGACAATATCCTAATGAAGAAATATAGAGTATATGGCCTCGAACTTGAATAATTTTCATTTTCATTGCACAATTAAAGGTCGAAAAAACATAATTTTTATTTTTAATAAAAATTATAACAAACTTGTGAAAAAAAAGGCAAAGTACCGCCTAGTTTACTTCCCCTGTTTGTTTACAAACTTAACAAAACATAAAAAGGAGGAAAAAAACAAAAACGTGTATTGAATATTTACCAAAGGTAGACATACACACAAACAAGTTTTCAATTTATTTTTTGATCAATGGTTATAATCTTTAACTTCAAAATCATATGTATATTAGTTCTCATGTAGTGAGTAAACTAGTTCATATGAATGCTTGATGTTTGACATGGGATTGTTACCGCTTTCAAAACGTGTTCTGATGATGGGAACCTAGAAAATTCCCGAAATAGATCTATCAACACATTCCTGAAAGGGTCAAATAATAAATTTGAAAACAAAAACTCTATAGATTATTTGTTAGGACAATATCCTAATGAAGAAATATAGAGTATATGGCCTCGAACTTGAATAATTTTCATTTTCATTGCACAATTAAAGGTCGAAAAAACATAATTTTTATTTTTAATAAAAATTATAACAACTTGTGGAAACTGAATAGTATTAGTGGTATTATGTAGAGGAATGTCAAAAATCATGAATATTAGATCGTGCTTGGAAAAACACGATGCAGACAACTGATCATATTTTAAGATCTTTGCTTTGTTTGAGACAAAAAACAAATCAAGCAAAGTATTATTGAATGATGTGAAGTGAGTTGGCGTACTAGTATTAGCAGAAACAAGATCAAATGAGTTCATATTAATTGTTAAACATGATTCAACTAGCAAATTTGAGTTGAATCCCCAGCTATTATAATGTCACTATAAAATGGTGTGAGATCCTCCAATATTGTATAAAAATGAGTGAAATCAATTCTATTCATAGGCTATAGACACAACCAATAAGAAATTTACTGCCACCACTACTTGCTTCAAGAAAAAGATATTCAACCTTATTATTTATGTATAATTTTTCATCACTTTTGGCTTTTATTGTACAGACTAATCCTTTTTTGACATAAATTGCAACTCCACCATAGTTATCAGATCTATCATTTCTATATAAATTATAACCATTCATCGACACCAGAGTATCTGTAATTGATTCACCAAACCAAGTCTCTGAAACACATATAAAATTCAAACCAGAACTCTCAAAAATATATCTGAATTCATCCATTTTGTTTGTTAAACTTTGTGCGTTTATATGACAAAATTTAATCCGGTGCTCTGTTTAGGCAAGAATTTTTACCATGTTTGCAGTTACGTCTTCAGAAAACGTTCTATTACCACCCCTATTAAAGACATGTCTAGGACAATCAAGAAGAATAAAATCCCTACCAGCAACGCTCGAATTAAATTTATGTATCATTTCCATTAGCTTAATAATGAATATGATTGAGATAGTTCGGTATAATTTATTAAGAAAAAGTGTGTACTTGTTATTATAACAAAAAAAATTTAATTTAAAACAAAAAAAAATGTAGTTAGGAAAAAAAATTTAATATTTGACATCTGAACTTGTACTGTACGGAACAGACGATGCTATAGCTTAACTATGTTTACCTTGTTTAAATCTGTTATTATCTTGTTGATTAGTTTTCATCTTACTGTTGTTGTATTGCTGTAGGTTGTATTAGCATTTTTCTTCTTCCAAACCATTATTGAAGAACATTAATATGGGTTCATTTTGTCCATCAGTTTCACGATATTCAAACATGTCAATCATACCATTGAAGTCCATAGATTCATACCATTGAAGTTCATACATTCATACATTCTTCACTGGAGAATTGGAAGTTCTTGAAGCGACCCAAAATATCTTTCATTACTTTGTTCATGCTGGTCTTGTTTTCCTGGTGGTGTTTTGGCCACACCACCCTTGGAGCACTTGGCGTGTGTCTCCGGCAATACACATCCGCATTGCTTCTTCATTGATATATTTATTGTGTTATATCTATCGTATGTACGAGTAGCTGATCACAAACATGGACGGCAACAACTTGTTTTCTTACAAATTCGGGCACATCAGATTTTTTTTTTTTTATATTAAAATTGTATATATTAGTTTAGGCACATATTTTAATATAATTATTCTTTAAGTTTCTATTTTTTGTATTCGATTTATTTAATTTTTTAAAATTTTATTGTTTTTAAAAATTGTTTTTTATTTTGAAGTTATTAAATTTTTAAATTAAATTTAATGTTTTTTTTTTTTAAAAAAATTTTTTTTTTTTTCAGGGTCAGGTCCTGTTGGACCCAACCCTTTAAGTATTTTTTTTTTTTTCACTTTTACACTGCTCCTGGCAGGATCGCCATGTGGTATTTTTAAATGAATGAAAGAACGTTTTTCGTTTGGCTCTCATGAGCAACTGTTTATTCTTATCTACAAATTACTTAAAGCTACCTAAACATATTATTATATTAATATGGGATTTAGCTAACGTTGCAAATCCCACGCTAGTAAGTGAGTGGTGAGTAGTGGACAAACAACATTCCACAAAGTGTGGGTCTCTAGTTACATACAGACGGTATGGTAACGCAGACTTGTCAAACACACTACAAAACTCTTCCACTTTTTTTACTTTCAAAATTTAGTGAAATTAATATGTAATTACAGTATTGCAACGCAATGTAGACCAATGTATTATTTTGTATATAACATTTTTTTACTCGGTTTTTAATTTTTTGAAAAAGTTTTATGAAAAATAACAGCTTTAAAAGCTGTTTATGTTTCAATTAAATACAAAAAATACATTATGTCTTTTTATTTTTTAATTCTATGAACTATTTATTTTTAAAATGGTATGAGTCCGTTTGTTTTTCAAATGAGATATGGATGGTTTTGCCTTTTAATGTTTTTGACTTTTGTACGATGTTTCAATTCATATCTCATTCGGAGATATTAAGTTTATTCATATTAAAAAAAAAAATCGTATTTATTACGAATTCGAGATTTTTTCAGTACCGAATGGACTCACGCCACTGTCAAAATAAATTTGTTACAAAACTATTGTTCATAAACATAATATTCGTTTAGTTTTGTTGTAGTTTTTCACATGATTAGTAAATTATCAAACTTGCTTTAAATGAAATGCATTTTAAAAAAAGTAACGAAATTGCGAATTTCGCTTAAAAGATACGTGCTTTAAAAATTCAAAGAGGCAGATTTAGAATCTTGTAATCAACGTTTATAAGACACATTCTTTCATGCGGAGGATATCTGTGTAGTTCAAAATAACGTACAAAACAAGAATTCCGTTAAAGAACCAGCAGTTTTCAAAATTTTAATAAAACAATTTTGTGCAGCCATTATATGGCCCGTCTTTATCTATTTTTTTTTTTTTTTTTGAAATGGACTCATACCACTTTCAAAATATGCAACACTTTTTAGAAAAATTTGTAATTTATTTGTTCGGTTACTATTTTAAACAAATATTTTTAAAATTTTATTCAAATTTTCGAGTTTCTGAACTTAGTAGATTATTGGGAAGTCCTAGCAAAATGACAGGAAAAGATGTTTAGATTTTCCACTTTCCATTCTATTTTATAAACCAAAGACTAAACAAAAAATAATGTTAAAATGTTTTCACAATTAAATTTGAAGACTATTTTTTAAACAACTTCAGAAATTTTGTTATTTCATATTTTATGACAACAAAAAATAAATATTTTTGAATAAAATTTAAAAGAATATTTCTTTTATACGCATTGTTTTGTAAATTTTTTTAGGAGGGACAGGCTTTAGTCCCATTGCCTGCCCCGCTAGCTACGTGCCTGCTGTATATAAATAAATCTAAATCTGGTAAATTTCAGATATGTTTTCATACAAAAGTGTGCACCTCCACAAACTTTTGATTGGCGGTTATAAAATTTATAGGAGAGATCGTCCGACTCATGGTGGTGGAGTTCTTATTGCTATTCGTGACTGTTATGAGCATAAATTATTACGTTATGATAAAACATATGATATCGAAAACTCATCGATTTCTGTTGTGCTAAATGGTAAAACAACAGCATATTGTCCACAGTTTTCAAATAAATTCAAAAATAATATAAATGTATTAACCAAAAAATCAACAGATTTTTTTTATATTCGGCGATTTTAATGCGCACCATCAGAGTTGGAATTGCAGCTCAAATAACCCAGCAGGTGATGTTCTCTTTAATCCATAAAATCAATCCAATTTTTACATCTACCACAATGCGAATAATACTCGTTTTAATCAAACCTCCCGTCCCTAACCACCATCCACAATTGACATTATGCTTTCAAATTCTAGTTTACAATTTTCAAATCTAGAGACTCATTCAAATGAGCTCGTTTCTGAACGTGTTATATTTATGGACATATTAAAAGTGTTTCTACCAGAATACCTCTCTATCATCTAGCTGACTGGTCACTTATTGGGAGATGGGTGGACAGAGAGATTTTAACAAAAAACCTCATGTCTGAAGAGCTGACCAAGTCAACATTGACTCATATTTAGATAGAACAATTTCAATTTTAAGCAATGCTAAAAAAAAAAAGATTCCGGTTGGAGTGAAAAAAGGTTGTCAGTCGAGTATTTCCGAGTTAAGTTTAAACTTAATCAGACAACGACGGAAATTTCAACGCAAACCACAAAGGTGCTCCTTATTGGTATTTTAAGACAATTAAAGAATTTGATAGATTTCATTTAAACCGGGATAAAAATGAGAACTGGTAAAAATTTATAACCAAATTGCCAACGGGCAGTAAAAAGTTTTGGAAAATAACGAAAAAGATTAAGGGTAAATGTTCTGAAATTCCCGTCTGATAGTTGACGGTCAGGATAGTTAATTTCAATGAAGATAAAGCCAACAGTATAGCCGATGTATTTGAACAATCACACAAAATTACATTAAATGATAAATCAACAATGGATAAGAAAGTTCAAAAGTGTATAGGTATCTTGAGAGCAATAACGAAATTATTATCGACCAAGACGCTTTAACGGAATCTAACGAACTAATGGAAATAGTAAGCATTTTAAAAACAATAAGGCGCCTGGCCTTGATATGATTCAAAGCGTCATTTTGAAAAATACGCCTATATCATTTTTTGACATACTTTCTAAAATATTTAACTTTTGTCTTAAAAACGGTCTAAAGTCTAAAATTGTTCCTATACCAAAAAATGGTAAAAATCCTAACATGCCGAAAGGCTACAGACCAATAAGTATCACAGAAAAAAACTAAAACGAGTTTCAATTAAAAATGTTTTGAATCAATTAAAGTTTTAATTAATTTTGCACCTACAACGCAAATGATACTATTAATTAAAAAAAATGAGGACCTTTAATTGAAACTCTTTCAATTAAAATAATAATACTATCAATTAAAAATTTAATTGTTTTTTTAACCAACTTTAATTAAAAAGTTTAATCAAATTAATTAAAACTTTAATTGAATCTCCATGCTGATTTTAATTGAAAATTCTAATTATTTAGTGTTTTCCTATAAATCAAAAAGCAAACTAGGTTTGTAAATTAAATTACGTTTGTATTTTTATTAATATATAATAGGGGTGCTCACAAGAAGTGTACTAAATGTTGTATGTGTTGTATGTCGTATTTGCAATTAGAGATGGTAAAATTTTATTTAAAAAAATACAACAATAGATGATAGTGCAAATACAACATTTGTACCTATGTTTATTGTACTATGTTCAAATATGCCAAACAGAGTGAAAATCTAACACAAAAAGCCCAAAATCTGCTCGTAAAATTAAAACAAATGTTACCATCCTCTAATTTTCAAAATACGACATACAACAATACAACACTTACTACACCTTGTGACCTTCTTTAATGTTATAATGAATGTAATATAATAAAAA
>CM037851.1:132696603-132781831 GCA_021234595.1 Delia radicum
CGAATGGCTACAGACCAATAAGTATGTTTAGCGTTGTAGATAAACTTTTTGAGAAAGTCATTTTACACCGTTTACTGTCCTTTACTGAGAGAAATAATATTATTAATCGACAGCAATTTGGTTTTAGAAAGCAATTTTCTACTGTCCATCAAATTAAACGAGTTATACAATTTATTAAGAACAACAAATCTAATAGAAAAAGTACGGGAGTTGTATTTTTAGATATTGAAAAAGCTTTCGATTCCATTTGGCATAATGGCCTAATTTACAAACTCAACATTCTAAATTTCCCATTACACCTTCAAAAAATTATAAAAAGTTTTCTGACAAATATATCTTTTATGGTTTGTATACAAAAAAGCAAGGCACATCGGATATTGTGATAAAAAAGGATAATAATGCTGCGTTTTATGCAGACGACAGTGCATTTATATGTAATGGAAAACTTTCCAACGCCATCATAAAAATACTGAGAGATTCTCTAATTTGTGCTGAAAAGTATTTAAAAAAATGGAAAATTAAAATAAATCAAGGAAAAACTCAGGCTATAATTTTCCCATTTAACAAATTGCCTAAACGTACACCCAGTCTTCCATACAAATTGAAGGTAATACGATTGAAATCAAGAACTCAATAAAATATTTGGGAGTTGTTTTTGATAAAAAAAAACTAACATTTAAAGAACATGTTCAATATGTCAGTGAAAAGGCAATTAAATGCGGAAGAGCACTATTTCCGTTACTAAACAGAAAATCAGTTCTTAATCTTAATAATAAACTTATATTGTATAGAATGTGTATTAGGCCAATAATGACTTATGGGTGTCAAGCATGGTTCCCAAAAAACAGCGAAATCGCATATAAAAAAGCTACAAATCATTCAAAATAAAAATCTGAAAATTATTCACAAACTTAATTGGAGATACTCCACAATAAGATTGCATAATAATTACGATCATAAAACAATAAATACCATTATGAGGGATCTGACACTGTCATTCAACGAGCGATGCAGACAGTCTAACCATGATATCAGAAGAAATTTACTCTAAAAACTATACCTCTTACTTTTATAAAAAAAGTACACTAATGTAATTATATTAAACCTCTATTAATTGTTAAATAAATTCTATTCTCATTCTATATTAAAGGTTTCTTTTATACCTAATTTTTCATCCTTAAACTTGTAAAATCTCATAAGATGTAATTTTAAACTTAAAAAAGGAACAAGAATAAAGGTCAATATATTTAAAAAAAAAAAAAAAAAAATGTGCTCCTAAAAAAATACATGTCTAATAATTTTTTGTCCTATATTAATTAAAACTTTATTTAATTAAAAATTAAAAACGCACTAATTTAAAGTCAATGCCTAAACAAAACCTAACCCACTACCAAATTCAACTTTAAATGTGATAAGGCTTTTTCTTTGAAAATAATGCTTAAATTAGTAAGGGCTTTTTAATGACTATAAATCTGTTCTTTGCAATCAAAACTTAAAATAGGCGAACAAATGGATTGTATAAAGTAAATACAAAAACATTTGGCTTGAAAAGCCACATATGTATTTTCAATCAGCTTTGTTTCACCATCACTACCAAGTCGCCACATCTTACCTTAACTAAGTCTATTGGTTGCTTGAGACGAATATGAACAAAGGTTTAATAATCAAAGCATTACTCTTCTTCGTTTTCGAATGTACATATGAGTCATTCCATTGCAAACTGAACGATTTTTTGCACCACGATTTTGGTTTGCTCTGAAATTTTGCAGACGTATTCATTATTCAAAAATATTTGATACATATATAGGGTCCGCCATCTAACGTTTTTTTTCCGATGCCGATTTTGCCAAAAAAATCATCTTTTCAGATGAAGCTCATAATGCATTATTTCCATTATTAACCGGAAGGATTGTACTTTCAAATAAAAAAGAAATTTGAGAAACATTATTTTTTGCGAAAAAAGACCGTCAATCAAACCAAGGAAAAGCTTGATAAATACTATGGTGACTCTACACTATCGATTTCAATGGCAAAAAAGTGGTTTACTGACTTTCGTTTTGGTAGAACAAGTACAAATGACGCTGAACGTTCTGGACGGCCAATACACCCGAAAATGTTGAAAAAATCCACGATATGGTGTTGGCCGATTGAAGAGTAAAAGTGTTGATGCCATAGCACTTTGATGCCAATGTGTACTGACGCAACTAGGTCCGTTGCAGTTGTTACTTTTCATTGAACTGGTTTCAACCCGTTAGCAGTGTTTGAAAACATGGCAATTAGAGCAAAAGGATTCAGTCCCTTGACTGCTACAAAGCGGACATAACACTGAAGGGATTTTGTCTGTAACGACTTATTATAGAAAGAATAAGAATAAACTTATTTTAAAATTGATTTTTTGTGCCTTTTTTGAAGCGTTCTTAAACATGTGCTATGACACACACACCGCTAAAGTGGTACATCACAAAACTTTTCCATCCAAACTACCCATGTAACAGAACATATTGCGATTAATATGTGACTAGTTTCCCATCAAACATTTTTCTCCAGTTCCACGATACGTACACCTACACCAGTCATGTGATAATAATTATTTTCCCACTGGTCCTGTTCCATATCACATAAGTCCTAAAATGATCCTAACGCCAGCTACTTCTAACTTGTCCCGTGGCTTATTCATTTCAGTCGGTACGGTGATAGGTTGCCTTCGTCAAGTTATTCGCTACGTCACAAGGTGCTCCAAAGGTAGCAATTGCCAACTTCCAAGTCCATGTTAAAAGTACCGGTCACTTTTATATAACAGAACACAATCTAGGACAGGTTAATAAAGTTTTAGTCACGTGACCATGCCAGTGACTTGTTCATTTCCCGTATTGCCAAAAGACTTTCAAGTATTTTTGATATTCAAAAAAATATGATTTGAGTAACATTAAATCTGGCGTTATATTAGGGAATTTTAGTTGTATTAAGCTTGCCTATTTAATTTAATCGAGGGGGTGTCTGAGCCGATATTAGACCACGTTCGGTTTTTATGCAACTTTTCCCAAGTTTTTATACAAAAACAAATGCATTTTTAAGCCTACTTCTTAACCCTTAACCGTGAGATTGGGCAGTTAAAAAAATACTTGTCTCTCTTTTTCAAATTTCATTTTGCATTTTGATATGCATTTGTTATTAAATATAAAGGGTCCGCCATCTAAAGTTTTTTTTTTCAACTAGTGCTTATTTCGTGAATGGTAACACTTAGCTCATGTCTGATTTGACAGATAATTAGTTTTATCCTTCCGCTGAACGAATATGGTCCGTATGTTCGTTATCTTGTAAAAAAAGTGAAAGAAATTGGCATCCTCATTGATAAACCAAAGCGTGAAAAGCCAAAAACATTGCGTTCACCCGAGAATATTGCTGCTGTGGCAGAAAGTGTGCGTGAAGCGCCATCAACATCAATTCACCGTCGTTCTCAACAATTGAACATTTCGGAGACATCATTGAGACGAATTTTGCATAAAGACCTTGGTATGACGCCATGCAAAGTAAAATTGGTTCAGGAGTTCAAAAAAAAAGTTATTTGGTGGACCCTTTAGTTAAATTTTCCATATCTCAAATAACTTTAAATTGATGTTGAGAGCGAAATTACCTGCTTTTTAATGGATGTTGCGAAATTACCACCTGCAATAGGACTCATAACAAATTATTAGATCTCGTATCTACATTCTTTCCGACAGTCAGGCGGCATTAAGGGCTTTAATGTCCTATGATATGAGGCGAAAGTGAAACGAATAACAACGAAATAAAACAGCTCTATAAAAATTATAAAAATAAATTAAAAAGTGTCGAAAAAAATAGAAAGAGACTATTTAGAACAATTGTATAAGTAACAATACACTTGTACAAAGTAAAGTTTTATAAAATAAACTAAAATTAACTCAGTAATGTCTGAGTGTAATAAATGCAAAGGGACGATAAGAGGTGAAAGTGGTATTAAATGTGAGGGTGTGTGTGGTAAAGTTTACCATAGCGCCGTAAAATGTTCAGATATTGATCAATATTCAATGGGAATCTTAAATAAACAAAACTTTATCAGATTTATATGTGAGGATTGTATACATTACATCCATAATATTGATGAGGTGCTCGGTAGTATCCAAGATGGAGTTCAAACAAATAAACAACAATTAAGAGAATATAAAAATGAATTTGAAACAGCACTGAAACACAACGAAACTGAAATAAAACAACTTTTGGAGGCAATCGAAAGAAGATATGATGAAAGAATGCAAGGACTGAATAATGCTTTTAAAATATGCGAGAATAATATTCAAGAAATTAAAAATTTTAATAAAAAAATAAGCGAGTTTGAAGATAAAAACAATGAAATATGTAAATCAATAGAAATAATAACCTTGAAATGTGCAACGAAATAAAGAAAGTTGTAAAAGAAACAAGTGTCAAAACAAACCAAATGTCATATGCACAATCAGTAAAAAACAATAATACAGTGATGCCAGATCTACAGAAAAAAGTCCCACTTATAATAAAGCCAAAGGAAAAGCAAAATGTAGCAAAAACAAAGGAAGAATTAAATAAAAAAGTTGATCCTGTAAATTTAAAAATATCAAATGTAGAAAATAGAAAAAATGGAACGGTGATAATCCAAACTGAAAATGATGAAGAAAGAATTAAAATAAAACAAGCAATTGAAAAGGAAATGAGTGAAGGATATGAAATAAAAGTTCCAAACCCTATTGAAATGAAAATTGACATAACGGATATGACTTTCAAATATAATTATAACGAATTGGTGGAAAAAATAAAGAAACAAAACAATATGTTACGAGAAAGTGAACTGAATGTCATAAAAATGTATGAATTTAAAAGAAATAATAGAACATTCTATAATGCAAAATTAAAAATAGATAATGAATCGTATCAGGAAATTATAAAAGAAAAAAAAATTAACATTGGTTGGGAAAAATGTAGAGTATTCGATGGAACAGAGGTTACGCAATGTTTCAAATGTCAGGGATACAACCATAAAGCAAGTGACTGCAAAAATAAAGAAATTTGTTTAAAATGCCATGGAGCACATAGAACAAATGAATGTAATAATGAGAGTATGAAGAAATGTATAAACTGCATACGTGTAAATCAGAAATTAAATCTTGGTCTTGATGAGAACCACTTTACAATGTTTAAACAATGTCCTGTGTACCAAAATAAGTTGAATAACAAGAAAAAACAGATGGGAATCAATTTCTAACAACTAAAGAAATGGCGTGGAATATATACTAATGCTCAGGGTTTATTAAATAACTTCAATCAATTGGAAATTATTGCCTTCAATGAACAACCAGAATTTATAATATTATCGGAAACTCATATTACACATGATACTGAAGAAAATGAAACGGCATTAAAAGGATATGAGCAAATAATTACTTTCTCAAATTCAAAAAAGACCGGCGGAGTCAGCATTTATTATAAAAAACAGTTTAAAATAAAGAAAATTTGTGAAAAGGTCAAGGATTTTAAATATTGGATAAATGCTTGTATGTTAAGTTATTGTAATACACATTTTATAGTAATGGCGGTTTACAGATCACCAAGTTGCGGGGAAGTAGAATTCTGTGAAGTTTTTGAAGAAGTAATAGAAGAAATAAGCGAAAATAATGGTGACATAATAATTGCGGGAGATTTCAATATCGACTGGACTAAAGATGGAATATATAAAACCAGAATTGAAAACATGTTAAATGATAATTATTTAAAAACAATTGACTAACGAATATACCAGAATAACCGAAAGATCAAGAACATTAATTGATTATGTAATATCAAATATGGAAAATTTATCGGTAAAAGTTAATGATACAAATAAAATATCAGACCATGAGGCCATTGACATAATATTAGAATGTAAACGTGAAAATCCCAAAAACATTGAATCAAAGCAAATAGAATACTTTAAATATAATAAGTGGTCGTATAGAAATGAAATAAGATCAATAATAAACATTAATGAGAACTATAACATAAATTGGACTGTTGATTATTTTGACAATACAATAGAGAGTGCAATTAAAAAATTTACAATAAAAAAGGATATAAAAGAACAAAATAATAACAAATGGTTTAACAATAAACTTAGACATTTAAAACAAGATAAAATTATGAAATACCAATTTGCCAAAACCGAAAATACGAATGCAGCATGGACTGAATACAAAAATATAAGAAACATATATAAAAACACAATAACATATGAAAAAGATAGATATATCAATAATCAAATAAGTAATGCCAAAGACCAAAAACAAATGTGGAAAAAAATAAAAGACTTAGTACTAAAAAACGAGCAACCTGTGATAAAATCTGTGATATTTAATCAAATAGAATATAAGGAAAATTATACAATAGCCAATCAGTTTAACAATTATTTTATTGACAGTATTAAAACAATTAGAGATAGTATAGAAAATGTGCAATATATAAACCGAGTACCTATGATAAATAACATTTTTAAATTCCGTGCAATAAATTTACAAGAACTGAAAATAATATGTAAAAATCTAAAAAATAAGCCAGATTTTAACAAAGTAACGGTTAAGATAATTCTTGATAATTGGGACATAATTGGAAAGACTTTGATAAAAATAATTAATAAATCTATGGAAACTGGAATTTTTCCAAGCAATTGGAAAGAATCTATGGTGACACCAATTGAAAAAGTAAGAAAAACACAAAAGTGTGAAGAATATCGGCCAATAAACACATTAAAAACTTGCGAAAAAATATTTGAAAAGGTTGTAAAAGGGCAATTAGAAGAATATATGGAAAATAATAACTTGTTCTCAAAGTATCAGTCTGGTTTTCGAAAAAAATATTCATGTGAAACTGCTGTAAATTATTTGATAAACAGATGGAAAAAAATAGAAAAGAATAATAAGTTAATTGCAATATTTTTGGACTTCAAAAGAGCATTTGAAACAATAGATAGAAATGTACTTATTAGTAAACTTTATATGTATGGTATACAAGGCATTGAAATGCAATGGTTCGAATCTTACCTAAGCGAAAGGACACAAACAACAAAAGTGAATAATATAAAATCAACCTCAGTTGAAAATGAATATGGAGTTCCACAAGGATCTGTCTTAGGAGCACTGTTATTTATTATATATATTAACGAACTACCAAATATTTTAAACAAGTGTGAAATTGTCCTTTATGCAGACGACACATTAATTTTTACTGAAGCCGAAACAGAACAAATATGTCAACAAAATTTAACACATGATATGATAAATGTAGAAAAATTTTTAAAAATGAATAAACTTAAATTAAATGAAAGCAAAACTAAAATGATGGAAATAAATATGAATAGTAATATTGTAATAACAATCAATAATAAAGAAATAGAAAAAGTGAAACAGATTAAATACCTCGGTTTTATTATAGACAATACATTAAAATTTAAAGAACACATAGATTATATATGTAAGAAGATTGGCAAAAAAATTGGTTTTTTTAAAAGGATAAGAAATAAAGTAAATATAATAACTGCAATAAACATTTATAATATAATGATTAAACCACATTTTGAATTTGGTTCAACAATAATTTATACATGCTGCACAAATCAACAAATAACAAGACTACAAAACTTCAAAATAAATCAATGCGCGCAATTTTAAAATGTAACCGTTATACACCTATAGAATATATGTTAAATTATTTGAAATGGTTAAATATTCAACAAAGGCTAGAGTTAAACACGCTTAATTTTATCCACAAAATGAAAATGGGAAATGTACCACACTATTTATGTGAACAATTGAATTACGTTGGAGAAGTACAACCGTACAATCTAAGAAATGTGATAGATTTTAGACTACAGAGAGCAAGAACTAACGCAATACAGAAAACACTTTTTTATAAAGGCTTAAATTTATTTAACTCATTACTAATGTATATTAAAAATGAAGAAAATTTTGTATTATTTAAAAGAAATGTTATAGAGTTTATAAGAAACAACAATATGTAATTCTTTGTGAAATGTATGATAAAAAAATAAAGTATTTCAAATACTACTAAATAAATAATAATAATAATAATATGAGGTGTCATCTGGTCTGGTCATGGAATGCATTCTGGCTCTTAACCGACTTGGCAGGCGCAACTCGCTTACCTTAGGGTGGGTTCCTGGTCACGAGGGGCATGAGGGCAACGAGAGGGCAGATTGTCTTGCTAATTGCGGGGCCCGAAGGCCCTTTATTGGTTTTGCGAACTGGTAGCTGAGACATCAGAGCATGTTCTTTGCGAATGTCCGAGGCTATGTGAAAGGCGTGCCAAGTTTCTTGGCAATCGCTTTGTCTCCCCTTCGGACATTATGAAGATTTTGCCTAATAGGATTATTGGCTTTATAGGTAGCTTGAATCTTTAGGGTAACTTTAGGCAGCACAAAAGACCTAAGTTGGTCGCGGTGCATAGTGCCATATAATCTAATCTAATCTAAATTGACATTTTTTTTGTCATTTTGTTATTTTCAGTTGGACTTAACTTACCTTTTTTTGTATGCTCTATTTTATTAGCTGACATATTGAAGTTCCCTTATTTAACTAAAATTAATACAAGTAATAACCAATTGGTTATTTTATAAGTTTTGTGATGTAGTTTTGATCCACTAGGATCAAATGGCTGAAAATCTGAAAATTCGTTAGAAGATTCTTATGCTATTGAATCTGCCTGATAAAAAATATTAAATTAACTCGCACGTGCAAAAAAATTTTGCAATGTTTTGCGATAAAATCGATATTTTTAACAAAAATTACTTCTAGAAATGTTTAAAAATACGTGTTTTCAAAACGACTTGACATTACATAACAGATAAGACAAGTTTCCAGGATTCGTGAATTTCAAATTTTAATGTGAAAATTGGTCGTAATTTGTTTTCTTACATTACTTTATTACTTTCCCATACAAAAATTATTCCAATATTCTTGTTTATAAAAGTATTTTTCTTTAAACAAAAAATGAGGAATCAAAATAAAGTTTTTTTTCCCTCAATATTTCTACAGCTTTTAAAACTATGATGTGAGCAAAATCGAAAAATAAACTTTTGGTTTTAATTTTTTAAAATTTAAATGTAAAACATTCGTTTTTAAAATTATTTAATTTTGGTTTTATATAAAAAGATCGTCTTGCATTGTACCGAATTCCATCATTATCTCGTTTTTTAAAAAGCTTATATCGATTTGCAACAAAATCTATCGTTATTAACCATAATTATTTTATCAAATATTTAAAAATGAGTTGTTTCCTAATGATTTCAACATTAAATAATCGTTAAGACAATTTGAAATGGACGACATCTTATAATCGTAAAGAAAATTTGTCATAAAAAACTTAATGCTTAATTTTACTCAAATTTAAACTTTTAACGAGGATATTGGTCATACTAACATTATTTTATTACATTATCAAACAAAAATAATTCCAATATTCTTGTTGTTTATTTAAGATTTTTTCTATTAACAAAAAAAAGGAGGTCTCATACAAATTTCAAAATAAAAATTTTGGTTAAATAGTTGACTTTTAAAGATTCATACTCAATATTTCTTCTATAGTTCTTCAAATGAATTAATTTTTGCTTTATATAAAAAGATAGTCTTGTGATGTGCCCAATTTCAACTTTAACTCGTTTTTTAAAGTCCCAGGTGAAAATGGTCATATATTATCATGTATGTAGTTGCATGTTCGGATCCGTAAATGGAGGACCGTATATGGCTTGTACATGACCATACATTTTGGTCATATATGTTCATAGTTTGATATTTCGAATATTTTTTTTTTTTTTTCATATATTTGTATATATTGAATCTTTTCTTTAAGAAATTTACAATAAGTCATCAAATATTATATCTAATCTCCTCTTGGTTTGTTGCCAGTGCAGCAAATCCAATTTTAGTAAGCAGGGATCTACAAGATTAGTTAAAAGCGAGGTCCAAGGTGTCCATTTTTTTTAGACGCCTGTGATCTGAAAATGTAAGCAAGTTTTGAGCAAGGGGATTAGGATGAATTGCCAACTTGGAAACATATTTAATGCAGTTTCCCTTTATTTCCTCGCGAATAGTTGTGATATTGAGATCGGCATGGATGTTTTGGTTTCTAATAAACCAACTAGCACCAGTGATGCATCGTAAAATGTGTGATTGTCTTTTTTGTAGTTTTTTGACATTCAAAGCTGACGCTGTATCCCAGAGCTGTATGCCATATGTCCAGATTGGTTTTATTATAGAATAATACTTTGCATTCTAGGTTAAGCGTGGTCTAGGTTAAGCGTGGACCTATTGTTTAAGAGCCAGTATAACTGAGCAGTTTTCCTTTTTATTTGGGCGGACTTAGAATCAATATGGTGTGCCATATTTTTGTTACTCCTTCCCGGAAAACCGCTAATTTTCTGAGAGAAATTTCAAAAGTTAGGTTGTCACTTATTTGATATTTTAATGAATAATATGTACCGTTGTTCGTCCATTCCATACAACAAAATTATTGCTAATGCTACGTCCTTTATTGGATTGTTTAGGTTATAATACTCCGGAGCATGGTGTGGCAATTGAATTTAATTTTCAATAAATTTGCAAAAGAAAACAAAACAATTTTATTCTAACAAATACAAAAACAATATTTAAAAAAGTTCTTGTTTATATTTTGACAGAAATTTGAAACATTTTTGTATTATTTTGAACTAAAAAAAAACAAAAATTATATGTAAGAAAATTTAAAAACTCAAAGTGATAAGTAAATATTTTTGAATAAACGATTCCCAGTGCAACACAAAACTTCATGGTTAAGAAAACTGCGTAATAAAAAAAATATGTGTTATTATGAATATTCTTTAATACTTATTAAGCAATAAATTTTTGCAAAACAAAAAAAAAATTGAAAATGTTATTACGAGGGCTCAATAAGTCCGTGACTTTTTGAATGAAGCACAGTTTTTTTTGCAAAAAAAAAAATATTTTTCAACATAATCTTCTTTTAGCTCAATACACTTAGTCCAACGTTTCTCCAATTTTTGTATAACTTCCAAAAAATAGGATTTTTCAAGGTCCATAAAATAGGCATTTGTTTGATCAATAATTTCATCCTTGAAGCTAAATCTCTTCCACCGAGCCATTTCTTTAGGTTTAGAAATAGGAACTAGTCACTGGGAGCTAAATCCGGAGAATGAGGTACCAATTCGTAGCCCAATTCATGGAATTTTGCCCTTGAGACTGCACACGTGTGCACCCGTGCATTATCTTGATGAAAAAGAATTTTTTTTTGGCCATATGGGATCGTTTTTTTTTTAATCCTCGTTAAATCGGTCAAATAAGTTGGCATACTATTCGAGGTTTACTGTTTTTCCCTTTTGAAGGTAATTGATGTGGATTATCCCGCGTGCATCCCAGAAAAACTGTTGCCATCACCTTATTGGCCGACAAACTTACCTTGGTCTTCTTCGGATCCGGTTCACCCGGAGATACCCATTGTTTAGACTGCTGCTTGGTCTCCGGAGTGTTGTTATGAATCCATGTTTCATCCACAGTTACAAAACTCCGCAAAAACTCATTCGAACTGCGGTTAAACAACTCCAAACAATTCTTTGAAGTTGTCACACTATTACGTTTATGGTCAATTGAGGGCAAACGCGGCACCCAGCTTGCAGACAGCTTTCTTAAACCGAACTGATCATTTAAAATCGAAACCACACTGCCATATGAAATGCCTATGGCATCAACGATCTCATGCACTTTTACTCTTCGATCGGCCAACACCATATCATGGAATTTTTCGACATTTTCGGGTGTATTGACCTCAATTGGCCGTCCAGACCGTTCAGCGTCATTTGTACTTGTGCGACCACAACGAAAGTCAGTAAACCACTTTTTTACCATTGAAATGAATGGTGCAGAGTCCCCATGGTATTTGTCAAGCTTTTCCCTGGTTTGAATGACAGTTTTTTTTCGCAAAAAATAATGTTAATGATCACTCGAAATTCACTTTTTTCCATTTTAAAAAAATCCACGAAGTTGTATGTTTTGAACAGCTGTTAAACGCAAAGTAAATGACGGAACTTGCTCAAAATTTGACAGTAGTCTATTAGCAGGTGGTACTTGATGGGAGCAGTGTTGCATTTCATATTACTACGAGGAAAGTTCGAAAAGTCACGGCCTTGTTATCATGTAACGCAACATAATCAAATCTCTGTAAATATGTTGAACATTATAACACTATTAAAAATATTTTTAATCAGCCACCCGACTTTCAATTTATTTTTGATCAATGGTGATAATCTTCTCATTTAGTGGCAAAATTAATTTAAATGAAAGTTTGATGTTTTGCATGGGATTGTCACTTGTTTTAAAACGTGTTCTGATGATGGGAACCTAGAAATTCCCGAAATAGATCTATAAACACATTCCTGAAAGTGGCCAGTTAATAAATTTGAAAACAACAACTCTATAGATTATTTGTTAGGACAATATCCTAATAAAGAAATATAGAGTATGGCCACCCAATCATGCATACACTACTCTCAGTGTATGATTTAATTCATAAAAATTACCTCAGTCTGAAATTTATTCTATAAATTTTGTGAGTTTTCAGAATCCCAAACAAATTTCCCCATAATCTGAATTTTCATATAGAAAAAGTAAATTCGCTATTTTTTTGATAATTCAACACAAAATTTGTATTTTTTTTGTAATTTTGTACGGATTTCATGTCAGAAATAAATGGTCACCCTAAACATATACTCGTTAATTTTGTAATTAATTGTTTAAAATTAAATTGCAAATTGTTTTTATTCATTACTCATAATCAGGGCACGTTTTTTTTTTGGCACGAAAAAAGTTAAAAATAACAGGCAAAATAGCACAAAAACCATTAAAAATGGCACAAGAAATAGCAAAATAGCAAATCGTTTTCAATGTATGAATCCTTTTCATTCTTATTAAAAAATTGTTTTTTTTTTATTTTGGTCAAAGTTTCGATGCCACTATTTCGATTGAAAACTTTATTAAATTTTTCAATAGTTTCTTTGTTGTTGGAATCTTTGATCTTTTTCTTAACGAAATCTATAACGAATAAACTTTCATTATCAAAAATTAGATTTTATTCCAGGTTTTTGAAATATCAATTTTGAATTGCATACATCCAGAAAACAAACTCGGTAGTAGCAACCGTATTTGTAGCCAATCGAATTGTTTGGTTGTAGACATGAAATTTTTTGGGAGGTATTACCGAGATTCTGTTGAGGCAATTAAAATTCTATTGTCGTGACACAATATATGTGTTGTTAAAGTGGAATTACTGTCATTACAACCGGAATGCTTCGGTTGGTGGTGGCAACAACCGAAGTATTCGATTGACAACAAATGCTGTTGCTACTACCGACTCTGTTTTCTGGGTGTATTGACTCTACATCATCATCGCTGAGCATATTTAATGCGTCACAAATTCCATTGAAGTTATCACAACAATATGTTCAGCTTTAATCCAATTTTAAGGTAAACTGGTTAAACGCGTCATTGTTATAGAAAAAAATCTAAAAAAAAATTGCAAGAATGTAGAAACTGGAATTTTCTGGCATATTGGAGCAAAAATGGCATTTTCGGAAAATTATTGTAAAAGTGGCCAATGCTACAATTTGCGGCAAATGGAAAAAAAAAAACTTTCCATACTCAATATAATAAATCCTCCTATACTCCAATCATAAGATTATAAGTCTTGTTGCATAGGAAATCAAATAAATAATTTAAAAAAAAAATGGAGTCATGCATATTATATATTATCATACATTATCATTTTCACCTAAGGGCTTATACCGAATTTTGAAAAAAAAAAACGATCACTGTTAACCAAAATAATTTTATGAAATATTTAAAACTGAGTCGTTTCAAAACGATTTTGACATTGAATAAACGACAATTTGGAAGAAAAAAACTTAAGATTTGTGATTTCTCAATTTCAACGGGAATATTGACCATAAAATATTTGTATTACCTTCCCATACACCCAGAAAAAGGATTGGTTGGAATTCGGTAGAGACCATTAAAAATTATTTGATAGGATATTATTTTAATTGGAACTACCAATAATCGATTAATAAAGCGAAAATACTGTACTGGAAACTAAAAAGAGGAAAAAGGAACTAAAAAATAATACATTTATCCAATTATTGGTTTTCAATCAACTTTTCAAATTAAATTCGGTTAGCAATTGCGAACGGTAGAAGCAACCATTTATTTTATGATAACACAAATTTTTAAAAAAATTGTCGATAAGCAACTACGGCATTCGCAATAAAATATTAGAGTTTCAGTTGTAGCAACCGAATTGTGGATTGTATTGTTTATAGACGTAACTAAGAATTGGTTTCCGTAAACGAATTTGAGACCATGTTTGGTTTACAAGCAAAATATTTCATTTCAAATCTAGCACTCAACATTTATAAGTGTTTGTGGTGTAGTGGGTGGAGTTTCGATTGTACTCAGAATTTCCGAGTTCAAATATCGGCAAAGGCAAACACAAACATTTTTTTTTTTAATTAATATGAAATATTCAAATGTTTAAATAGCTAATAATGCAATGAAAATTAAAAGTGATTGTGGTGCAGTCAGTAGGACAGAGGACTATTAATCTGAAGGCCACGGTTTAATACCAGAAAAATCAAAAAGTTTTTTAATATCATTAAAATTTTGTAGAACGTAATAATAATTATTTTGAATGTAAAATTGGGTTAGGCAACTGAATATTAGCTTTCACGACTAAAAATATAATTTAACATTACAATTTTGGTCGTAACCGCCAGAATTCGATTGGCACAAAATTCGGTGGCCACAACTGATAATGTTTTCTGCGTGTATGTGACGACAGCTTTATTGGAAGAGTTCTCACCTAACAACCAGATACGCCAGGTTCAAATCTCATCGCTACCACGTTATTGATTTATTAAAATCAATATTTGTAATAATTTTTTTTTTACGAGAATCTTTTAATAGACACATTAATTTTCCCAACCCGTTAACCAAATTAGTAACCGGTTACTTTACATGCTACTAGGTAATGATTCCACCCATTAGTTCAAGGCTCATCGCTTGTAAAATTCAGCAGTGAAGAAAGATGTATTGTAACGCATGGAGCCCTATGGCGTTAGATTACTTTACCCATTATTTGGTATTTTGGAGTTTTGTTGGCAGTTTTTGAAATTATTTAATTTTTTTTTGAAATTATAATACGTCTGCCAAATTTTAAAGCAAACAAAAATGAAAATCTTTCGGTTTGACATGTAATGACTCATATGCATCTTTTACAAGTGGTGGATGTAGATGCATCATGGTGAACATGCATACAATCTTAAAATTCATGCAGATACTTGCATTTAGGCAAGCTTTAAATCTCTGGTTGATAGGAACTCTACTCTCTCATGCTGCACTAGCAGCTGGTACACACACATACTTGCGTTCTTAATCATTTCATGTTATTGAAGTTCTTATTGTCCTTAAGACTAAATAATTTAAGGATACATTTTTGTGACACAGACATTTGCAAATTTGTTAAAATTATACGCCAGTATTGTGATGCATATCTACCAAAAAGCCAAAGAGAAATAAGAATAAGATGCAAATGAATGTGAGCAATTATAAAAATGCAGAATTTTCATTTGACCACAAAAGAAACTCTAACATTAAGAAAAAAATTAACAATTCTTGGCAAAACTAAATTAGAAAATTTAAACGTAAATTGAATAAATTCTGGTTGAAAGTGTTTGAAGAAAGGCAAAAGACATTTGCTATACAAGTAGCTATCAAAACTATCGATCCAATATCCCTGGGGAGTTACTAATGTACTCGTATGTATGTTTGTATGTATGTACACACATATGTATGTACATATGTATGCGTTGTAGTGTTACGTGGACATTTTGTTTTGCAAATATCAACATCTACATATTTCAAATAAATAATAAAAACCTTTTTCTATTTTTCTTTTTGATTACTTCTTCTTCATCTTCGCATTCGTTTCTTTTTCCATTTCATTTATTTGAAATATTCTGTTTTTTTAGATTTTGTCACGGCACATGATATAAAACGTCTACCTAACCACCCACATGTGTTCACGCCATTTTTCAATGTCCAGCGCTGTTCGCGTAATACCCAAACACTGTCGCTAACGACATTTATACAAACATACTAGCGCATACGTACGTACATAAACTATACAAATGTATGTATGTATACATTAGGGCGTTTCACCATATCCTTTTTTTTTTTTTGCAACTCTTAAAGCGGAATAAGAATGCTTATGACCAAAAATATTTTAAGAGTTTTTCCAGATGTTTTGAAGAAATTGATTTTATCCAAAATATTAGCCAATGCAGCATGAAATGAGGTGGAATAAATCACTACTCAAGCCGGCTAGTAAAAAAATTATTCGGGGTACAGATTATAAATTTAAATGTCACTTTGATCACCTTAAAAGCAAACCTTAATAACTTCATAAAAAGATAATATATATGGACAATATAGGTATAACTTTTTTGGGGCGCAAGCTCTTAAGACAGAAGCTTTTAGACGATTTTGTACAGATAATAAAAACAGTTTTTATACCCTCCACATACTTTGATCAGGATATATATCAGTTTTTCATTCCGGTTGTAATGCATAGGAATATAGCTATACATACCGAAAACAGTTTTGTAGTTGCAACTGAATTTTTTGCCAACCGAATTTTTGTGGTTAATACTATTGTAACAACCGACATTTATTTACAAATTTCGAATTTTTATTGTAACAATTGAATATTTTATGTTTATGGACTATAATATTCTATAAATAGATTCACATGCATTCAACAAAATTTATTAAATGAGTTGTGTATTTTCCAATTTCAACCTTGAATGTTTTTTGTTTTAAAATTTAAATATTTATGTCTTAAACTAGATTTGTATGTACAACAGAAAGTCGGTTGCTGATCCCAATATTTTATTAGAGTTACCAAAACTATAAAAAAATTAATATATTATTTTAAAATTATTTTATTAAGAAAAATTTTATATCGCTAACTGGAGTCGAACCGGTGACCTTCTGCTTGTCAGGCAATTATTTTATCTAGCCCAAAACTAATTTGAATTTTCAAATTTATACCTTGAATATTTTTTTTTTCTTTCAAGTTTAAATATGAATTTCTAAAAATAGATTTATATGTACAACAGAAATTGGGTTGTTAATCTTAAAAAACTTTATGTTATTTTAAAATTGGTAACGAAAACTAATATTTTAGGTAGAGTGACGGTACTAAACTAAACTAATATTCGATTTTAACTACAAATATTTTATTTAAGGGGTAAAATCTCCAAAAAGTGGTTTGTTGTTGGTATTAAAGGTAATGTAGAAGATAATATTTTTTTCAATATCGATTACGAAACCCAATATTTTGAATGATGTGACTGTGTTTTGGTTAATTTTATATATTTTCTGTTTACAATATAGTTTTATTATTCTGATGATGAATTTCAAGTATTTACAATTAAAATTATTGAATAATGATTACATTTTGTTGGTTAAAATGGAATTCCAACCAATTTATTCTCTGTGTCAAGGATCAATAATATATATGATTTATATATTCTTGATCCTTATTAAATTTTAAGACGATGTAGTGATGTTCGTCTGTCTGTCGAAATGGCAATCAGCGCGAAAACAAAATAGTGACTGCTCATTTTTACACAGATTGATGTACATTTTTCCGAAAAGTTTGGTATTGAAAATGAGCAAAATCGGTCTAGCGGTTATGAGTCAAGGTACTTTTAAATTGTCCATACAAATTGGTGTATAATACAGTGTATATTAGTACAAACTCACAGTAGGGTCTGGTGTATAAAATATAACGTGATATTTTTCCACCAGACGCTAAGAGGTGAATATTATTTAAAATTCAGCTCAAACTTTTTTTTTCAATTTGTTTTCACCACAAGAATTGTTTTTTACCTGAAAAATGTTTTTTGCCACACAAATTCTTTTTTACATCCAAAAACCTTTCACCTCAAAATTTTGTATTCACTTTTAACATATTTTTTTAAAATATTATTTAGTTTCAATTGTAATGGTTCATTGTGGAGGGTATAAAGAAAAAATTTGGTAAAACCAAATATAATGGAAGTACTTGCTTTATTTAAAGTCAATTTGGAAGAAAATCCTTACTAACCGAAAGCGATTTCGAAAATGTTTTAATTTTTTTATACTTTATTTATAAAATATAATTTATTTTAATTAGTGTACACTCAAAAAAAGTTAGTAGACAAATTAATAAAACGTCTTGTAAATCAAGTACACTATTTTTTAGCAAATTTTTTGCTAAAATTATATTTTTAACTAAAATTTTAGTTATACTTATTCAGCATTTACCTGTTTTGAACCAGTGTTTTACTAACATTTTACTAATGTTTTACTAATTTATTTTGCTAAAAAAAAAGAGCTATGCTCGTTAATAGTGTGCACGACAACCAGAATGGAAAATATACACAGAATGAAGTAGATGTCGCGGCATGTGAAGATATAGTAGAGAAGAGTAAAATAATACTAAAAAGTACAACTCTTATAAGACATATAAAAAATCAACCATAGAAGATTAATTAAAGCAAAATTGGGAATTAAAACCCCAATTTCCACAATTATCTAAGGCTTCCTTTAAAAGATGTAATTAGTTAAAAGATAATTTTGTTAAAATATAATTATTTCTATATATTTTGAGATATTACAATAATTCATGTCGTCAATGTGGGAGTATGAACATTTTAATATTTTGTAACTTATAACTTATTCGTGACTATTTCTATAGTCACATTCACCATAAATACGCGCATCAATCACTTTTTGCTATTCTATAATACATTAGTTATGTGATTGCTTGAAAACATATGCTTTTAGAGGTGTGCTAACAGAAACATATGTTTTCGTACACATTATGCTCTGGTTTTTACAAGACGTGCGCCTCACAGTGGAGTTAATCAAATAAAAAGTGGTAATAAATATAGAACTTCTTAACTACTGGACCGATTTAGACCAAATGTATATGTCATCGTTAAGGAGGAGTATAGCTTTCAGAAAATTAATTTTAGCACTAAGGTGCCAAAGTAGACCACCTCGAGTACAGAAAACTTTTAAAATGCTGTAACTTCTACAATTATAAACCGATTTCGATGATTTTAGACATTTTGAATCCGCTTGATGAGATTAATAAAAAACATGCTTACGATAATATGCTACCTCTTAAAGTTTAAAAGTTGTGTGATGTTGAACATTACAATTTAAATTACTTGACAAGTTTTTTTTAGGTTTTAAGTTAATAACTCCTTTATGATAAGTGGTAAAGTGTATTGCCACTTTTATCATTAATGTTGTGCTTAAAGTTTCATTTAATTATCTGTAACCGTTGAGTAAAGAAAAATCTGCAAAGTCAATTTTTTGAAATATCTCAAAAAAAGTTTTAAAATTTTTGAGAAAAAGTAGCTTCACTCATACGTTTTTTTTATAATCTAGTAGAAGAAAAGTAAATATTTTTTTTTAAATATTCGAAAGGAACAGTCTTTGAGAATAGTTTTAAATGAAAGTATTATTAATTTTGGACATGCACCCTACACCCAGCATTGATCGAAAATTACCAATTTTCAAGCAAAATTTCAAGTTTACACACGTGGGCAAAAAATGGCACGACCATTTCTTTACTTTTTAAAACGCAATATTATAGACTAATAAAATGTTAATTATTTTTTATCAAGTTTGCCGCCGGGAAATGAAAAGTGGGGTCCTGGGAGGAGTTTTTGAAAAAAAGTCAAATTTTGAAATTAGATTTTTTCGCTTTTAAAAAAATCATATTTAAATCCAATTTTTTTACTTTCATTTATTTTTTATTAATTAACGACAATATAATCTTTAATTCATATTAAAATTGTTTACATAGCATAAACACCTATTTAGATATTATTTATCAAAGTTTAGTTGTTATAATACAAAAAACACTATTATATATATTTTCTTGTTTTTTTTTACTTATTTGTTCTAGAAATTTTTTAAAATTTACAATAAATTATTTTGTTTTAAAGCAGAGGGGTTTACCTGTTCAACGATGTATAACATGTCTGGTGAATACGTTTAGAAACGTCTGAAAACTTTTTTAAAATGTGTCAACTCGACCAAAAATTTTATTTATATGAAAATTCCTTTGTATGAAAATAGTGTATGAGTAATTAACAGGGCAGCGACTTTCATGCACTAAAAAATCGAAAATATGCGCTTAAAATATGCAGTAAAAAGCTCAAAATATGCGCTTAAAACATGCAATTAAATCAAAATATGCACCAAAAACCCAAAAATATGCACTTAAAACCCTAAAATATGCACTAAGAATCCAAAAAATATGCACTTAAACCTGACCTATTTCAAAAAATTGACTTTGCAGATTTTTCTTTACTCAACGGTTACAGAAAATTAAATGAAACTTTAAGCACAACATTAATGATAAAAGTGGCAATATACAAATTTTTTTTTAATGTCTTACCACTTACTATAAAGGAGTTATTAACTTAAAACCTAAAAAAAACTTGTCAAAAAATTTTAATTTTAATGTTCAACATCACATAACTGTTAAACCTTAAGAGATAACATATTACCGTAAACATGCTTTTTATTAATCTCATCAAACGGATTAAAAAAGTCTAAGAAATAGGTTCATAATTGTAGAAGTTACAGCATTTTAAAAGTTTTCTGTACTAGAGATGGTCTACTTTGGCACCTTAGTGCTTAAAATTCAAAATTAATTATCTGAAAGCATATACATTTGGTCTTAATCGGTCCAGTAGTTAAGAAGTTCCATTTTAATTACCACTTTTTATTTGATTCACTCCACTGTGCACCGCTACACGAATGGTTTTTTGTATTGCATGCATATTGTTATTGTTTTTTTCGTTCGTGTGAAGAAAAGCGTCTTCTAAAAACCGGGTATATAAAATAAAACTTAAAACATATATTTAATTGTGTTTAGTTTTGTGCAGGTCTAAAAAACAAACTGAACTTTATGATGGCACATTCAGACATTTTAAGAACAGTCAGTAAACAAAGACCAGAAATCAAAAATGATTTTTGGGATGAGTTCACCCAAAAACTTAATTCGAAAAATCTAACAACAAGAGATACAGCGGAATGGAAAAAGATAACACATTAAATAACTATAAGAGCCTTATAAATATACAACTAAATTTCAAATACAAATAAATGTTTTTTCCAGGTCTGGAGAGACCTTAAATCCAATGCTAAAAACCAACTAACAACTTATGCAGGGTACTAGTGGAGGCCCTAACAAAACAGTTCCTTTGAACGATTTAGAGGAGTATGTGTCAGAACTTTTGAATTTTACAACAACCATGTCTGGAATACAATATATAAACCCATATGGTATTCCAGAACCAATGGAATCATCAGGGAACGTATCTATCTCTGAAATATTTGATGTTTCAGATGATAAAATCAAAATGTCAGTTTTAAGAGAGACACCGAAGAAGCACAAAAAAGCGAGAATAAATTGAACAGCCAAATCTATTGCAGATGCAAATTGACATCCCAAAGTGGTTCTATGAAAACTACGTCACATTAAAAAAAGAGGAATTGGGAATTGGAATAATTGCAGAGGGTGTTAAAAAAAACTATACAAAAATTAACATATATTTTTGAAATGAACTTGAACCTGTTAATTTTATCTATGACTTCAAAATAAACAAATTAATTTGTTTATTTCCATATCTAAAGCTAAATAATCAAAGTTGATTAGTTATAAAAAAGTCCAACACACTTGAATTAAAAAAAAGTGATTTTTAACAGATTTTTAAGTTAAATTTTTTTTTTTTCTTCTTTATTTTTAATGACTGTATTTATTTTAAATAAATTGGCGCATTAATTTTGTTTTTTAATATAAATAAAGCATATGATATCTCATTATCAAGACTTGTTTAGTTCTTTTAATTTTTGAAAAAATATTTAGAATAGTCTTTCCAGAAAAAAGTGGTAAAATAGTGGGACCACACAGCCCACCACAGGAAATCTTATAGTTTGTAGTTTTCAAACATTGTTTTTTAGAAGAAATTGTTAAAGTTTTTAAAAAATTTGTGTTATAAATTTCAAAAAAGAAAAAACATTTTTAGAATAATCTTTCCAGGAAAAATTGGAAAACTTCTGTGCCTAAATGGTACATCGCTGGAAAGCTAATGGTATCCAGTTTTCAAAACCTGTTTAATGCATAAAATTGTCCCAGAAGTTTTTTCAAAAATTTGATTTATGAATTTGTTCTTTTAATTTTTGAAATAAAAATTTTTAGAATGGTTTTTCCAGAAAAAAGTGGGAAACTTCTGGGACCACACAGTACATCACAAAATTGTCTAAGTTTTTAAAAAAATTTAGTTATGAATTCCAAAAAATAAAAAATTGGGAAACTTATAGTATTTTGTTTTTAAAACATGTTTAATGCATAAAATTGTCAAAGAGGTTTTTTAAAAATTGTTCTTTTAATTTTTGAAAAAAAAATTTTTAGAACCATTTTTTTTTTTTTTTTGTTTTTGGAAGCGAAATTAGAAAATTACAAAAACAAAAGAAAGTGTGCTGTTATTTCGCTTCCAAAAACAAAAAACAAAATTTAGCATTTCAGTCAAATGGTCATAACTTTGGAACGGTAAGAGCTATGGGCTTGGTTTAGACCATTTTGGAAGGTAGGGCTATCTTTTAAGAGAAAACATATGTTACCTGCCATCTGGCTAAGCAAATTGAGGTTATGTACACATTCTTATATCTTTTTTTCCAATTTTTTTTTAAATGCTCTGTATCTCGTCGATTTCACTTTTTTTTTAATTTCTCCCAAAGACCTTTCCAACAAGCCCAAAAAACAAAAAATACGACCACTGGCTCAGAAGTTAGTAATTTTACCCTACTACGTTCCGACCACCAATACGAAAATTTTCAAACCGCTGCCATTTCGCACACTTGCATTTTCGGGGATGGTTGTAGTGGATATATTTTCATGAAATGAGCCAAGGAATACGCTGGTGAAATTCGAAGGATCGTGACTGAATCACCCTGCATATTTATTAAATTATATAAAATTTTATCCGGATTTTGAGCCGATATAATA
The DNA here is from genome assembly GCA_021234595.1 of Delia radicum. NCBI lineage: Eukaryota > Metazoa > Arthropoda > Insecta > Diptera > Anthomyiidae > Delia > Delia radicum. The sequence goes on from CM037851.1 coordinate 132,719,821, forward strand.
ATATCTACTTCGAAGTAGAAAGGCATAATTTTATAGTTTTATATACAATTTTTCATATATATATATATGCTTCATATAGATATTTATTGTATTTAATTTATTAGGACTTCATTTTTATATCACATACAAAAACTTAACCCGGGCAAAAATAGTTATATCTAGTCATATATAATAAGATTAAGTCATATCTGACTTTGAATGAAGTCACATTACGGCTAATATCATTATATACAAATATATCTGATAATTTTTATTGTATTGAGAGAATGTTTTACATGGTATTTGATATTATTATACGTCTCCAAGTCTTTCTTCATATATAACTATATAAGCCATATAATAATATATGTAGTGATCGATATGATTATATATGGTCTCATGCTAAATCTTATTAGCATGAGACCATATTTATGGAAATATTTTCCTTATAAATATATATATATTATATATAATCCCATACATATTTTGGTAAAGTTCAATATAAAATTAAGTTATTATACACTAAATTTATTCTAGATAATTTTAAATATTTCATTATGTTTCGTAAAAACATATGGGTATTCAAAATTTTTGATTTCCAGAAATTTAGATTTTCAACATAAATACTTTTAAGCATAACTTCAAATTACAAAATGCATACCTACTATCGGCTAAAATTTTATAAAAGCAGATATATTAATATCTCAATAGATATAATTTAATGTCTGGGACCAATGGTGCACAAAATTATATCTAATTTGATATACTTAGATACACTTAGATGACCCATTTTTCGGACCAATTTATATGTGTTTATTTATGGGAACTTATCAAATAAGATATAGCTAAGTTATAGTCCCATACTAAAATTTTTACCCGGGTTAATTAAAAACTTTGAAAAACTACACTTTTTTAAAAGAAAAGTTGAACATTAATAGCATAAATAAAAAATATATTTTAAGTCAGAAAATTCTAAAATAATCTATTAAAAGCCAAAAGAAAAAAATATTTTAAAGTTCAAAATCTTTATAGCTCAAAGAACCGAATCGTATTGGGCTGAACAATTATAATATGCTACATTTGTTACGTGGAATTAACGCGGAACTTTTTTTCATAGGGTATTTAAAAAAAAAATTATTTATCGCCCTTATATTGCCTAACAGTAAAGAATGGTGGAATGTGGCTAAAGAGATAAGAGGTTATGCTTTTAATTCATGCCCTGATATAACAGCTTCAAGTTTTCGAACATATTTTGCTGATTTGTTAAATCCGCCGCAGATGGCCAATAATATTTCATATGCAGCAATATTAAAGAATGATGAAGATTTGGATGCACAAATAACTTTAAATGAAATTAGGAAAGTAATTTCGAAAACGAAATATAATAAGGCAGCTGGTATTGATCGAGTTCCATATGCATTTTTTAAATTTCTTAAATGAGCTTATGAAAGTTTACAACCGTATTATGAATGGTACTTTTTATGACGATACATTTGTATCTAGTGTTATTTTTCCAATACATAAAAAGGGTGAGACAAGCGTTCCAAGCAACTATCGTGGCATTTCATTTATGAATTGTGTGGCTAAAATTATGATGGGTATATTAAACGAAAGGTTGTATAATTGGTCAGAAAAACATAACGTTTTGACAGAATACCAAGCTGGCTTTAGAAAGAACTACTCCGCAATAGATAACATATACAATTTGTCAGCTATAGTACAGTTAAAATTCCAAGAAAAAAAGAAAGTCTATGCATTCTTCGTGAATTTTAGAGCAGCGTTTGATACAGTGTCAAGAAATCTACTAATATATAAACTACATGAAATGGGAGTGTCTACAAAATTTGTGAGCGTCGTAGAAGCAGTGTACAAAACAACAAAATCAGTGGCATGGACTGGTAAGGAATTATCAGAAGAATTTGAGACAAAATCTGGTGTTAAACAAGGCTGTATATTGTCACCGCTACTATTTGCGTTGTACATAAATGATTTACATGAAGTTCTAGGTGGAGGCTTAAATGTAGCCGGAATTAATATAAGATTATTACTATATGCAGATGACATAGTTATAATGGCAGATGATATAAAAATACTTCAAACTATGATAAACAAATTAGAAACATATTGTAAAGCATGGAACCTTCAGGTGAATCTGTCTAAATCAGAAGTTATGGTATTCAGAAATGGTGGCAGAAATTCTAATAAAGAAAAGTGGGTTTTTAATGGCAACAATATTAAGATTGCCTCTAGCTTCTGCTACTTAGGAATTACCCTTACTCCAAAAATGTTATTCAAACAACACATTGAAAATCGAAATAATGCTGCCAAGAACAATATTAACGCCACTTGGAATACATACTTAAGCAAAAGAGATATTTCCTTACGTGCTAAGTGGCAACTTTTTCAAGCGGTTTGCAGGTCTATTCAATCCTATGGAGCTCAAGTATGGGGACATTCACTCTTTGAAGAAGTTGACAAACTTCAACGGGTTTTTGTTAAAAAGATATTAAATATACCATCGTTTACTCCAACATATGTTCTTATGTTAGAAACTCATATGCAAGATGCTCATCTATATACGCTTGATTTACATCTAAGATACATTGGTCGAACCATTTTTAAATATGGAAGAAATAGATTACCCCATAAGCTGACGCTAAGTTTAATGCAGAGGAATCTGTCATGGGTTGGGCACTTGAAATCACTATGTGAACAATCAAATATGAATTGGGAATTCGAAAGCTGTTCAAAATATCAATGGTACGAAAAATGTAATCAGCTACTGACAAAATTAAGAATATCAAACAAGTTAAAATACATTCAAAGAGCATTCGAAACTAATAGATTTTATAAACAACTGGACTTCGCAAAAGGTTAAAACTATATGGTAGAAAAATACAATCAAAACCAGATTATGTGGATCTTTAAATCACGATGTGATTTAATAGAATTAAATGGAACAAGATTTTCAACTAGATCAAAGCTATGCTCTTTATGCAACCTCAAAGAAATAGAGAATATACAACATTTTATCGGACGATGTCCAATATTAAAATCATTCAGATACCAATACTTTGGATATATATGGTTATCAGATGATTTAATAATAGCAATCCTTAATGGGGAATATTCGGATTGGGATTATTTGGTAAAATATATTATCAATGCTCTTAAATAAGAATTTAATTATTAATTGAAGAATTTAATTATTAAACTAATGAGAAAAACAAACTTTAATTATATAATTATAAATCAAATATATATATATTTTTTTTATGAAATATGAAAAAAGTATTAATGGAAAACTAAAAATCACTCATCCGACTGACGACTAATGTCAAAGTCGTAAGTTCTTTTTTTTTTACTTAATAATAATGTACTAATATTAAACATATTCTTTGTAAACTTTATACATTATAATATATGAAATAAAGAACAACTACTACTACTATTGCCAATTTCTGATTTTTTTCTTTTAATGTCATCAACGTGACCCTTTAACTAATAATTTGTACCTCAAATAAGCTTTTTAGTGGGCTGGAACGCTTGAGTAAAGATTTATCCGGTTTTGTAAAAACAAAGCACAAAAGAAAAAAAAGTATGTTTCATAGCCTCAGTTTTTGCATAAAATCCTTTTTATCACTCCTTTAAAATACCTGGAAAATTCCCCAAAACTCTTTTGCGCAGTAATCATTCATATTGCACTTTAAGAGGAGTTGCAAAACTTAAAAACTGGGAAATTGTGAAACGCTCTAACTAACATACATCCATACAATATACAAGGCCAACAATACTGATGATGATGATGCTGATGACTTGAAAAATTTCTGTTTTTGTTATTTTTTTGCTCTACTTCTACTTCTCTGTCTTCGTTTTCCATTTATATGCAGCATCACTCAACCGTTCGCGTTCAAATACAATATAAATATCTATCCCAAATATATATGTGTGTATGGTATGGTCATTCAGATATACACATGTATGGAAAGAAAAAAATATTGAGAGCTCAATAAGTAAACATGTGTGTGTACATTTGTACCATACACGTATCCTGTTTCTGACATATATTATAAGTAGAATAGAAAATAAATGCCCGTCGCTCTAAAGACTTTACTCCCTGATGGACAAACAAAAAGAAAACCTGGTGGTAGCTGCTAACTTTTCTATGTCAGTTTACACCATATGTAGTTATACAAATTTCATGTACCGTCTCCCGTTTAAACACCCACTGTCCATTGGTCTGACAAACGGTCTACACGACTAAACGTCAAAATAAACCGCGTCGCATAGCATCGCGACCCTCTTATTGAAATATTCAAAGAAGGACATTTAAGATTGTATAGAAGGGATCACATAAGAGCCCACACATACAATCTCATGCAGACATATGTATGTGGATGGCTGTGTGCATACGTATGTATGTTTAATATTAACATGAGCACAAACATACATACATTTCGAAAGGTATTGTACAACAAGTGTGTGTGAATGTGAATTTATATTTACAATATTATTCCATGTCCTTCGCGTTTATATTTCACAATTTTAGACCTTGACTACAAATACGCAACGCGAATGATGTTATAACTAAAGCAAAGAAATTTCTTGTATTTGACTGTCCGACAAATGAAACTTTTATATTAGCACAACTGTACTTCAATACGACCGTAAGGACAAACATATACATATATACACAGTCAGAATTTGACCGCGGTAACAAAAATAAAGCATTGGCATTGCGCTTGGTGTGCATGCCCATTAGTGTGTCCCAAAATCGTACACTCAAAACATTTTTGTGTTGAAAATTTTTTTAAACGTTAATTTAAAATATTTAACTAACTTTCAGCAATTTCTTTGCTGACATCGCGCTTTCAGCTAAAATTTTAGTTTAACGCTTTTACCAAAAAACAAATTTTTAACTAATTTTCGTTGCTACCAAAACTGTGCTGATAAATACATTAATAGCATGGGGAACAAGTAAAAAAACTAAATGTACAAAGAAAAAAATCGGAATTCGACTTCGACGATAGGCGGGATCGGTTGAAACAGACAATAAAATATTACGTGTGAACTTTTAGACAGATCGCACATCATCTTCAGGGTCCCCGAGCCTATAAAAATTCAATTATTTAAAAAAATATAGCTTACCCGATCAACAAAAAATTACATCTCAAATACAACATCAGATCTCATTTGATATATATCGATATTTATTCTTATCCAAGTTTATTTCAAAATTGGGGGTATCCAATAATATCCGATTAGATCCTTAAAATGTGTTACTGAATTAACTAAGATCAAAATTATCTCAAATTATCTAATTTAAGATTCTGATGAATTCCAAAATATCCCATGGGATTAATTTAGATCTGCTTGGCTCTAATTAGATAAAAAATAAGTAATTTTTGGTGGATCCAATGAGATATATTGAAATTAAATTAGATTTACTTAAATCCCACGACATATATTATTTTTCATAAAATGTTACAAGAAAAATAATTTATACATCTGCGCATATATATTAATGTATGGTGTTATATATAACAATATATAATTATGTCTTATATGCATAAACAATATTAATGATGTTGGACCATATATAAACATATCTCAAAATAAATTGCTAATCTTGTGTCATATATGGAATCTTATATAATTATATCTTACATCGTAATGTCATATATAATTATATCAAGAATTGCATTATACATATGGGACCATATATAAGCATATCTTATATCACACACAAAGGCATTATTATATCTTATTATTTTTTTTTTTGCAAAAAGGTTGAAAATAGCAAGCAAAATATCACTAAAAACCATTAAAAATGGCACAAGAAACAAAAATGACAAAATAGCTAAACAAAATATGTGTAAAAAAAATAAAAAGATAAATATTAAAGTTTTATTTAATTCTCTTTTATTAAATTATGATCGTACAATCATGTACTTTTTCAAGTTATCACACAGAAATGATCAACTATAACCACATAAAATAGTTGAGTTTATTGAAAATATGCGTTCCACATCTGTAGATGTAATTGGAGCATATTTTAAAGCATGTAATTCCGAAGGCGATAAGTTTTCAATGCAGGAATGCCTTTTATTCTTATTAAAAAATATTTATTTTTTTTTATTTTAGTCAATGTTTGCAGGCCACTATTTCGATTGAAAATTTTATTCAAGTTTTCAATAATTTCTTCGTTGTTGGCTTCTTTAATCTTCTCGCAAGCTATAACGCAAGCTATAACATCCAAACTTTCCTGTGTAGAGAGTCCTTTTGTTCCCAATTTGGTGATGATTTTCGAAATTACGTTTTGTATAAGCTTAATCAGATTTTATTCCAGGTTTTTGAAATATAAATTTTGCATTGCGTATAGACTCTGTATTATTGTCACTGAGCATATTTAATACGTCAGAAATTTCATTGAAATTATCACTGCAAAATATTGCAGCTTTAATCCAAGTTCCCCATCTGTGGTGCTGGTGGTTTACTTATGGCAAATGCCAAAAAACAACTTGCCCTAGTCACCATATATGATAACATATTGTGTTATATATAAAAATTTATTATATATGGCGATAGATCTGTATATAATAATATATCGTTATATATGTTTCTACATAAGAAACATACAATGAGATGTGGCCATGAATGACATCATATATAATCTCAAATTATAATATATTTTAAGTGAACAAACATAAGACCATATATATATTTTTCTACTGAGGTAGTGGAATTTTTTCAAAATTGGAAATTAAATTTCATTAACTTCGTTTTATTTGATCATAGTAATTTAGATAAAAAAAATATTGTCTATCTAGGATAGCTGTAACCGTTTAAAATCTTACGGTAAAGAGCACCCTTAAATCAATAAAAAACGCGAAAATCATCCGAAAAAGCGTAAAAATGGATGGTTTTTGTATTAAAAAGTGTGTTGAGTTGCTTGAAATGGCAATAATATTGCATAATATATTGTAAAAAGGAAAAACGGTAAGAATTATGTCGATAAGTTTGCGCAAGAACTACAAAAAAGCGCATAAAAACAGCAAAAAAATGGGGAAAATCGATGAAAAATGGGCAAAAATCATGAAAATAGGCTAAACATTTTGATTTTCTCAGTTGAAATGTGCGTTCTAATGGTGGAAATAGTAATTGTGGGGTGAAAATGGTCAAAAATTGACGAATTGACCGAAATTCAAAAAAAAAACCCCATAAATTTTTCCCAATGAGCCAAATTGGCACTTTCATCGGTGGAGTAGTAGTCAGGGGGCTCATCCAAACACAACCATATGGTTTTCACGTTAGTACCATTTTACAACTTGAACAGTGTCATTAAACATTAAAATTGTTTGCATTATTCCAAGTTCCTAGCTCCAGTGTTTTGAACTTTGTGATTAATGACCATTTATCCCCTATGAGCCATTTCTTACCATGGTTTTATGATTAATTCTAAAAAGTTTTTCTTTAGTGAATAACCTGAAGGGGTTTGGACATAAGGAGACTTTTCCCCATAACCATTTTCAAATATCCCATCTAAGTTTCTGAGAGGCGATGAACCTGAACTTACAATATTATGTAGGTAAATACCACTGCAAATGTAGTTAAAAACAAATGAAATTTCATTTAAAGAAAGGATGACTTACATTTCATTAAACTCAACTAACATTGTCATTTGTTTTTTAATGTTCAAAAAAATTACTAACAATTGTAGTAAATATGAACCACATGTTAGTAAAAAATAAACAAACATTTATTTTTTTTATTTTTTTAAATGACAAAAAACAACTGTAAAAAATTAATGTAAAATCATAAAACAGTCATTTGATGTGGTTTGTTTTTCTAAATGAACTACAAGGTCAGTAAAAAATTTGATTTGTTCTACAAATGACTGACATTTACATTAAAAATAAAGAAACTGTATTACAACCCAAATAACTACATATTTTTAAAGCAGAAGTTCCCTGAGTGCACAGGCCAAAATTTTCTAAAAAGTATCAATAATGTCCAAAGGACGCTGAGGCACAAACTATTGAAAAGATATTTTTTGAATAATGAAGTTTCCACAAAAAAAAAATATTTTAAGTGCATTAGCCATTACTCTATTTGAAATAACAGATTTCTAGCAGAAGGGGTTTAAGTAGAAATAAAATATGAATATTTTTTATCCTAACAATTTCTAAAAATCGTCTACGATGAAGGAGGAACCTACATTCCAAATTTCATGTTCCTAGCTTCAGCGGTTTCGACTGGGTGATTAAGTGACTCCACTTTTTTCTTTGTAAGACATTTTCATTAAGTTTTTGTTTAAAATTCTAAAAAATTCATTATCGCATACTCTACACGCAGAAAACATTCTCGGTCGTGGCTACCGTTGTAGTTGGGGCAATCGAAATTCTAATGTCGTGTCAGAATATCCGTTGCTTCAATCGAATAATTTTTAACACAATCGAAAGATTCGGTTGCGACAACTGAATCGTTCGATTGTGATAAAAACCTTTCGGCTGAAGCAACAGTCATTCTGACACGGCAATAAAATTTCGATTGCTTCAACAGAAATTTGGTGATAACTACCAATTCGGTAGCTACTACCCAAATACGGTTACTACGACCGAATCTATTTTCTTTATAACATAGATCTTCAAAACATGCGAAAGGAGGAAAAGAAAAAAATTCAAGATGAAAGTAAACAGCAAATTGGTATAATTGTAGATAAGCCTCTTCAAGGTTGCGGAAGTTCTAATGATGGAAATACTGCTAGACGTTTTTTTAATGATCCTGAAACAACATCGTCAATAACTGGTCTTGATCAGAATTTATAAAGAAAATTTAAAATAATTCTAGTAGTTATTAATAGCAAAAAGCATATTAATGTGGAAAAATTTTAAGTATTTGCTAAGGAAACCAAACTTTGGTAACTAATCTGTATCCTTGGAGGCCAATGACTAAAAATGTACACAAAGCATTAACCCATGGAAAAGAAGTAGTTGAAACTAGTATCTTGCCCTTAGGAGATCTAACGGAAGAAGCGCAGGAAGCTCGAAACAGATTCAACACACGAAATATTGCAAAACAGCTCAAAACTCAGATTTAATGCAACACTTAATGATATCATCCGACCCAGTTATATCCTCTATTAGAACTAAATGGTTACCAAAAATAAGTTATGAACTAGAAAAGGACGACCGCGAAGCCATGGATATTAATAAATTATTATCCTTTGATATATCAGATTGTTTTGTAGAAAATTACTAGTTTGTATCTATAGATTTAAATTTAATTTATTAAAAAATCATATACATCATATTAAAATTAAGGTATTGTTTAACAAATAACAAATAATATAACAAATAAAAAAAACCAAATATGTCTTATATTAATTACTCATACACTATTTACCATGATTTTCATGCAAAGGAATTTTCATATAAAAAAATTTTTGGTCGAGTTGATACATTTTAAAAAAGTTTTCAGACGTTTGTAAACGTATTCACCAGACATGTTATGCATCGTTGAACAGTTGAAAACCTCTACTTTAAAAAAACACATAAATTTATTATAAATTTTAAAAAATTTCTAGAACAAATAAGTAAAAAAAAAACAAAAAAATATATACAATAGTGTTTTTTGTATTATAACAACTAAACTTTGATAAATAATATCTAAATAGGTATTTATGCTATGTTAACAATTTTAATATGTATTAAAGATTATATTGTCGTTACTTAATAAAAAATAAATGAAAGTAAACAAAATTGGATCTCAATATGATTTTTTTAAAAGCGCAAAAAAATAATTTCAAAATTTGACTTTTTTTACAGAAACACCTCCCAGGACCCCACTTTTCATTTCCCGGCGGCAAACTTGATGAAGAATAATTAACATTTTATTAGTATATAATAATACGTTTTAAAAAGTTAAGAAATGGGTGTGCCATTTTTTGCCCACGTGTGTAAATTTGAAATTTTGCTTGAAAATTGGTCATTTTCGATCAATGCTGGGTGTAGGGTGCATGTCCAAAATCATAATACTTTCATTTAAAACTATTCTCAAAGCCTGTTCTTTTCAACATTACACAACTTTTAAACTTTAAGAGATAACATATTACCGTAAGCATTTTTTTATTAATCTCATCAAGCGGATTCAAAAAGTCTAAAATCATCGAAAACGGTTCATAATTGTAGAAGTTACAGCATTTTAAAAGTGTTTTGTACTCGAGGTGCTCTACTTTGGCACCTTAGTGCTCACCCTGTGTTAACACAGGGTGACTTCAAAATTAATTTTCTGAAAGCTATACTCCTCCTTAACGATTACATATATATTTGGTCTTAATCGGTCCTGTAGTTAAGAAGTTCTATATTTATTACCACTTTTTATTTGATTCACTCCACTGTGCAGCATCGCAGAAGTAAGGAAAATAAATGTTGTTTTGCGATGGTGAACGTGACATTAGAATGCTAGCTGATACATAGTTCAATGCAAATGAATGCCAGCTGATACATAGTTGAATGCAAATGAAAATCCACTTGTAGAAATCAATCAAATTTTTTGCTCGATCTTAGTAGATTGATTAAAACTAAAAAACTTGGTTGAAATGTTTTACTTTAATTTTGCATATTAGTTAATCCAAAGCTTGCCAAACAAATTTTAATTTTATTCGTTTGAAGATCATGTTATCGAATCCCAAATAGAAATTGATAATTACTTTTTTACAATATATAGAGAAAAAAATTTACAATAACTAATTGGTTGCTAATACCATAAATAATTATATCTCAAACTAAATTGTTAATCTTGTGTCATATATGGAATCCTACAGAATTATATCTTACATCATTTGTCATATACAAGTACATATATATTGAATTGTATTATACATACGGCACCATATATAAGCATATCTTATTTCATATTTAATTTTTTTTTTTTTTTTTTTTTTATTAAGAGAAGCAACATTCATGAAATTCTTCCTATTTATTAATGTGTTGATTTCTTTGGAATGGGGTTAGTGGAGAGGTGGGGGGAAAGATGAAGGGCTTCAAACGTGTGAATACTGTAATTGCGCGAGATGATAAGTCTTAAAACAGTTGCTGGCGAATTTATTGAAGCTTTTTTTTGTTTCATAGCCCTGATTCATTATTTTACTTCGGTGGGGTTAAGTGCTATGGGAACATCGAAGGTGTGCGCTGCGATACATATAAGTGATAGAAAACTCATACATATTATTTCTCTAAATTGATGTTGTCGTCACCGGGAATTTAACCTGGGACCATCTGTGTAACAGTCCAACGCACTAACCATTGGGGTGTAATGGTAAGCGCGTTGGACCACCACAAATGTGAATGTATTCTTATATATGACAACAGATCTACCATATCTTATTATGTATAGCACATACGCTTAAAATCTGATATCATAAAGATCAATATATAATATATCGTTATATATATTTGCACCATGTTCATGAACGCCACCATATATAATCACGTATGATAATATATTTTAAGATGAAAAACATAAGGCGATATATAAATATTTTTACTCGGGTCGTTTAATTTTTCTTTTAGTTAATTTATTTCGCAGAAATTTAAATTTATTTTTTGTTCCCAGTTACTTACGTGCATGTATGTTAGGGTGTCACAAAAACGCTTTTGTTGACCTACGCACAAAGGCACAGAAGATGCTGTTTTGAGTGTCAAAATCGGCAAAAAACTACAGTTTTCGGCAGCCGAACATTCGGCCAAATCGGAAAAGTTATGTGGCTGAAGTTTACAGCTAAACTTCTGCTTTTACCATAAATTGTTTACTCAAAATCGAATTAAAACGGTTCAATCAAAAGTTGTCCACTTCAAAATTTGTCTACATTGTCTCCAAATACCAAAAAAAACCGATCAAATATTGTTTATTGGACAAAGTTTTCGGTTTGACACTATATAAAAGTAAAAATTTATGTATTTAAGAACTAAATCGGCTGAAGTTTATCTTTTCGTGCACCCCTCAAAACAAAAAGTATGTCACATCCTTTAGAATTAATTTTTTTTTTTCAATTTACGGGTAAGGAGACAGATGCCCCTGGGACCACCCATGCCCCAAAAACAGTTACGCCTAGTAATATTATATGAGTGTGGATTTTTACGATTGCATTATATTTTAAGATCCATAAAATGTGGCTCCCTCCAGATCTATACCTCAAAAAACGAAAACTTTCTCACTAATTAACCTTTATTAAAATAAATCATTCAATATATAAACGAATGATTTTTATTCGATTGGAGATCATTTTATCACATTTGGTGATGTTTAAAGTGAAAAGAAACTTAATAAAATTTTTTCAGTAAATTATAGCAAACAAAATTTAAGAATTGAATAGAAATACTAAATTTTTAAAAATTTTCTTTTTCCATGAATTTTGTAAAATCGTCAATTTACCATACATATTTCACTTAAAAAAAAATCAGAATGGCGAAAAAAACGGCAAAGTTGAGCAGATATTGTTACAATGCGAATCAAATAACATATACAGATGTGCCGTTTTATACTCCCAGGTGAAAAAGTTCATATATTATTATATATGGCCCATGTATGAATATGTATGAATATATATGAATATATATGAATATATATGGGTCCATACATGGAAATGCATGGAAGCATATATGGAAATGTTTGTTATATATGCAAGCATATATTGAACCATATATGAACAATTGTTGCATATATGTTTTCATATATGGAACCATATATGTAAATGTTTACCATATATGGAGCCATATATGAAAGTGTTTTCCATATATGGTTACATATATGAAAACATATATGAATGTATTATCCATATATACTACCATATATGGAAGCATATATGCATCATTTTCCCATATGATGAATTTCATATCAAAACCGATATTCGTTGAACCCGACCCCCTCAGAATTTGATGAAATTTTGCATACAGCTACATTTTACCTATACAAACACAACCTCATATTTAGAAATTGCATTTTTGAAAATATGTGGGCGTGGCAAGGTATCGAAGTTTTTGAAAAATCACGATAACATGCACTTTCAAGCTGAGATTACTACGGAATGGCTAAACCGATTTCAAAGATTTTGGTACCAAATTCAAACGGCGAAAGACCTTTATCATTGGGCTTCACAAACTTATAAGACCTCCATAGAAGTTGCTTATGCAGACGCTGACGACTATAACAAAACAAAAGAAGAGCTATTTTCAAGGTATAAAAATGCTAAAACTATTACAGGAACTCAAAGCTTCCATTCTTTTATACCTTTAGATGAAACTTCACTAAATTATATATTAATTCTAAAAAAATAGAAATAAAAAAAAAAATTACCAAGGGTAAGTCCATATTTTGGAGGTGTCTGAAAAATTTGATTTGTTCTAATCTATTAGAATTACAAAAAAATCTGTATAACTTTCAAAGTATAGCTACTTTATTCTTTTTTGTCACACAATGATATCAAAATATAAGGAAGTTAACAAGAGATGCATTTACTTAAAAATATTTAAAAAAAAAAGAAAAAAGAACGCCATTTTAGTTTTTAGATATGTTGTATATATTAAATAGACCCTTCTAAAAAAATTTTTTTTGGAAAAAAACACTTGGCCTTTGAAGTGTTTTCCAAGTGTTTTTTCAGTGTAATATAATATAAATATAATTTTTACAGTGTATGTTTTCGAAAGCTAACTGAAATACCTTTCTAATGGTACCAAAATCTTTGAAATCGGTTTAGCCATTCCGTAGTAATCTCAGCTTGAAAGTACATGTTATCGTGATTTTTCAAAAACTTCGATACCTTGCCACGCCAACATATTTTCAAAATGCAATTTCTAAATATGAGGTTGTGTTTGTATAGGTAAAATGTAGCTGTATGCAAAATTTCATCAAATTCTGAGGGGGTCGGGTTCAAAATGTGCCTTTTTTTATAGGTTTTGATATGAAATTCATCATATGTGTGGTTTAATTTATAAATAAATTTATAAATTAAACTATAATTAAAAGATTTTTGGATGAATCTTCTGTTCTATATTATATTGATGTATACAAATATATTGACAAATAAAACAAAGTATTACAGTTTGGTATTATCTTTCATTATCTTTGATAGATCTATCAACACATTCCTGAAAGGGTCAAATAATAAATTTGAAAACAAAAAAACTTTATAGATTATTTGTGAGGACAATATCCTAATAAAGAAATATAGAGTATGGCCTCGAACTTGAATAATTTTCATTTTCAATGTATATAAAATATACATTTTTTATGTATATATAATAATATATATTTAAGCAATAATTTTGTTAATAAAAATTGAATTTTCAAACTAACAATTGTTTTTATTTTATGAAAATATACGTAAGTAGGAAAATATATGAACATATATGGGTTGGATATATATGGACAAATGTATGGACATATATGGACATATATATCCATATATGTCCATATATCCTCAATTTTCGGATCCAAACCATATATGGAACTCCATATATGTATATATATGGGTCATATATGAACTTTTTCACCTGGGCTCTGAATTTTTTTTTTTTTTGTATGAAAAAAAAATTTCTAATTTACTATTTCTAACAAACAAAAATACAAAAAGATGTACAAAGGCTGAAAAAGTACTTTTGCGTGCTTTGTAATTGTGGGAAAAAGTACGAGTACTGCTGAAAACAGTACGTCGCGCTTGTAATTATTTGTATCTTTTCTCTCTACTTCGCCTATACAAGCTACCACATCTACTACGATTTCATTAAAATCGATTCATTGGTTTAATAGAACATTTCATTAACTGAATGAAAATTCATTAATATTGGTATTTGTTTCATTAACATTTTTTATGATTTTTTCATAATTTCATAAAAAAAACTCATTAAATCAATGAAAAATTTTCGAAAATTTTTCAATAAAAATGTTGACTTGCAATAAGAACAAAAATCTTTTTTTGTACTATCATTTTGAAATAAAAAGAACTGAAAAATTTCTTTAAAACAGAATTAACCAAAACTTTGATATAAATAAATTTTTTTATTAAGTTTGCCTAGAGCTAACAGTTTTTGACGAATTTGAATAGTTGGTCACTAAATTCCAGGGAACAGATTCTCTAAGAAAACCGATATAGTTTTGTTCAAAACGAGACCGAAATTTTTATCGTTTTGACGATGTTACTCAATAACGCTATGCTGAACTTTTGTTTTTTAGCAACAATGTGTTAACAATATTTAACATTTTTATCTAATATGGTCGTAATTTAACTACAAAAAGTTGACTATAATCGTCGATCGTTATACAGAATTCCAAGCCAGATCGATACAAAATTACATATCTTGTACCGACATATAAGAAAATATGTCATCTTTTAACACAAATTATAAAAAATGTAAAGAAAGATTGAACAATTTTGTAAAAATAAAACAATAAAAGCAGAAATAAATTAAAATTTTTTTTTTTTGGTTCAGATTTTAATATTTTAATGCTTATTATTTATATTTAAACGACTTTTTCAATCATTAAAGTTCTGAATATACATAATTTAAAAAAAATACAATAATTAATATATTTCTTTTTTATAGATAAAAAATTTTATTTTCAAAATATGAAAAACCCTGTGGACCTTTGCATTGTGGCTGTGCTCTAAAAGTGAAGTTTTTTTTTAGTAACCCATTTTTTACCGAGCATAGACTTCATGCGAATTTTTTGACAAAATTTTGTGGGAAGAGACGTTGCTTTCTCAGTATGCATTTTCTGTAAATTTTATATCCTAGCCGAACACAAAATTGATTATTAGTCTCCACAAAGTTTCGACAACAAATCTTCAGCGGCTTAAGTCCGGTCATCAACGGGTTGAAGATAACTTGCTGAGAAAAATTAGTAAAGTCAGCAGTATTTTTGCTAGGTGGATACTTGCAGAAAAATTGATTATATCACAAAAAAAAAAAATTGTAAATTCAGCAAAAAATGTTGCTGACTTTACTGACTTTTTTTTGAGGGTACAAAAGTAGTTGTAAGTGAAAATGAGTGTCGGGGTTTTTTCGATCTCACTCCTTAGTTATAGCCTTGTATAAATGTTGTTCAATCTGATTGATATTAAAAACGTATAATCGAAAACAAAAAAAAAATATATTGGAATTTATTAAAAAATATAAGAAGTAAAATTTAATATTGTTACTAAACTTTATGAAGATTTAAACGAGGATCGCTCATTAAAGCTTCTTTTACTGTTTCATATTTCTTTTGGGATCCCTCGTGTGTTAAAGTTAAGCGTTGTTGAACCATCCGTTTATTCAATCCAATTTCCTTAGCTTCGTTAACCAATTGTTCATAGTCGAAATTGTTGAATTGATTTTCAAATTTATTTAAAAATCGGTGCAATGACTTGGATTCTGTTGTAAGCTTAGGAAAGATATTAAACAATTTCGATAGAGAAATATTAAAATTACTAATACCACTACGATAGGCGCGTATCCAGAAAAAGGTATTGAGGAGGGAAGTTAGTGTATTTTTACGCTACTTTTCTATTTTTATTTGGTTTTTTTATATTGAAAATTTTTATTTTGGAGGAGGAAATGTCCCATTTTCCCTTCCCCTGGATCAGCGCCTGCACTACGAATTCAAATCATACTTACATCTTCATACTGACGTTGCAAATCGTTAAGAAGACTAACGAAACGTGATTTCAAATCATTTAGGCAGGCATTATAGGCAGCCCACGATTCCTCATAAGTAAGATTGCGATTTTTATAGGCCACCAAGTATGGAGCAAGAAAGTCAGCTGGCTTTGTTCTAATCTCACGTTGGTAGGCTTCTTCGTCGGTGTACTTGAAAAGAAACAAATAATATTAAATATTTCGGTATGAAAATATGTGCACAAAAAAAAGTCACTAATCACCAATTTTTTGCTAGTCAAATTGGTAATATCAGCAAAAAAAATTGCTAATATGAGCAATCGTTCTGCAATGATCCTCCCAGCAAAAATGTTGTTGACTTTACTGAAGTTTTTGTGTACACTGGAGGTGGTCAACGTTGTATGGCCAGTTTTTAAAACTAATTTGGTTTCTCTGTTTGGTGCCGGTTGGATAAAGAAAGGTCGAAGAGGAAATCGATTGAAAATTTTGCAAATAAAATGCAATAAAATAGGGTTTTATGGCAAGCTGAAGCATAAATGACATATTTGCAAAATAATTGAAAAATTGCAATATTAAGATTTTGTGGCAAATGACATTAAACACTTGCCCTATCCATTATAAATAACTGTAAAAAGTAATATATAACTATATCAAAACTTTTTTTCTTGGGTATGTATTTTATCATATATCCTTAAAATCTAATTTTATACAAAAATATATCGTTATATATGTTACCACATAAGTAACATATAATAATATATGGCTATGCATGACACCATATATAATCACATATTATAATATATTTTAAGATGGAAAAGCATAAGACCATATAAATAAGTCTGGGGTCATATTGGGCCTCAGCTCCACACGGATAAATGATATCCTTGTTTGATGATGATGAGATAAAACAACAAATGGTACAAAAGTAGCTAATTTTGAATTTTTAATATGTTATTACAAAAAATTAGGCTTGTTATTACAAAAAAAAAACACAATTTAATCAAAATCCGCAAAAATTAAATCGCAGCTGAGTCAGCAAAATTTTAGTCAGGAGGGTGCTAGCAAAAAAATTGCTAATGTCAGCAAAATCTTTTGCTGAAAATCAGCGAGCTGATTTTTAGCAACAAAATTAGTAGATTCAGCAAAAGTTTTGCTAACACTTAGTAGATTAGAAATAAAAAAAGCCTTGGTAAAAATTAATAAATTTTTTGCTGAATTTTAGTAGACTGAAAAAAACGCAAAAAATTGTAAAAAAATTGTAATTTAGTTAATATATTTGCTGAAAATCATATAACATATTTTTGTGATTCTTTTAAAAATAATTTACAATAATTACGAAATATAAAAATTTTTCCCACATTGACGACATGAATTAATTTAATATCTGAAAATATATTGAAATAAATATATATAACAAAACAAAAATTTTCTTTCAACTACTTACATCAATGGTTGTCTAAATGATGCTTTCTTTTAAAGGACGCAACTGCCGAAGATAATTATAGAAACGAAACGAAAAAATAAACAAAAACAAACAAAACGAAAAAACAACCCTTTTTTGCAATAAGAAAAAGGAACCATAAAAATCTACCTAAGATGAGTGTCTTTGTCTTTCGCTTTACTCTGTCTACATGTCTGTATATGTTTGTTTGTTTGCAATTTGACCACACTAGATTATAAATCTATAAACATTTAGTTTAGAAATACATATTAAATTCAAATATTTTATTTTGTCTTTTATTTAATTAAAAGACAATTATTTTCACAAGCCGGTGACAACGCAAAATTTAAGTTGTTTTAATCCTCAATTTTGTTTTATGTATGAAAAACCGATACAAAAGTCTTCCATGGTTGATTTTTTTATGTCTTATTAGAGTTGTACTTTTTAGTATCATTTTCCTCTTCTCTATTACATCTTGACATGCCGCGACATCTGCTTCATTCTGCGTATATCTTTCAATCTGGTTGTCGTCCACACTATTAATGTGCTTATCAGCACAATTTTTTTTAGCAAAATTAATTAGTAAAACATTAGTATATTAGTAAAGCATTAGTATAAAACAGTTAAGTGCTGAATAAGTATAACAAAAATTTTAGCTGAAAACACGATTTTAGCAAAAAAATTTGCTAAAAAATAGTATACCTGATTTGCAAGACGTTTTACTAACTTTTGTACTAACTTATTTTTTTGAGTGTACCCAAGTGTGTTGAACAACTCCACCAACTTCAAATCTAAAATTTTTCGATTGTGTTGCAGACATTTTTTTTTTTAAATTTAAAATTGGAGATTTGAAAAATCCCAAAAATATCCTAGAACCGGTCAACGACATTCTAAAAAATATATTTCATATCTAACAATTAATGAGTCTATTAAATAAAAAAAAAATATATTACAGTAATCAATTTCAAAAACGTTTAGGATGTGAACTCGAATTTCGTGGCCAAGTGTTATTTGGCACATAAGTGGTATGGGGCACTTTTCACTACTTTTAACCGATTTTGGATTTTTATACTTTTTTTTTTAAACATTATTTTATCTGTGTATTTGTCTGATTATTTTGTCTGATTAATTAATGATATACACTGCATTGCAAAACTATAATTACACATTATTTTCACTAAATTATGTAAGTTTAAAGAAGAAGCAGAAGAGTTTAGCCGGTATAAATGTAAAACCAGTGAAACATGAATAACATTTAACCAAAAAAAAAAACAATTTATTTTAAATATTATTTTAAAAAGGAATCACAAAATCAATTAGTGTTTCATAACTTTAAATACACTTAACTTAATATATCAAAATTTACAAAAATTTAAGAAAAATATTTTAAAGCATTGAAGCCCTCCTTATTTCTGAATCAACTAGAAAATTTGAACAGACATACTGGCTACCAGATTTATTCAAAGTTCTTCCGTTATTGATCTAAGCACTTCAATAACTGCTTCTTTTAGATGAAAAGCGCTATCAAGTTAATGGTTGTCTGCGTAAACTTGATGGCTTAATTCTCCCCTAAAATGTTTAACGGGGTTTTGATCCGGAGAACATGCGGGCAATTCTAATTCTCTTGTATTTATTGATGATAGCTATTGCATCTTCTGGCGCTTTACATGTTCAGTTTTTATTAACATTTATTTATTAATTCATTTGAAAATCACGGATAAAGATCTTTCATTTTGCTTTGGTTTTCGTTTTCAGTTGTGAAGTTACCGGAACAGAGCATCGTATGGGCCTAAAGAGAGCAATTTAACTTGATTTTGTGTACTTTATACTCTTTCCTATTTATATACTCTTTGCTGAGGCATTGTCGTGTTGGAAAATTATTTCTTCTTCGTTGCTACTTTCAATAAATGGCACCAATTTCTCTTATAATACTGTAATGTACTCAGAAGATTTCATTGTGGTGCATGGAAATGCCAAATCTAAGATACATTTAAAAAGCGTCCCAACCCATTAAGTATCTTCCTCCGAAATTTATTTTTGAGAAATAATGTGGCTCCTTACAATATGTGTTAAAAACCGCCTGGACCATCACAATTGAACTTATTCTTATCAGACAAGATCACCTTTAAAAGAAATTTGTGTTTGAACAGTCCTACCAACAACAGCGATTATGTACTTACCTTTCTCCAGTTGGTTTGTAAATTCCTTTTATCGAATTGAAGTTTTTACCACAAGCACTCGTATTATTTGTAACAGTTTAATTTTCTATCAATTTCCCGAAAACTTAAGCCACTTTTTAAATAGGCTGAAACTTTCGCTTTTTCAAAATCACTTAGATATGAACCACGCGGCATTCTATTGCAAATTAATTAAAATTGCATAAAAAACTAAAATAATTCTTTAATTTTTCTTTATTTACTATTCTTTTTTGTTTACCGTTATATGCAATTATATTTATGAAACACTAAAAAAATATTATTACACAATTGTTCTCTTAAATCCATTAAGTAAACTCTTAAATTTTACACAAAAAGAGATCAGTTATCACTAGGGTTTTTTATTTCCCGAACTTTTTCGTTTAACGGGACAGCGGAAATATTTTAAAATTTCCCGTTTTTCCCCGCTCATTGCAATATATTTAACTTTGATATACTTTGTAATTGAAAATTTCGACTTGTATTACAAAAACAAATTTATAAACCCGAAACGTGTAATTTTTACAAAAATTGTCAAAAAACGATATTTTTGAAATTCTTTTAAGTTACGTTTATATTTTTTATTCATTTTTATACAAATTTAAAGTTTTAATTTTTAAAATTTGTTCGTAAAAGTTTTATATTTTTAATGAAAACTTCAATTTTCTACTTGTTACTCAGAATATAAATTAAAAATGTAAAATTCAAAAATTTATATTTCTAGGCCTTCTACTTTTTCTACAGATGCCAGAAAATTTTGTTTAGAAATTTTTTTTTTTAATTTTTCGCACAATTTTTAGGCGTATTCGTTTGTTTCATTTTAAAAAACTTTTTTAATAGATTTTTAGTTTTGTTTTATTAAATTTTTATTTGTAATTAAAGTGAAAATTATGAGTTCCAAATTGAAATACACATTTATTGTAACAAATATTTTAATAACGCTCAGAGAACTTCGGCTTCAAAAATATGTAGTTATTTAGATTGTAGAACAAATTTAATTTTCTACTAACCTTGTAGTTCATATAAAAAAAACAAACCACATCAAATGACTGTTTTATGATTTTACATTCATTTTTTACAGTTGCTTTTTGTTATTTAAATAAATAAAAACAGTAAATGTTTGTGTAGTTTTTACTAACATATTTGGTTCATTTTTACAACAACTGTTAGCAATTGCTTGAACAGAGAAAACAAATGACAACTGTTAGTTGAATTTAATAAAATGTTAGTCGTTCTTTCTTTAAGTGAAATTTCATTTGTTTTTGACTACAATTGCTTTCGTCTACACAAAATCCTTAGTGAAGTATTGAATCGTTTTCTTTCTTTTAAATATTTTTATTATTAATAATTTGAAAAAAATCAATGGATGATGTTTCAGTTTCAAACAAAACATCAACAATTTTTAATATTTATTACAAATTCTTTGAAATATTACAATAAAAAAATCGCGGTAAATCCCTCACAATATGCCCGGGATTGAAAAGAGAGCGGGATTCCGGGGAATCTCATCCCGGGACAAAACCCCTAGTTATCACACTGTTAAAAACAGTTATAAGTTTTAAAAAAAGTTTTGTAATAGTACATAAAAAAGACTTAAATTTTCTGTAATTATAGTTATGCAACGCAGTGTAAAATATGAATAAAATATAAAAAAAGCATTTAATACATTTTTGCAAAAGCGAAAAAAAAATAATTTTTCACCCATACACACAGAGAAAAATTTTGCTATTAGCCAAATGAAATTCGGTTACTATGACTCACATTCAATTATTACGAATTTCAGAATATCGGTATATCAGAATTTCAGTTCGGTTAATTCAACTAAATTTGAGTAGCAATAGCCAACCTATTCAAAAATCTAATGTAATCATAAGTTGTTACCATTAAAATATACTTTTCTATTCGGTTGGAACTTTATTTCCTGTGTGTACAATTTTCAATCCATTTCCTCCTCGACTTTTCTTTATCCAATATTTACCAAACTTCATATTAAGTGTTTTTATATTTTTATATGCAAAGGAACCTTTTATTTTTTTGAACACCTCTAATGTAGTTACGGAGAAAAGTTACCAATTAAAATTCAATTACAACCACATAAATTGTTTACCACAACAGAATATTGTTTTTAACAAATAAAATCGGTTAATACAACTGAATTTTGGTTTCAATTCCCAAAATATTGAGAAATCACATTTAAATATGGCAGTTCTAACCGAATTTATTTTTTGTAGCAACCAAAACACATTTTTCAATACGGTTGTCATTTTTTTATGTCTGTGTGTAGTAAAATGCATAAATGTGTAAATACATTAATAGTTCAATTTATATGGAGCATATTTATAGTAATGAAATTTTAAATAAATCCTGTCATAATCATCATTCATTCATTCACATGTATACGAAATTCGTATACGAATTCATTCACTCCCATATCCATTCATTAAAGGTGTACAAATGTTTGTAAACAAACCATATCTAAACATAATCATGTGTATTATAAATGAATTAATTTATAATAAGTATATACTTATTTGTTTATACGGACATAATTATATACTTTCATACATACAAACATACATACATACATGTGTATACTCGTACATAAAGTAGACATTTTAATGTTCACGTATAGGTATGTACATATGTGTGTATGTCTTACCCTCATAAATGTATCTGATTAAGTGATTGTCTACATTATTATGTATACAAGTTGGTATATATATATTATATGAATGTGTGTGTTTGTATTGTATATGTTTGTGTTTGTATATACTTAACCAGCTGATTATGTGTGTCAAGTATATAATTAGAAAGTCATTGCTCTGCTCATTAAAGTTCAAGGTCCCAATGATTCATTTGATATTAGGCATACTTGACTTAAATGAAGTTGAATTAAGAAAAGCTCATAATATGTATGCAAACAAGATAAATCATATGTACATTAATGTATGTAGGTGTTTGTCTAGATACACACATACATACATACATGTATGTATACCACATACTTATAAGTCCTTACTTATATATGTAGTACTTATACATTTGTATTGTGTTAGTGTTTGTGTGTATAATACATTCATACAAAAGACTGCATATGCTTAAGAATATGTACAAAACTGCAATTTAACACTTCGGCATATGCATAATGTAAGTATACATCCATCCATACATACATACGTACATCCATTCATACACGTATGTATGAATGATTGTTATAATGAGCAAAATTAGTTGGAATTTAAGCAAACACCAATTAACGTGACACATACTTATCAAACACATTTGCATTCCTATACATAATGTATGTACAAATGTTTAAACATATACACACACACATTTCACAAATATATAATTAGTTGCACTTGTAATGAATTCATAATGTTAAAAATGCAACAAGTTTTTACGTATGTGCCATTAACATACATATTATACAATACATTAAGGCTTGCGCACGAAATAACTAGTGCACACATATTCTTTTGTAAATTCTTACTTAAGCAAAAAAAAAAATATATTTTTAAATTACGTCAGCATTATAAAATGTAAGGATGATTGTGTCCAGATTGTGTCGCTAATGATGATTTATTCACAAAGCTTTTTATGTCACCTGCAAGTCCTATTTGTTGCCCTTCAAATTCAGTTTAAACTTCCCAATATCTCATTTCTTCTCGGAAATGTCGTCCGTTGATATTCAGTGGTATGGTATTTTTACTATTACTGCGATGCACCATATTAATATGCACTCCTCATATCAATTAATTTCAACGGACGGCATCTAAGACCAGAAATGAGATATTAAACACTCTGAAAAAGATATACAGTCAACAAAAAAAAAAACTTGTACGCTTACCAAATGAGGATAAGGAGTAATACGGTGATAAAAGTATGAAAAGAAAATAAGGTTTATTACTACCAAATTAAAATTTGAGATTCATATTACAAATGTACATCAAAAATTTTTTTTTTGTAGTGCTTATATATATATATATGTATGCGCAGCGCATAGTTTAGGGACACGCCCAAAATTGTCGCTGAAATATGCGGTGTATGGAAAAAATTGTCCTCATCTAATACGCTAGATGTATGAAAAGGCGCGAAAACTTTGGGGACAGTCCCCAAAGTAAGCAAATGTGCCTAAACTATGCGGGGGAACGAATAAATGTCTCTAGACTATGCGCTGTGCATACATATATATATATATATATATATATATATATATATATATATATATATATATATATATATATTAGAGTTAGTTTTGAAAAATAGATTTTTGCATATTATCACTTTTTAGAAGGTTTTTGTAGCAATAAAATAATGGCGTATATTTTTTTTTTATACCCTCCATCCCATAGTGCAGGAGGGTATATATCACTTTGTCAAATGTTTGTAATTCTTTTAAAAAAAATCTGGGACCCCATAAACTATATATATTCTTGATCAGCATGAATATAGAAGTCGATATAGCCATGTCCGTCTGTCCGTCTGTCCGTCTGTCTGTGTTAATACAAAATACTCCGCTAATACAGAAGAGGTGTTGCTAATTTTCAGTCAAATTGTTTGTTCATATCATGAGCAGTTTGCTAGTGAAAATGATCAAAATCGGTTAACGCGTTCAAAAGTTATGAGTGAAAATGTGGGAATACCTCTTAAAATTTTGAATCAAATTTTAAAATATTCTATTTATTTCATCATACATACGTACATTCAATGCTTATACACAAGAATATACGCAATCAGGGATGACAGTCAATATCGCTAAATTACTGTAGCCGATTCAAACCCCTTCCAACTGACCATCGTTAACAAAAAAATACCGTTACCGAAATAATTGATATACCGTTATCCGTAAAATACCGTTACCGATATAAATAAAATATCAATATGTTAAAATACCGTTATCGAAATAATTGAAACACCGTTATTCGTAAAATACCGTTACCGATATAATTAAAATTTCAATACCATAAAAATACCGTTACCGAAATAATCTACCAAGATCTGAAAAAACTTCTTTAAATATATATATTTTCCCAAAGTATGATCATAAGCATGAAAGTAATCAAAACTCGGGCATAATGGGGCTAAAAATTGTGGTGTGCATTAACATTACCTAAATATCTAAAATAACGTTACCCTTAAAATGCCGTTACCAAAATAACTGAAAAATCTTTCCCTAAAATAAAGTTACCGAAATAACTAAAATGTAACGTTATTTTATATCTAAAATACCGCTAGCGCAATAAATAAAATACCATTAACACTAAAAGCCCGCAACCGAAATAACTTAAATATAGTTACCCCTAAAATAACGTTACCGAAATAAAAGAAAATAGCATTCAGGGAGCCAATAACCACATAGAATCGGTTACCATCCGTGGTCATAATCAACACGTACAATAACAAAAAAACCCACAAAATATTGTTGTTTATAACTGGTTTGTATGTATGTATGTTTAGTAGCAATCGCATGCAGTGTTGCCAGGTTTGACGATTTATCGTCATTTTGACTATATTTAATACCCAAAATAACTAAATGATGATTTTATGGGTTTTGCTGCCAACAAAATTACGAATTTTTGCCAAAAGTTTAATATGTCAGCAAAACATATTTATTTGTCACTGGATCAATTTTTCGATTTATATTATTTGAAAAAATACCAGTTTCTTTAATTTTCTGTGTCTCGAAAACACTCTAAACACATAAACTATTTTCTTTTTTAATTTTTTGACAAACTTAATTTTATTACACTTTTTGTTTGATTCATGTGATGTATAGTATAAACATATGTGTCGTAATGTAAATGGGTATTTAATAATTATTATATTATGTATGTCTCCGCAAGCGTGTTTGTAAAAATAATTTTTCATCCCATAGTGCGGAGGGTATACACACTTTGTAAAAGTAGTTGTAGTTCTTTTTAAAAAAAATCTGGGAAAAAACCACAAAATATTGTTGTTGTTTTTTTGTTTTGTTTTGTAATACAGGGTGGCTGATAAATGTCACTACAAAAGAAAACGTAATAACTTTTTTTCTGAGTTATTAATCGGTTCGATTTATTTTTTTTTTTTTGGTTTCATTGATTCGTCTTTCATTTTAAGGAAATGAACGAATGGGGTAATGAAACTAACATTTTGATTGTGCGCCACTACAATGCTTTGGAGGCTGGCATTTCCGCATAAATAAACTTAACGGGCACATTAGGCGGCACTCCTCCGAGCAGATTGGGCTCGTAAATTCTTTTGTCAATCGTGGAACAATCATTAGGACGCCTTTTAATCAAAATTTCTCAGTTCGAATGTAAGAAACAATTGTTGCCATAGTTGCTGCAATACAAGTCAATTCTAGAGTTTCGACATGGAATATTTTTGCTCATATATTTATCACCAGACAGTCAATACGGACAGTTCTGCTTAAGGATTTTCATTTCTCTCCTTTAAAAAAATCAAACAACAAGCAATTGAACGCAGTAGACTTGTCCCTTAGCTTGGAACTTTCTCTGTAATTTGCACGGAATTTCGCTTGCATTTGATGTCATCAGGCGTGTTAGTCATTTTAAATAAATTGTTTCTTGAAAGCCATTAAAAATGCTTATTAAAAATGTATGGCTTTTCAAATGTAAAAACAAAGAAATAAAAATAAAAAAGTTATTTAAATTTCTTATTGTAACAATATGCATCAGCCACCCTGTATGTATGTATGTATGTATGAAGGTTTTTATAACTGGTATGTATGCAGGCACGTAGCTAGGGGGGGGGGGGGGTCTTGGGGGGCTAAAGCCCCCCCGAAATGATTTGACAAATTTAAAAACTTAATACAATTCGTTAGAAAGTAACAATGTTATTGATAAATTTAATATGAAAATAATTATTATTGACTTGGATCAAATAGGAAATAGTTTTATATGATTCGAATCTTAAAATTTCGTTAGAAAACATCGCCTGCAAATGGGGGGCTATCATTGTTAGAGTTGATTTTCGACAAAAAGCAATAAATAAAATCTTTTCATAAGAGATTTCGAAGTCTTTGACTTAAAATATAATCAAAAAATTGATTGAGACAATCCAAACTAAACAGAAAAAACTAAAATTGAGTTTTAATTAAAATATTTGTTGATTCAGCAAAAGTTTAACTAAATTCGGTCGTGTTGATGCAATTGTAGTAACAACTAAAATAATTTGTATCTATTTAATTAATATTATTTTCAATTACATATAGTTTTATTCACATCTATTAAAAATTTAATTGAATATTGTTTACTATTGGGAAAAATTAGACCATTTGAAAAATCGCAAAATTTGAAAAAAAATTGCCAAAACAATCCTCAAAATTGCAGAAATTTAAAAAACTCCCAAAATAAATGCCAACATTTAAAAAAAAATTACCAAAATTAAAGAAACGCGAATTTTCAACTATAAACGATTTCTTTAATTTTGGCGACTTTTTAAAATTTTTGCATTTGTTTCAATGTTGTTCAACGTTATAAAAACTGAGATTTTTTTTTATACCAAATTCCTTTTCAATTAAACAGTTAATTGAAAGTAAGTTTGAAATCGAACAAAAGTTTAATTGAATTTTTTTTTTGACAATGAATTTTTCTGTGTATTTTTACATAATCTTTTAAAATGGAGCTACCACTAAGACTCAAAATTAAGTTTACTTGTGCCGTAAAAGTCGTTACTTTACTTACAGTGCAATCTTTTTGGTAAATTTGGTTTGCTACGCACGCATCTGGTAACATAGTTTTCAGTATTTTTTTACGATATATATTTCGATATCTCATATTTTTTTAATTTTTTGAAACAAATTTAAACCTCAAACTTTGATCGATATGCATAACATGTTAACGTGGTCCAATGGGACTCAAATTTTATCAATTTCTTTTTAGACTAAATGTAAACAAATTTCTACCGGCGCTCCTTGAAATGCGACATTTTAAAATCAAGCAGCGAAACCAGTAATAACGATGTAGTTTTTTTTTTAGACATTTTAAAGGGGTTTTATTTAAAAAATTGATTAAAGACAATTTGAAAAGCGTTTGAAATTGTCCAAAATATAAATCAAAGTGAATTGGAAATACGAAATAAATAAGACCTAGGCGATGGAAATAAGACCTAGGCGATGTCAGGTATATTTTTAAATTTTCCAATTTTATATTTTTTCTTTATTATTTCTTTCAGACTACAATCACGCTTGCTTGTAAAATTTACGATTTTTTTAATACAATACATGAAGTCGGATATATGAAAAAGGGGAAAAAATAGTGAATAATTTGTTAAAATAATTCAAATAAGTGGCAGCCGGGGTCCACGACATAGTGTCAAAATGGTTTTCAAAATGTGTGTTTTCTCGAGGATTTGAACGCTGTTTTTAAATAAGTCTAAATTTCCTAAACTTTAAACATATTTTCATACAAAAATGTGTTAATTTTCACCACCAATTTTAAAAATAGATACGTTTTTCATATATTTTTGCTGCTTTATCACCTATCCGAATTTCATTTCAAAGGAAACCCATCGGAAAAGCTTCATTATAAGTGGCAGGCAAATTATATAGGGTATTTGCTTTTAATTTGTTTTTTGGACGGTTATAATTCTTTAATTTCCCGAGTTAAAACGTTTGCATAAAATAATACATTATTTTATATGCACTTATAAGGTTTTGTCTGCCAGTGCATTTAACTGGACATAATTATATAAATTCATATATAAAATTAATTTCGTAGAAAAAATTTAATATGATGTCATATATAGTTGCGTATAATTGTATATTGCATTTAGAATACGCTAAAACTAATCCAATTAATAATTACGTTATATTTATATACCTAGACATTGCAAAATAATATATATTTTGATATTATATCATATTTAAAAAAACACAATTTTATTTTAGATAAAATTGTATATTACCCCATGCAGAGTCACACTAGAAAATTTGTCAATTATATTTTGGATGTAAATATGTATTACATCAATGCAATAGTACAATTAATTGCATCATTTTGTGTATATTTTTATACACAAAATTTACCATAATTTATGTCTTTTGAATTGATTTCTTTCTGGTTCTTAACCCTAAAAAAAGAATTTGTTTCATTTGTAACATTATGAGTTCTTAATTTAGTCTAAGATTTTTTTCAATCTAAAACTCTAAATTTAGTTTCAACGTTTTTTCCGTGTAAGTTAATAGTGTAAGTTAATAAATACCACAAAATCTTCATTTATATTCTTTTATTTTTGAATATAATAAAATTTCCAAATGCTATGGAATTTGTTACAAATTATAAAGTTGTAAACCTTTTGCAAGTGGCTAAAGTCTAAAAGGATTAATAGATATTTTGGATTTTCATGAAGTTTTAAAATCAAAAAACCGGACACAACTCTAGCTTATTTTGTATATTTCAGTATCAGTTCACATATAAATTTATACCGCTGTATAAAATCGTATTAAATTGTATCGCGTCATTATTTGGATGTTATTTAATCTGATATTATCAAATTAAAACTAAACTAATGCAAATATAATTATTATGACCATTTCTCAGATAAAACTATATTAAGACTCATATTAAATTTCGTATGATTATATAAAGCATCATATTAATTTTAATCGGGTTATTAGAAGTTGAAACTTTTTTACTTTTTTTACATTTATCAAGTTTTAGCTACCGTAGACGTATATTAGCACATGCAAATATAAAGTAACGCAATTTTATTTTTCGCGGTTTTCAAAAAGTTTTCCGCATAATCCTTTTTTTATTTAATTAAACTAAAAATTAATATTTAGCTAAAAATTTAAAGTAATTAGACAATAACGATGCATATCCAACTTAAAGTACACAAACATTTTCAAATTTGTGATCAAACAGATTAAAGCGTTGTTTCGCAATATAGACATCAAAATTCGCAAAATAATGTACACAATAAGTAATAAATGAAAAAATGCATTTTAAGGAAATGCACTTTTTGCGGGAGGTTTTTGTTTCAAAATGAAATCAGAAAGCTATTTCTATTATTAATACATGATTGCCCATTACGTGTAGGTAAAAATTTAGCAAAAATTTAGCAAACAAAAGAAAAAGCTGTTACTTTAGTGTGCAAAAAAAAAATATATAATCAAAAAAAATAATCGAAAAGCCCCCCCGAAACAAATTCCTAGCTACGTGCCTGTATGTATGTATGCATTAGAAGCAATCACATGCAGTGTTGCCAGGTTTGACGATTTATAGTCATTTTGACGATATTTAATACCCAAAATAACTAAATGACTATTGGACGATTTTTGCTTCCAAAAAATTTACGAATTTTTGACAAAAGTTTAATATGTCAGCAAAACATGTTAATTTGTCACCGGATCAATTTTTTAATTTATATAATTTGAAAAAATACCAGTTTCTTTAATTTTTTGTGTCACGAAAACACTCTAAACACACACAGTATTTTCTTTTTTAATTTTTTGACAAACTTAATATCATCACACTTTCCGTTTGACTTATGTGATGTATAGTATAAACACGTGTGTTGTAATGTAAACGGGTATTTAATAATTATTTCATTATGTATGTCTCAGCAAGCGCATTTTTTTTTAAATCTTTTTTTAACTCGCGTATGCTTTTCAAACCCTAAATTCACTGAAACTAATTCACTAAAACACTAATTTCCCTCTGAAATTCAATAAAAATAAAAATTGCAATATGGATCTTTGTTATAAAGAATTCATTTTATTTAAATTGTTTGTCTCGTCAACAAGACTCCGTACAAATGATGTCTGATATAACGGACTTCTTATATCCACAGATTTCATAAATACTTTAATTTGCATTTCCCTTTAGTTCTATCCAATTCAACTGAATATATGTAAATGAAACGATTGCCACTTAAACTATGTTAATGTAGTATTTACAAAACAGTTCAAAAGTTTCTACGTAATCACCTTCTTGGACCCCTAAATGTTTTTTTTTAAAAGTCCATGTGAAAAAAAGCATAACTTTGCTTAAAATGTAATATTAAATTCCTGTCAGAGCATGCAAACGATTTCTCAACTCTTTCCACAGTTTTTATCAATTCTGTAAATTGTCACTACTGATTTTAAAACCAACTATTATCCCAAAAAAAACTTCCTTCATTGAGAACAAACCTGCAGAATAACTTTGAACATTAATTTGTGTTTCAGTGAAAAATAAGATGAAAAACATTTAAAGTTTTTATTAATATTGTTAAAATATAATATTCCTAGTATGTTTAGATCAAATCGGTATGTTTTTCACTAAAATTAAAGTGTTTTTGTATTTTATACAATTCATTTTCGTTACATTGCTAAAAGCCTATTTTGTGGCTTTTTTCTACTAAAATCACGGGTTTTGTTTTATAGAAAAATAATTATTTCAGTGCTACATCATATGTAAATATTTCATGTACGGATAATATTATTTTCTACAAATACTGATTACTTTGAGACATCGATTTGTGCTTTTCCCCTATTTCAAGTGTTATAAGCAAGCTGCATTTAATTATTGCAATAAGCTGAGTTTATTTTTGTCCACATAACCCTCGTTAATCGAGTGTTAGATTTTTTTCTACTAAATTCGTTTCATTTACAAAACAAAAGTTTTTTTCCTAAGAATATTTTTTTTCTATTTTTTTTTTATAAACTTCCCTTCACAATTTAAAAGGTGGAACCAGTTATTCTTCCAATTAGGTCCTTTCTCAATTACAATTAGATATTAAATTACTAATTCAGAATATATTTATTATTTTTAAAACAATTTTTTTCTTATTACTATTCTTATTACTATGGCGCTATTGTCAATTTTCCCAATTGGACGTTTCCATCAATTGCAATTGGATTCTTAAAAGAATATAAATTGGATTTTAACTCCCAATTCAAATATATATTTAATATCATAGAAATTAAACAGCGATTTCAGCGTCTGAATATCGACGATTTTTTTTATAGCAAAGACACAAACCATATGTATTGAATTGTGTAAATCTTTATCTGTATTTATATACACTGCAGTTCGCTTTTAATGATAATTGATACAACATTTTTTTCTTCACCCCAAATACATTAATTAATCATATTTTATTTTACTTATAAAAACAACATTGTTATTGTTATTTTTACAAAGCATATAGATATATATATTGTTTGCACTTTCACTGGTTAATTCAAACAATAAGATGGAGGGTATCCAAAAATTCGGCACAGCCGAATTTAATCTTTTTTATACTAAATTCGGCACATCGGACTTTAATGCTTCCACTTGTTTAATTTCAACTCCTTCCCGTGCCTATCTATAGGCGACTCAAATCGCGGATTTTGGGTCCCTTTTCCCATACAACAAAAACGGCTGAATGTATGTCAAATCTGACTTCAGTATTCGATTCTACGGGAAAACTTAGGCCCATAAGCTTTTTTTTAGTTTTTGGAATGCACCAGAATGCATAATTAGAGTGGTCCAAAAAAATAATTTTGCAAATAAAAAATTAAAATATAATTTTTGTTAATATACAATGAAAAAACACTTACATCTGAGAAAAATGGTCCAAAAATTTTAATATTGTAGTTACCCGTTCAAAAGTTATTAAAGTTTAAAAATTTAATTTTTCTTTATATATACAATGAAAAAGTCCTCCTAGCTGAGAAAAATTGTGCAAACATTTTTATTTTATAGCAACCCGTTCAAAAGTTATATATTAAATATAATTATAAATATAATAAATGCTATATAAAAAAGATTTTATAGAAGTAGAAGAGGGAGAAGAAGTGGTTAATAATGTTGTTGATGCAGCTAACAAGTTGGCATATATTGATTCCGCTTTTAGTAAGTCACCGTTTGATTTTATTACTCTTCAAAGTTTAAAAACTCTGGTTAATTTTGGAATTAACATATCCTTTATGCTTT
Source organism: Delia radicum (assembly GCA_021234595.1). Classification (NCBI taxonomy): domain Eukaryota; kingdom Metazoa; phylum Arthropoda; class Insecta; order Diptera; family Anthomyiidae; genus Delia; species Delia radicum. Next base: position 132,753,002 of record CM037851.1, read on the forward strand.
ATAACGCTGTTGAGTGGCCAGCCCAGAAAGGCTTTCGTAATACAATCGAACAAGCTAAAAAATATACAATCAACAAGTATTTACACCGAACAACTTGTTGGTAATATTTCGCGCCTGAACAACTCGTGTTTAGTTAAAAATAAAGATAATTTAAATTGTTTAGCTGCTGTGGAAAGGAATAGAATTATCTGCTGTGGAAAGGAATAGAATTAATTACAATTGTTGTTAAATAGAAATTACAAAAAAAAATAAATTATTTTGTATTCACTAAAAAATTAAATTTTTAAACTTTAATAACTTTTGAACGGGTAACTACAAAATTAAAATTTTTGGACCATTTTTGTCAGATGTAAGTATTTTTTCATTGTATGGGTCAATTTCAAAAAAAACGCATTTTTTGTGTCCCCGCACTTTACACTACTATTTTAGGTAAAAAAAAAAAAAAAACGAAAAAAACAAAAATGTGAGAGTGATCAGCGAGGAATATGTAACAAAAAACGTAATTCTGAAATTTGTATGTTTGTTTTTTTGTTTATTCAGAATGGTGTTTTGTTTCTCCCTCTGACTCCTTCCATACAAAAGCACGTGTCCCCCGTTAGAATTTTTAGTAAACAAAATAAAATAAAATCCAGAAAAAAAGTAAATATGCAACATTTAGTAACAGTTTTCGAATTATTGCGTTTCTTTCTTGTATTTTGATTTGTTATAGTGGTCAAAACTTAATTAGTGCGAATTTGGCGTTGCAAAGAAAGGTTGTCCCCACAATTTGCATTGAGCGTCACTTTTTTATAATTCAAGTAATATTACTAGTTTTCAATTTGCATTTAAATAAAGTAAATAACGTAAGGAAAGTACAAAGTTTAATTATTACAAAAGTGAAAAGGCGAAAAAAAAATCTATTAAAAAAAGTGTGCATTTGCGTAGTTTTTGTGAACACCATGGTATGGGCGCGATAAAATTTCATGAGCGTCACGCTAATTTTTTTAAAAGTGAATATATTATATGTAAAATAATGAAGTTGACAATCATTGTTTACATGGTTTCAACTCATTTTTTTATAATTTGTGAATTTGAGAAATAAATTGCCTACGAAAAAAAAACCAAAATAGGCAAACATTTCATGAGCATCACTTTTGATATATATTGCTTCATAGCTTAAAATGCTTAATTTTGATATTATTTTTTAATTTTCAAGAGTAAAACATCAAAATTAACGGCGGCCGAAAGAGCACGGAGATATCGAGAGAAAATAAAGGTCGATAAAGCGCGTAATGACGAATATAAAAGAAAGAAGAAATTAAGGTATAATCGTGGTATATTTGAGTTTAATTTTTTTTGTTACTGACTAATTCTGTTTATGAATAGCAACAAGAAACGGAACTGCCACAAACTTAATTCGAAAGTGGTAAAAATGAATGAGAATGAAAAAAAACAAAGCCGATTGTCATTTCATGAAGTTTATACAGATTCAGAATAAGAATTCGAATGAAAATTTATAAATTAAATTAAGTTAAGTTATTGTTTTGCGTCAAATATTTACATATGTGTATAAGTTTCTTCAAGAATTACTTCCTTTTTTATATTTTTGTTAAAGACATCAAAGAATATGTACATGTTTAGTTTTGTATGAAAATTTTTGTTTTTTGAAGAATTTTTGTTTTTTTTTTATTTACTTTTTGTAAAAGAATAAACTTTTTTTCGTTAAACTTTAAATTTGGCATTATTTCTGGTTTACGTGCAACAAAATCTCTTGATCGTCACAAAATATTTTGAGCGTCACACTTAGTTTTTTTCCCTTAAAACGCTTATAATTGCAGTTTTTTTTAAATACATTGTTACAAGCCTATTACTTTGCAAGGAACCTTTAAGTTTAGGTCTTTTTTAACAAAAATTTACATATTTTCATCTTAAAATTTTAAAGTAACTAGTCACTTTTTAAAAAAATTAAAAATCAAGGTGAAACGTGATTTTGTGTTTGTAATCGAAAAGGTGATTTTCGCAAAAGTCAATCTTGAGAAACAAAAGAACATCGTAGTAAGCTTGAATTTCAAATATTTTTGCATTTTTAGCGAATTTTTAACATATTTGGTGTGTGACGCTCAAGATAGAAATCATAGAAAACCTAAAAAAAAATCAAAAAATATTGATTTTTTTGAGAGCCTAAAAGTACCACCGGCTTCTTCATCAATTTCTACATAAATTGGCAACTCTTACAGGCGAATTGAAAAAACTTTAAAAATAAGCAAAAAAAAATTGTTGTGTACGTTTTTTTTGAAATTGACCCGTATATTAACAAAATAAATATTTTAATTTTTTTTTAAAAATTATTTTTTTGGACCACTTTTGTTATGCATTCTGGTGCATTCCAAAAACTAATAAAAAGCTTATGGGCCTAAGTTTTCCCGTAGAGTCGAATACTGAAGTCAGATTTGGCATATATTAAGCCGTTTTTGTTGTATGGGAAAAGGGACCCAAAATCCGCGATTTTAGTCGCCTATAGGCACGGGAAGGAGTTGAAATTAGAAAAAAAAAATACGCCATTATTTTTATTGATACAAAAACCTTCTAAAAAGTGATAATATCCAGAAATCAAAATCAAAAAAAATTTGAAAACGAACTCTAATATAAATATAGAGAATAATAACAACAACAAAAATATGTTAATATTCATAGACAAAAAAAAAACTTGTACACATGTTATTTTGTTTGTACATAAGATACCGTTACAAATTTTTTACTCAAAAATGTATCAAATCGAGTTTTAAGTTAGTAAATTAATTTGTTTTAAGCTGATCGGTCACTTGTATTTTCGAAAAGTGGGTAAAAAATGGCGCAAAAGCAAATTTCAAAAGAATTAATTATAAAACTATGGCAGGGAAATAATTCAATTCGTGAAATCGGGAAAATAGTAAAGAAGCCATATAGTACCGTCCACTACATTATAAAATCCTAACAAAAAAACAATTCCTTAGAACGACCAAGTGGAATTGGCCGACCAAAAGAAATAAATACTCCCCAGGTTGAATGAAAAATTTGTTATTTTGTGAAGAAAGATCCAAAAGTTTCTGCTGTTCGTATTGCTAAAGATCTTAAAAACTCTAAAATAGAAGGTAAGAAACTTCCTCCATTCAAATGAATTGTATGGATACGCACCTCAAAAGAAGCCCCTCCTTTCCAAAGCAAATATCCAGAAACGTCTAATGTATGCAAATAAATGAACAAAGATACTGCTTATGAACAAAGATACTGCTTTCTGGGAAACAATTATTTTTACAGACGAGTCCAAATTCAATATATTTGGCAGTGCCGGTCGAAATTTGTATGGAGAACGGAAGGTGAGGCTTTAAATCCACGTAATATTACTCTTACTGTAAAGCACGGATGTGGAAACGTTATGGTTTGGGGTGCTATGAGTGCAAATGGAGTGGGAAACCTGGTTTTTGTGGAAGGAAATATGAACAAAACGGATTACTTAAATATTTAAAAAAAAAATTTGGTGCAATCTGCTCTAAAAAGGGGTTTGGAGGATAACTTTGCACTCGGCCCTTATAGTAAAGGAATGGTTACTTTATAACACCAAAAAAGTATTGCCTCATCTTCCCTAAAGTCCGGATTTAAACCCGATAGAGCATGTATGGGCACACATGAAGGCTGGATATATGGAGTTCTATTACTGAATATATGGAGTTCTATTCCCGTGAAAGTTACAAAAACCTAGTCCATTCGATGCCGAAAAGACTCTTAGCCGTTAAAGAAGCTAAAGGTCAACACACAAAATAATAAAATGTAAAATTTCTCTTTATTGTAATAATTTTAAGTTTTTTCCAGCTGTACAAGTTTTTTTTTTTTGTCTAAGAATATTGACATATTTTTGTTGTTGTTATTTTTCACTGTAATGAAAATTTGTAATATGGATCTCAAATATTAATTTGTTAGCAATAAATCCTATTTTCTGTTCATACTTTTGTCACCGCGTTTCACTTTATCCTGATTTGGTAAGTGTACAAGCTTTTTTTTGTTGACTGTAACTTGTTTGCATGTTCTACCAAAATAAATTTGTTTTTTTTAAATTCCGAGTTTCATGCAGTAAAGTGTTTACTTTTTGCATGTTTCAATGCAGTTTTTTATGCATAAAATTTTAAAAATCAAGTATTTGATCTTAATTTTTCTCAGTTTTTGCTATATTTTACCATTTTTGCACAATTTATCATCCCATTTCGTAATCGATCAAAGCATTTTTGTGTATAATCAAGAAGGCAAATCTGAACATTTATTTAAAGTTATACTAAAAGATGAACATTTTATACTAAAAGATGAACTTTGTTGCGGGGGTTCGTTAACCGCATCGCCCCGATTGTAGGCCATGTCACTGGCAACCAGTTTTAACAGAGGGAATATGCAGCCTTGGGAGGAACCACCAAGGGAGTGAACCAACTGCTTCCCGAGTCTCTGGTTCATATATATTTGATTTATTGTGGTAAATATTTCATTTGGTTGCAGATTTGCAACTCTATTTACCCTAAGACTTTTTTGTGTTGTGACTGCTGAAAATAAAAAAGGGAATTAGTAAATTTTATTGCACTGATAAAAGGAAAGATACGCTCTTGTTACCAGCGTTTTTGTACTTACCTGATAGTCCTGAATCCAAAGCATCTCCGTAGCTGAAAGGGAAATAATAATAAGTAAAATTTGCAGTGAAAAATAAAATTATTTAATGGAAAAAAAAATTACTTACCTATGTGTTATGTTTTCTGCTTTCGATTGTTGTGTAAATATTTATTGACATTTTTACATGGGTGGAATTTTTCATAGTAGGGAAATAGTACTATTATATTTTCCTAGAAAGGAAGGTTGGGTTAAAAAGTAAATTTGAAAAAAGTATAATGGTGAAGGAAAGGGATGATCTTCTTCTGGGGTTTTAATTTATTCAAGATGGCGTATTTTTGAGATAGGACGAAGGGGAAACATAGGAGGAATGTAAGATATACAGTTTTTAATGAAAATAAATAAGATTTTGAAAGAAATTAAAGATTATTTTCTGAAGGAAAAAAAGATGGCATTTTGTCGAGAAAATGGCAGTGATATACGTACATTTTTTATAGGGTATCAGGGTAAATATGTAATATGTAGGGAAATAATGAATCGTTTGAGTTATACAGAGAAACATGCCAGAAATAAGAGAAAAGTTAAAGCGTTAAGTCGCAAAGTAAAGTTAAAAGTGAAACTGATGTGTTTAAAATTAATGTTTCGAATAAAATGATGGTGAGTTAAACCGCGAAGAAGGTTGAGCGGGAATTGGGGTCGTATCGGAGGGAAGTGGACAATTGTACGACCATGGTTTGGTGGGCAAAAGGAAGACCAACATCGGTTTTCAGATCATCAATTGGTGTGTTATTTTTTTTTTTGAATCGTTTAGTTTTTTTTTTTTTGTTGTATTAAAAATTTTTGTGTTCGACCGTTCCTAGTGAGAGGGTTGGGACCTTCTGAGGTATCCCATGGTGAAAATGCTAGCTGGAATCCTCGCTGGATAAAACTGTTCACAACAATTTATAGGTCGTCCTTTTACGCTATGCTGTCATATACATTTTAGACACATTTCGCGTTTTTCCATTAACCGCTCTTTCTTGTTTTTTTTCTTTTTTACACGAAATAATTGTTCAGATTTGTCTTTTTGTTTATGCACATTATTGTTTTTCATTTCCCGGGAAAGCGGTATTCATTTTCTCATTTCCCGGGTTCCCGGGAATTCCCGCTCTATAATAAAATAAAAAATTTCGGTTTTTTTAATTTATTAATTATATTTTATTTAAAAAAAATCACATTAAGTTCAAACTTTTTAAAAGTTTTTATGTTAAAAACAACAAAATAAATTAAAAACAACAAAATAAATTAATTCAGTTCTTTCATATACATTAAAAATGTATGTGTACATTTAAAAATAAAAAATAAAAAATTAAATAAAAATAAAAACTTATTATTTTTGATTCTTAAAATAAGTTTTCAATACTGTTAGAGCATTTATGGTCTCATCAGAAAGTCTATTTCTAATTTTAGTTACCAATAGTCCTGTAAGAGAAAATACTCTTTCACTTTCAACAGAAGTGGGCCGTATTGTTAGTAAAGCGCCAAACAATTTCTGAATATTTTCAGTTTTTTGGCCGTCAAAACACAAACGGCTGTTGTTAAAACTAAAAAAAGGTGTTGCCACCATAATATAATAACACCAGGCAATCACCATGAGTTGATATCACAAAAAAAATTTCCCGGGAATTCCTGCAGTAATTCCCGGGATTTCGGGATTGGAACATTGGCGGGAATTCCCGTCCCGGGAATTCCCGTGAAAAACCCTAATGCACATACATGTATTGATCGATTGTGAAATGGGATGATAAATTGTGGAAAAATTGTAAAATATAGTAAACACTGAGAAAAACGCAAATTTACATGTTAATGCTGCACTTTTATTAACCAAATACATTTATTAATTATATATTAACCAAATACTCGAATTTAAGTGAAGGTCATTTATATATTTAAAATAAAAAATAAGATATAATAACATATTTTTAAAATTTGATGTATGAAAAGCTGCGTTAAACACCTTTAATTTGCGAAAAATCTGGCCCAAAAACTGGGTACGCCATTAAAATCAGCGTGGCCGAAATATTTAGGACCAATGGTAAAAAAATACAGCCGTTTAAAAGTACTTGGTCGAAAAAGGAACACTGTGTCAATAATGAACTAAAAAATTTAATCAGGTAGGTGAAATTTTTTTGAACATTTTTGTAAATTTTAAAGAAATTTTTTTGGTTTTTTAAAGGGGTACTGAAATTCTTAAATTTTTTTTTACGAAAAAGTGAGATATGAAGCATAAAAGTTTATATTTTTTCTTGTGTCATATTTCTGCAAAGCCGTAACCAATTACTCAATAGTTCCAGGCTACTAAAAAATTTACTCGTGGATCAAATTATTACAAATTATTTATTTTTGATAACTTTAAATGTCAAAATTCAGAATTTTCCAAATTAAAACTTCTTTAACTTCAGTTACAGTATGGGTGAGAAATTCTGAATTTTTCATTTTAAGATCATCAACACAAAATTTTTATATCAAACTTATAAGTATAAAATTTTAAAACCAGGGAAAAGTAATTTGTCGTTTTTGGCTATTTCACAATTTTATGAATTTTTTATTTTCGAGCGCTAGTGTAAATTTTTTGTTAAGATTTTCTGGATTTAAAAAATATTGACTTTGTTGTTTTTTTTTATGCTTTTACACTTTTGGTTTTCTAGTGTCTTTTTAATTGCAATTTTATTGCAGAATTTGATTTTTTTTTTAAATTTTCTGGCGTTTATTTTCCCACCTAATCATTTTAACTTCTATAAATCTAAAATTCCTAGAAGTTTTTACGTATTTTTGTTACACAAAATATCCTTTGTTTCAGCACAACCAGAAATATGTTGTTTCATGTTTATTTCTTGTGCGTCGTATTAAAAAATTAATGAGATATTTATTTATTGACGAATTCTTGCATTGATTTGTTATAGCATATTTTTCATATTTTGCTCTTGTTTTAGCATATTTCGAAAAAATCTTATTTTTGAGCATACTTTAGTACTTTGTAGAACAAAAGCATATTTTTATAGCATATTTTAGCAATTTTTTTATTTAGTTTTTAGCTATCAAACAATTTACGTTTCAATAAAATATATTTTTTTGGGTCTTAGACACTGACTTCGGAAGTTTAAGCCATTTTAGCAAAGTTAAATTTCTTGTTTTAAGACTGTTCCGATTTAGCTATATTCAATCTTTTATACCATTTGTTGTTGGCTATTAAAATAAATTTCTCAAATTTACTGAATAATAAGTTTTAAAATACGAATTCTTAAAGAAAATGTTTGTTTTAAGAGCATATTTTCCGTTTTTAGTGCATTTTTTTATGAGCCAAAAATTGATTTTTTAAAGCATATTGCCGATTGCTCTGATCATTATACATTTTGAGAGGGAATTTCGACACTTTTGATGATACAAGTTTGAAAAAAGATACTATTTATGTTCCGAAAATCATGTTGAATCAAAGGATTCTAGTAAACCGAATTTAAAAAATTTTCCTACCAAAATTAATTAAAAAAAAAAATATTTAACACTTTTTATAGAATATTTACAACATTTATGTAAAATTTGACCATTTTCAGATTGAAGCACGTATTCTAATAGCGATCGTAACTATATATAATTCTGATAACTGTTTTTAATAGAATTTTTCTAATCAAATTACGATATTTGAAAATATTTTAGAAAATGTCCTGGTTTAGGCAGCTAACATTTCTGCTGTAGTTCATCCGTCAATGGTGATCGCTATAGAGCCATGATTACTGGCATTTTCGTACATCAATTGAACAACCATGATGTGCAGGAGCTGTGGTTTCAACAAGACGGCACAACATGTCACACAGCTCGTGCCACAATTGGTTTATTGAAGGTTTCGGACCCGTGAATTGGCCTCCAAGATCGTGCGATTTAACGTCGCTATTCTAAGTCGATAAGCCCTAAACGATTGACCACTTGGAGGATAACAATATACGGCCACAAATGTTGGAAAAAGTCATCGAAATTTGGACCTACAGATTAGACTACGTCCGAGCCAGCCGTGGCGGTCATATGGCAGAAGTCATATTTAAATTATAATGTCAGAAGATTATCTCTCGAATAAAGTAAATTTCATGTCAATTTAAAAAATGCATCTTTGTTTTATTCCATTTCAAAGTTCCTTAGCTCTATAAAAAAACACCCTTTACAGTTTGTGTATCTACAGTGGTGTCTACACTAGTTTTTACACCTGGAATTGATTTTTAATAATCGAAAAACTATTTTTTAATAAGTGGTTTTTATTGATATAAAGTTATTACAAGGTTAAATAAAATAAATTAATTTAATTGAGGTTGATCCAAAGTCTCCGGTTGTTTAGGCTGCTTCGTTGAACAGTAAGGCATCGGAGATTGCAAACGGATGCACTACTGAAACTGCAGGCTCGATTGCTCAAAATCGATCTGCAATGAGTCTGAGGTCTAACGCTGGAGGTAGCATTTCTCTAGCACTCAAAGCATTGACTGTTCTGAAAGCTCGTAGAACAATTTTATTTCTCGCCGTGGACGTGTTACTGAACGTGAATTTTGGCCTCCCGGGGTTTTGGTTCGTGATTATGTTTATAGAGAAAATCAGAGTTCTAATCACAATTTCCTCTCTACTAAGTTTGTATAGCTTACCAGAATGTCCGTGGATTTAGCATTGAACTTTCTAATCTGTTCAAGAAAAGTTTTGATATTGACTATGATATCATAGGGTCCGGCATCTATCGTTTTTTTTTTTTCAACTAGTGTTATTTCGTGAATGGTAACAGTTAGCTCATGTCTGATTTGACAGATAATTAGTTTTATCTTTTCGCTGAACGAATATGGTTGTGTATACGCTTGAACAACGCTTGGAAATATTGCAACATTACTTTGAATATCATGGTAATGTTGCAGAATGTGTGCGAAAATTGCGTACGGATTTTGGAAGAAGAGAAGCACCGTCAGCTCCGCATGTTCGTTATCTTGTGAAAAAAGTGAAAGAAACTGGCATCCTCATCGATAAACCAAAGCGTAAAAAGCCTAAAACAGTGCGTACACCCGAGAATATTGCTGCTGTGGCAGAAAGTGTGCGTGAAGCGCCATCAACATCACTTCACCGTCGTTCTCAACAATTGAACATTTCGGAGACATCATTGAGACGAATTTTGCATAAAGACCTTGGTATGACGCGCTACGTACCACACAGCCGAAGCTACACTCGATGTTTTGCGCTCGATCGCTCGATCGCATTATCGGCCGCAGAGCTGATGTCGTTTGGCCACTTCGGAGCTGCGATTTGACACCGTTGGACTATTATTTGTTGGGTGCCGTCAAAGATAAGTGTTACGCCAACAAGCCAGACACAATTGACGCTTTAAAGGACAATATTCGTGAAGCCATTGGTGAAATATAGCTGCAGACAATCGATAATGTGCTTAAAAATTGGACCGATCGTGTAGGCTACTGCATGGCCAGCCGAGCAGCCATTTGAATGAAATTATTTTCCATCATTAACTGGAAGGATTGTACTTTCAAATAAAAAAAGAAATTTGAGAAAATATTCATTAGTTTTTTTATAGCATTTTCAAAAAAAAAAAGTTATTTGGCGGACCCTTTATTTACTGAGACCTGGCTTCGCGGAAATGTATTTGATTTTTTGATATAAGGAACGAAAACATAGGGTGGCGTTTTAGTTGCTGTTCGTGATAAATTCGCGTGTAGTGTGGTGGACGTATCTGTTGGTGGTAATATAGAATTTATCTGCGTAAAAGTTGTTGTTTTGGGAAAATCTATTTATATTACATGTTCTTATTATAATGGTCACGTTAATGTTATATCATCAGTAATCGGCTGTTTGGAACAGGAGACATCATTATAGTATTGGGTAATTTTAATTTACCATGGTATTTTTCGTCTTCTATGCTTTGCTTTTGTATAATATTTCTGGTCTTGTTTTGTATCAGATAAATTTAGTATTAAACTTAATCAACAGAACATTAGACCTTGTATTTGAGGATAATGCTGAATGTTTTGCTTTTGAACGTATCGATCATATATCTATCCTGGAGGATCCTTATTGTCCAACTCTTAGTTTGTCTTTTGAACTGGATTCTGAAGTATTTACTGTGAAGGAGGAGGATTCATTGGAAACATATTTTTGTTTTAAACGCGCTAACGGGTGGTTTTTATAGGGCATTCCGAAATCGGGGAGTTATTAAAGGCGTCGTCGAGGATAAAAAGCAGAAAATCTCGTTTGTTTAAAAAGCACCGAAATCCGGCTTAACTTCTGATAATGCTAAATATTCCTTACTTAACTGAAATCTAACTTTGCTGACAACTAAGCAATTTTTTGACGTTGTACGTGTTAAACGCAAATCTTCGTAGTATCCGCCTTTTTAATAGGGTTCTAGAATAAATTTGTTTACTAGTTTTTGGAAGGAAACGTTTATAATACCGCTCTATAAATCCGATAGTCGGAATTACAGCGGTAAATCCAGATGCCTTCGGCTGGGCAAAGGAATGTAGTGATCCACATGTACGAAGCAGTAGTATATATCTTTTGTTGGAACAATTTTGGAATATGCCTCGATTTTGTGGAATCCATATTATCAGGTTCGTGCTGACTCGCTTGAGTCCATGCATAGGCAATTTTTGTTATTCTGCCTACGTAGTTTTGGTTGGAGATATGATCCTAATTTTGCATCTCATGCACAAAGATTAAAGTTTATTAGTCTTCCGGCTCTGGAGAGTAGAAGGACTATGAATGATGTTGTTTAGTCTTTAAGATTGTGTGTGGCGATGTCGACTCTGAATTTCTTTTATCGAATATGAATTTTCATGTACCTTGCAGATTAACGAGACATTTTAGACCTCTGCACTTGGACTATTATCATATAAATTATGCCAATTCATATCCTTTTCGTAGAAATTGCTGTGACTACAACATGTTTTATGATATCGTTGATTTTAATCTTGTTGGTATGATAAAGCGTGGTATAATTAGACTCCTTAATTAATAGTTGCTTCTTGTTTCACCCAATTTTGTTGATGAATATTTATATTTGTGATCTTTATATTTTTACACCGTTTTTTGTTTGTATTATTATTATCAGGTGATGATTTACTCTGTAGCTGATTTTACAGAATACTTCATGCCATCTTTCTTGTTTATCATTTTAAAATCAGCCAAGGTTCGGGCCATGGTGTGTACGCTGTCTTCATGTTATGGGACGAGCCCTCTCGGTCGGTTAGGATGAGTAAGTGAGCGACGGGATCGTTCGTATTTAAAAAAAAAGTTTCGAACAACTTTGAAACCCAGTTTTGCCCCTAAATATGCCGGCAAGTTTCTTATCAGTTTCTTATCAGTTTTTTGTTACTTTTGTTTCCTTTTTTTTTTGTACCCGAATTTTAGCAAATCTTTAGGAACCCCAAGCAAAGTCCCTCGTAAGCACTTTTATTAAAGAAAAACAAGTAAAGAAGATCAGGCGATAATTATTATTATTTTTATTTATTTTTATGTTTGATTCTAATAAATTAAGTTAATTAATGAAACTAGATTTATTAAACAATCGATAAAGTACGTATAAATAGAGGATCGTCTAAAATTGGCTGTAAGCATGGCATAACAATACCTGGTAGACTAATTACAAAAATGCTCTCTCGTTTTCAAAAATAAAATGTCTGAAATTCATACAACAATTAAACAGAAAATCATAGAAAGTCAAATAAAAACCCCTATTTCTCCCTAACCTTGTATTGTTATGCCAGATTGCAAGAATAAGTCTGTTCGATTACTTTCCCAGTAAAATCCAGTTAAAATTACTCAGTAAAAAAATTACAGAAAGTAAGACAAATTTACGAAATAGTAACGAACGGGAAATTTGTAAGAACTGGTAAAATATATAAAACAGCTGATTTTAAATACCAAATATTAAAAAATAAAATCAAACTTTTTTTTTTTTCAACTAGTGCTTATTTCGTGAATGGTAACACTTAGCTCATGTCTGATTGACAGATAATTAGCTTTATCCTTCCGCTGAGCAAATATGGTCCGTATGTTCGTTATCTTGTGAAAAAGTGAAATAAACTGGCATCCTCATCGATAAACCAAAGCGTAAAAAGCCTAAAACATTGCGTACACCCGAGAATATTGCTGCTGTGGCAGAAAGTGTGCGTGAAGCGCCATCAACATCAATTCACCGTCGTTCTCAACATTTGAACATTTCGGAGACATCATTGCATAAAGACCTTGGTATGACGCCGTACAAAGTCCAATTGGTTCAGGAGTTCAAAAAAAAAAAAGTTAGTTGGCGGACCCTTTATATATATAAATAAGAATGTAAATTTAATTTACAAACCTACATTGCTTTTTTATTTAAAGGGGGGCTTGTAACAAAAATATAAAAATTAGAATTTTCAATTAAAACTATCATTGTTCTCTTTCTAAGTGTCAACTAAAATATTAATTGATTCAATAAATTTTTTAATTGAAAGTTAGTTTTTTTCTGTGTATAACTTAAATTATTTACATATAATTTTACTTTCACGCTAACCTAAGTTGCGTGGCAAATATGTTAGTGGACTATATCGCACTCATTTTGTATGAAATTTGATTTTAGATGACAGTAAAAGCTTAAAATGTGGACTATAAGCGAAAAGTACTGTATGTGTTTTTTTTTTGTATATACCTGTTGTAATCGTTTTAACCTTGCAGCTCCATTCCGTAGAAAGTCAAATATACGAAATCTAAGAATTGGGTTTTCCATTTCGCTTTTTCGCTGGTCCAAAACTGTATTCATTTCTTCAAGAATTTTTTCAAATTGCTTTTTTATTCTATCTTCACTTTGTAGCTGATCTAACAAAGTCGATACAATTCAAGTGGAGTTGGGTTAGGATCTGTTGTGTTGGCCTGAATCAATGTAAACGAAAAGATAAAAATGTATATTTAACTAAAATCGATTTTATTTTATTAGCTTATAAATACATATCGTCAGCTAAAATGCAAATAGGCGTAGCCAATATATATTTTAACTATCCTCCCATCCTCAAAAATCCTTATGAACTCCTTCCTTCAGTATCTCTATGGACCCCTTGGCTTGCTTAATCTCATTTAAAACAAATTATAATTTTATAATGGAGAGGAAGAGTTCATAAACAGGCAAAAATAAAGAAATTTCAGATTTAAATAAAATAATAATTTTAAGCAAAATATTTACACTTTTCCTTTTTTGTGCATAATTTGTTAAATATATTATATATTTATTACAGTTACATATACGTATAGTACTGATTTTTGTAACACTGCCTGTCTGTCGACATGTCGCTAGATAAATGAACATTAGGCCGGGTCGATTTGTATGGAGGCAAAAAAATCGCTCAACGTTCAAGGAAAATCGTATTCTAGGGATCAAATAAGAAACTTTGCCGAAGGAACCATACCTCTAAAACGAACTCTGATGTCCCGACTTTTGACCAGTAGGGTCAAATTTTGAAAAATCCCACTTTGACCCATTTTAGACATCAGAATTCGTTTTAGAGGTATGGTTCCTTCGGCAAAGTTTCTTATTTTGATCCTTAGAATACGCTTTGCCTTGAACGTTGAGCGATTTTTAAATCCACCCGCCCTAATGAACATACTCCCTAGTAGTTTGGTATTGAAAACGGACAAAATTGGCCCAGCAGTTAAAAAGTTATGGATGAAAACGAGCAGGTATCTCTAAATTTTACATAAAAATTGGAGTAACTTTTAAGTAAAATTTCATAGAAGCGACTGGTGCAGAAAATATTTTTTTATATTTCTACCAGACGCTTAGAGATGAATAATATTTAATTATTTTTCCTTTTAAACTAGCTTAAGATCATTTATTTATAAATTATAATTATTTACTTCTAATATTATGTCTCCACAATGGGTGACTTCTTTAGGGAACAATAATTATAATTTGATTATTATAATTTATTCAAATTATAATAATTGCTCCCTGAAGAAGTCACCCAATTTGAGCACGAAGGATGGGAAATATATAATTACAATTTATAAAATAAGGATCTTAAGCTCGTTTTAAAATTAAAAATAATTAAATAAAAGAAGATCAACGAAAACTTGAATTTTTTTTTATAAACACTATTAATTTTCAAATCAGACAGAAACTAGTTCTGGCATTTTAGGAACAGGCGTCATCAGTGATTTTAAATTTAAATTGTTTTATTGTTTGTGTCTTATAGTTGTCAGATTGTCTCTATATGATAAATTTTTCAACAATCTGCTGGCTGTAAAAGCAAACAATACCAAGTCATGGCCCGTTTAGCGTTCACACCCAAGTATGGCCTTGAATATAATGCAGTTAAATTGCAGTTTTCTTTCCTATTAGCTTTGTTATTATTATTTTTGTTTATTTTTCTAATCCTCTTCATCTCTATTTTCCAACGTTTCCAGATTGACGTACGGGTTTTACGTTCAGTGTAGCCAACTTTGATGAGACATCGCCACAGGGCAAATTTTGTAATGGATTTTAGTATAGTGTTATTTTAAGGTCATATAGACAGTCGCAATTAATTTTTAATTAATATGCATTTGACAAATTTTATTTAGAAAGGTTGAGGTTAAGAAGAAAAATAAACGTTTTTCTCTAAATTTTTGTTGATGAATACAATTTTATATTTACCACAACATTGTTTTTTACCTCAACATTTTATTTTTTGCCTCAACTCCTTCAGGCAAATCTGAAAAAGTCAAGTCTTTTAAATCCCCAAGCGATATACAGGCTCTTGTTAGTGAAAAAAGAAGACTAAGGAGGCAAGGGCAAAAATTACTTTCCCAGCCCCTAAAATCCAAACTAAGCCTATGCCAATCGAGGTTACGAACTTTGTTGAAAGATGATAATGAGTTTGCTCTTAAAAACTATATCAGTAACTTAGATCCAACTGAGAAAACGGATTACAGCTTGTGGAAAGCTGTGAAGAAAATGCATTCCAATACGACTCTAAAAATGCACTTACGAGAAAGTAAATACCTCTGCAAATCGCTTGGAAAAGGTCTTCACCCCAAATGATACCAATTTTTGTATCACTCCACCTATAATCAATGACCATCATCTGCCCTATGAATTTTCGATTTCGATCGATCAAATCGGCCATTGAAGAGCTTGATACAAGGAACACAAAAGAAATTTACCGTATTATCGCCACTATGATATCTAACTGCTTGCCTGTTTCCGCTATGAAGATCAGTTAAAGTATCTAAAATAGTAATGATTCCTACACACAAAGAAAACTTCTGCGATTTGCCAACTGAAAATCTGTTACTACGACTCAAGTTCGGTTATTACGAATTTCAGACGGTTGGCACAACTTTACTATAGTTTTCACAACAAAGTTCGGTTAATTCAACTAATTTTAGTTGAAACACCCAAAATATTCTAAAATCTAATGTAAATATCGTTGTACTAACTAAATTTATAAGTTGTTACCATTAATATACACTTTTCAATTCGGTTGGCACTTTATTTCTATGTGTGTATACCGGGAAAAGACGTTAACCAAGTATCGTAATACCGGTCAACAACTTTACTTCGCCATTCTGTCAAAGTTGTTTGAAACCTTGTTCCTTTGAAGTATAACTCCGTACCTCGATGAACCACGGATTATTATTCAACAAGGCAAAGGGCTAGAGCCTCACCTAATGATTCGACGAATTGAAAAACTTAATACAATCGTTAAGAAGTAACAATCTTATTGATACATTTAATATAAAAATATTTAAATTTCATATAATTTTTCAATAAATAAATTATATATTTTCGACCTTTAATTGAAGAGCTTATTGTTAAAACTTGATAAGCCAAATTTTGAATGAAGACTTGCTTAAATACTGGTTGCACGTATGTAGAGATATAAAAGTCCTGTAATAGCCATATTTTCTAAATTTATTCACTTTTTATGAGGCGAAAACTAACTAAAAATTAAATGTTTTTTACAATAAACCCTCATTATTTCTTTATTGGGTTATTGTCCTAACAAATAATCTATAGAGGTTTTGTGTTCAAATTTATTAATTAACCACTTTCAGAAATGTGTTGATAGATCTATTTCGGGAATTTACCAGGTTCCCATCTTCAGAACATGTTTTGAAAGAAGTGGCAACCCCATGCAAACCTCAAAGATTCATATATCCCACTAAATGAGAACTAATATATGAGCTTGAAGTTAAAGATTACCATCACTGGTCAAAATACATTGAAAACTTGTTAGTTTTGTGCAAGCTCTTGACGTGTTTCGCGGATTCTCATAAAACAGATTAAAGCGTTGTTTCGCGATATAGACATCAAAATTCGCAAAATACGAACACAATGAGTAAGAAGTATTTAAAATATGTGTGCAGTATTATTGGTCAACTAGTATAACTTTAATGTAAAAATTTGTAAAAATGCATTTTAAGGAAATGCACTTTATGCGGAAGGTTTTTGGTTTAATATGACATGAAAAAGCGATACAAATTTAGCACAAACAAGCTGTAACCCTAGTGTGCGCATTTTTTTATAAGTTTCCCCCGGGTTAGAAAAAAAAATACATAATCAAAATAAAAAATCGTGGTTAAAATTGTGGTTCGAATCTTGCGTAGCCATCAACTAGTATGAGATTATTGAACATTTCCACGGGTTATATATATATTACTTAGTACTCACTTTATAAGATTTTGTCAGTGATGGATCGTAAATAACTTCTTGACCATAATCAGGTTTTGGGGGGTTTAATAAATTCACGAGTTGATGCTGTCAATGCACCTCTGACATAATGAAACTTCAATATAATTTTATGTTGGTTTATAAGAAAACTTCGAAGAGCAATATCTTTATCAGCAGATTTACTTGGATCACGATCAAATTTTCTAGAATTTTCTGAAAAAATAAATAAAAATTTTGAGTCAATCAATGTATGATAATCACTTATATAAATTGCAAGGGAGCATGGGGCATTCTAGTAACTGTGGAATCAAAATAATAGGTTAGTAGAAAAATTATGAAAACATCTTGCTATTTTCCAACAAAATTTTTGTTGAAACTGTGTTTTCAACTAAAATTTAAGTTAAACTTAATTTATTTTTCAAAAAAAATTATGCGGATACGCACATTAATAGTGTGGACAACAACCAGATTGATAGATTTACGCAGAATGAGGTAGATGTAGGTCAAAATATAGTAAAGACGAGGAAACAAAATTACAATGGAAGATTTTTGTTTCTGTTTTTCATACATAAAACGTACTTTTGCAAACGTACTCAAGCACTGTGAAGACATTCAAATTGGTGATATAAAAAAATTAAATACTGTGTTGTCTCGGGCTTTTCAAAGTAATTGCGTATTCATAAAAATATTAAACAGCATTTCAAATACATTTTAGTTAAAACACAAAATTTAAACCTTAAAACTGTATTCGTAAACGCATATCAACTTTTACACAAGGCTTAAAAAATGTGTTTTAAGCTTATATTCGTTTATGAATACAAATTGAATTATTCAAATGTGTTTTAATTAAAATGTATTTGAAATCTGAATTAATATTTTTTATGATTATAGTGAGTATTAATGTAATGTGGTCAAATTGTTAACAACTATACCTTAAGCTAGACAGAATGCTATTTTTAGGGAAGGATTTTTTCCTTTCTATACAAAAATAATATGTATTAAATTTGGAGCTAATCGCATAAAGAAAAGTCGTGCCGGAAATTGATTCGATTGAAAATTTAAACTGTGTTTTGTATGGAGAAAAATTACTTTTTTTCAGTTTTTGCAAATAAATTTTAATGTAGTAATGTTTTTATTATATATGATAAATTAATTGATATAAATATAAAATTATGTTTAAAAAAATGTATAAAAATCCAAAATCGGCGACGAACTAGCCCAGTAATTAAAAGTGCCATTGACCACTAATGTGGCAAATACCACTTGACAACGAAAGTTGAGGAGACACCTTAAACGTTTTTGAATTTATTACTGCAACAAAATTTTTTCATTTAATGGACTGATAAATGTCGTATCCTGCATAAGGTGGCGTCAAGGTGAAATTTTAAAAAATTCCTTCAACGCGCTTTCAAGGAAACAATTTGCAAAACCACCCCAAATATATAAAAAAAAAAATTGGCAGAAATACCAACAAAATGCAGACAACTGAGAAAAAATTTCATGAAAAAAAATTTGTATTTCTTTTGCTTGGATCAACGGAAGTATTAATTCTGGATTTTATTCTGATGACTTGAAAAAAAACTTAGGCAAGGTACGGTATTTGGCCATAGCGAAGTTTGAATTAAAAGTACTAGTGTGGGCAGCAATTTCGGCAAAAGATCGGTATATCACAACTTTACATCGAGGATTTAAAAGCTATGGCTATGTAAAATAAAAAACTGTTTAAATATTTTATGTTCTTTACTTTATAATTTGGCTCTGATCGCGCAGTCAAAAATGATATGGCCACTTTCAAAGTTTTAAAATATGTTAAGCTGTGCGCTAAAAATTCAATATAAGTCAAGTTTTAAATAGAAACAAGACTCTCGAGTTTTTTCTGCTAGAACATGAGAAATTGTTCGACCAATTCTAGATAATTATTAGAGTTCTTTTGATATAATAATTTTTTTGGCATATAATCATTTTATGTAGAAAGTTTTCGCATCAAGAAAGTGGTGAACATTTTGTTTTAATATTTCGGACCCGTTGAATAGATTTAAAGTCAAAGTAATATTTTTTAAATATCTTATTTTAAATTTTGTTTATTTTTAACACGCACAATGTAAAATAAAATTAATCAAAAGAAAACGGCATAAAATTAGCCGATATATACCCTATGGGGAATGAGGAGTCAATTGACCTAAAAGTGACTGGATAAAGAAGGACTTATCACAGGACTGGTGTAATTTAATACTAAAGTGGGTTAAGCAGTGTCAACTGTCCTAAAATTACCAATCCTGTGACTGGTAAAGGGAGGACATACCACTTAACCAGAATGCTTATTAACAAGAAAAAGCCAGTTGCCCAGAGTTTTTACCCATTGGAAGCTGTTTAGTTTTCGTTTCTTTTTATGCCCATCTTTGGTTAGTCCTGTGGCATGCCACTATGTGGTTTTAAAGCAGGACAAATGACCCCCTCCTATGACATACCCATGTTAAAGTTGCCAGTTGTTTACATAGGGTAGGGTTTAGCAGAGGACCGGTCTCTGGCACGAAGGGGCCAATCCTGTGGTACACGGAGGACC
The DNA here is from genome assembly GCA_021234595.1 of Delia radicum. Classification (NCBI taxonomy): domain Eukaryota; kingdom Metazoa; phylum Arthropoda; class Insecta; order Diptera; family Anthomyiidae; genus Delia; species Delia radicum. The sequence continues at coordinate 132,772,861 of CM037851.1, forward strand.
GGTCCCATTCCCCATAGGGATACGTTGGTTGTGTGTGTTTTTGTTAATGTAGTGTCTGTTTATTTGCGAGTGTGCTTGTTTTGTTGTAAACAACAAATGCATTTGGTATTTTTTACTGAAACTTTTCTATGAAAAAATAATTTGAGGAATTACGTCTAAAACAAAATCTGTGTTTATATATTTAAAAATCAATTAAAATACTAATTGATTCAATTAAATATTTGTTAAGAAACCAATTTAATTCAAATCAAATCTTTAATTAGATATTTTAGGATGATAATTTTTTCTGGGCATTAACAGAGTTTTATTATTTTATATTTAAAAATGTATCGTAGTCATTGGTTCTAACCAATGGAAAGAAGTAGACAATCAGTGGATGAAAATCATTAAAGGGATTTGAAAACTTAGCTCGGATTCCATTTTATAAAATTTTGAATAAATACTTTTTTCGGGTCAATTTTTAGATTTTTTTTTTTATATAATGCAATAAAATAAGCAACCCCAGATGAATCGCTTTTGTACATATATGTTGATATTGTTGACTATCATATATCGGTATAGCTGATCATTAGAGTGTCCCTTAAAGTTAAATGTTAGAAATGTTGAGACGCTGCCCTTTACTTTTTTTTTATTTGTCTTGAAAATAACTCATGTGAAATTTTACGCCCTACGATCACACCTTCCCTACCCGATGGGGCCTTAAAGATCGAAACATGCGTTTATATGGGAAAAAGGTATAGTTTTGCTGTTTTTTTTTGCAAGATTACAATAGTTTTAATCCCGATGATAAATTAATCGAGATTAAGATAAAATTATGTATTCAAAAAGGTTATAAAAATCCAAAGTCGGTTTAAGAACTACCCCAGTAATAAATAATGCCCCAGACCACTAATGTGCCAAGTACCACTTCAGCAAGAAATTCGATCTCAAATTTTAACGTTTTTAAATTGATTACTGAAACATAATTTTTTATTTAATACACTCATAACTGTGAGACATAAAAGAAGTTTTTTGTTTTGGATGGCGTTAACTGTCCTACGGTGATGACAAAATTGTTTGGGTGTTTTTCAAATCTCCAATTTCAATTTTAAAAAAAAGTTCTACAACAAAATCGAAAAAAATTTAGATTTTTATTACTTAAACTTGTTTAAAACATCTAAGAGATTAAAAATAAAAAAATTTAAAAATATCCCCAAGTACACTTGGGTAGGGCAACGATTTAAATTTTACGGATTTCGGGGAAATTGTGTTTTTAGTAATAAAAGGCTTATTTGTTGCCATAAAATATTTTAAATCAAAAATTAGCTACTTTTGTACTTTTATAGTTTTATTTATAGTTTCAGATTATGTGCCAAAAATTTTGGACATATTGAAATAACCGTACGTGCCGCATTCAGATCGAGGAGATACTCTGCTTTTTTATATATATTTGAACAAAAGAAAGAATTCCCTATTCCTTGAAACCTTACGTTATAAACATGGATACAATGCAACTTGGCCGTAAAAGCTCCCTACCAAGACTTGTGTTTTATAAAAAGCTGTAAAAGCTATGAAGATGTGGACCAATCAATTGCAGAAGCTGTTTTATAAAATTTTGCCAACATCTATATTATTTAACTGAAGAAGTAGTCATATTAGCCCTATTTGATGATATAGTTGATATTGAGACAATAAAGAATATTGTTGTAGTTTAACAAAAGAAAGAACATTTCAAAATGCAAAGCGATATGTTCCATCGAAAGAAGAAAGGCGTACTCATTATTGGTAAGTGTTTTCTAACTATTTAGTTATTTGTCATGATGTTCATTTCCTTTTCTATTTTGTACAGATAAAAACTACATGACTTTGTTTTAATAAAAAGCAACAATATGCTTGTCGATTGAAAATAAACATTGATTTTCTCACCGAAGACCCGTATACTTGGGGAGACAGTGACAGTGATTCACTGAAATCAGTAAATGACAGCGTGAAAGAGCTGTTAACCTCACGCAACAATTCCATGGACTTCTAACAGTGCAAGAAGAACAAAATAAATATATATTGCAATGTGTTCAAGAGCACAGAAAAAACATATTCAAATACTTTTTGTTCAAATATATGTAAAAACGCACAGAATCTCCTTGAATCTGAATGCGGCACGGTACGGGTAACGTTGTTCAATATGTCCAACATTTTGGCACATAATCTGAAAGTGTTCTGTTATTATCTTTTACATCACGTTTCTTAAAATTCAGAAGTAGTAAGAAAATCTTTAACGTTTTTTGAAAATTGAAATAAATAAGTCTGGGGTCACTTGGGGCCGCAGGTCCACATGGGTTAATAATGTTCCAAATATTTTTTATTTTAACTTTGAGTAATGCTTAAAATATAAAACTATAAAAGTTACAAAAGTAGCTTATTTTTGATTTTAAAATATTTATGGCAACAAATAAGCCTTTTATTACTAAAAAAACACAATTTCCTCGAAATCCGTAAAATTTAAATCGTTGCCCTACCCAAGTGTACTGGAGGATATTTTTAAATTTTTTTATTTTAATCTCTTAGATGTTTTAAAACAAGTTTAAGCAATAAAAATCTAAATTTTTTCGATTTTGTTGAAAAAAAAAAATTTTTTTAATTTTGAAATTGGAGTTTGAAAAACAACCCAAAAATTTTGTTCATTTTTGTCATCACCGTAGGACAGGTTAACGCCATCCAAAACAAAAAACTTCTTTTAAGTCTCACAATTATGAGTGTATTTAATAAAAAAAATTATGTTTCAGTAATCAATTTTAAAAACGTTTAAAATTTGAGATCGAATTTCTTGCTGAAGTGGTATTTGGCACATTAGTGGTCTGGGGCATTATCTATTACTGGGGGGTAGTTCTTAACCGATTTTTAGTTTTTATACCTTTTTGAATCCACAATTTTATCTTAATCTCGATTAATTTATTATCGGGAGTAAAAACTATTGCAATATTGCAAAAAAGCAGCAAAAACTAAAAAAATATCCCTTTTTTCCATACAAACGCATGTTTCGATCTTTAAGGCCCCTATCGGGTAGGGAAGGCGTGGTCGTAGGGGCGTAAAATTTCACATGAGTTATTTTCAAGACAAATACAAAAAAACTAGATTGTAGCGTCTCAACATTTCTAACATTTAAACTTCTAGAACACCTTAAGGGACACTCTACTGATCACATATGACCATAATTCAAAATATAACAAGATATGACCATATATGATCGGATATGATCATATAAGAGCGCATGTGAACATATTAGTTATATAAAAATATACTTCTACCTTTAAATTTCCAATCCTACCATCTATGGGCATATATGAGACCGTTTATAATTATATACTGAATTTATACGGCCATACATATACCAGATATACAAACATATGGACATCATTTTGTAGAGTTGTGCACAACCCAAGAAAAAATTACACATTCCAAAAAGAAGGTGATGCCCACACTTGCTTACATATCTCATTGCCAAATTTAGTAACTGCAATACCAAACTCATTCCAACGATAGAGTCAAAAAAGCAAGTCGTATTGTAATCAATTCTTTAACTTAAAACCAGAAAGCATGAACTCAATAACAAAGTAATTATTTACTTAAAAGAAAATAACAATTTTATTAACTTATATGTATAACTTTTGTACTCAAGAAGTAATCATATACTTTTCTTAATAAAAGGACGTTGTTGGAAGTAGTTCCTAATTTTGAAAAAAAGAAGTTATACAATTTTAAAGAATTTATCTCATATATTTTTCCAAACAAATTTTTATTTGCAGGAAAATAATACTAAAAACAGAAATTGCATGTTGCCTAAATTTTGTTAAACTGTGGTTAGGTATAAATTAGGGAAGCGCACGTGAGCAGAAAATTGTGAGTGGAAGTTGAAATTACTGACGTTATCGTGAGTGAGTGTAAAAAAAAATTTCGAGGGTGATTGTGCGTGAGTCATATTTTTGTTTTTCAATTTTGAATTGTTTTTTTTTTGAAAAATTTATATTTTCGTGGTTTATAGCTCCAAAATTATAACAAACCCATGTTATAATAAGTAAGTACTTCTTATTTTTCTAGGGAACTATTTTTTTTTTTTTTGTGTAAGTACTTCGGAGTTTTACAATGGAACTATTTCTTTATTAAAAAAATGTATGTAGTTCTTAAAAATATAAAGTAAATGGTTCTTCGGTAAAAAAAATAATCAATTCTAAAGAATCAATTATTTTAGTCTCACGCCCTGTTAAAAGAATCGAGTAGGTAATCTAGTAAGGAACGCGTTCTGCCCAAAATGATTGATTACAAACCCGCTTACCTTTTTGGAAACTTTTTGCTGGGTCTTTGGTGGTTTGGTAGAGAAGGGCACGTGAGCAGAAATTAGCGTGAAAGTTAATTTTGATGTTTAATGTATTCTCTGCATAAGTTTTGTGTAATAAATACAAAATGTTTATCTGTACGAAAAAATATGCCTGAAAAAAACTTTAAAACTTTTTCTCCTAAAACCAGTTGGCATATAAAATTTAACAGATGTGAGAGTACCTTGGATCTTCTTTAATCTTTATGTTCCTTGGTTAAACATTTACCTTAATTTTGAAATTTTTTTCCGGTAAGATTTAGTTTTTTTTAACTATAGACCAACACTCATGGATTCCACTACTAATGCAATACTCTGCATTAGTAGGGTAATATCAGGAAATAGGTGATGGAGAGGAGGAAACTAGGAGTAGTGTCTATGGACATGTGACTTAAATTTCTCTAGTCGGGAAGTTTATTCTACATACGGTTGGTTCGACTAATGAAAGAATTTTCTCTGTAATGAGTTATACTTAACACGCGTGTGTTAGTAACAAAAACACCGGGCCCTAGGGATATTTCACTTATCTCAGCAAACCACTTACCATGGTTGTATCAATGACACACGACCCACATTCCGACGATGTTCCAACGAATCAATAGAGCTGGATACCCTACTGTCATCAATGAGCTCCAACGCTCTTTTTTGCGCACGGTTCATAAGCTCCAAAATATATTTCGGAGCACTTTGCCCGTATATGGGAGTTAATTCCACCTTCAGCCGGATATAAATGGTATAAATAGCAAGGAGATCAGAGGGAGTGAAATAATTCACCGGTTAAGATACCGAAGACACTTTAAAGCTTTCTCGACACTTGAATAACGTGATTTTTCCAACGGACATCACATTGGATTCTCATGCCCAGAACATTAAGAGTTTCAAATTCCTCAACATTGACACCTTCCATATATACAGATGACATTGGTGATTCCATGTGCCTATGTGTCAACAAACAACATGGGTGTTACAAGCATTAAAATCGACCCTATTCGCACTACCCCACTCAGAGATTGTAATTAGGTAATCATTGAGTGAGTCATTCATAATTTGCATTTTGCCCGCAAGCTCTACAAGACATGGCCTTTTATCGAAGGAAAATGAGTGACAAATGTTGCTGTCGCCTGCAAAAGAGTCGATACGATTGGAAGTATAACAAAGAAAGATAAGAAAGAGAGAGAAGGAGAGAAACGGAGCCTTGCGGTACCCCTGCATTTAACTGAAATTCATCGGATAAGATCCCATCTATCAACTCTTATAGTACGATCTCTGAGAAAACTCGATATAGTAGTAGTAGTAATTCTTTATTGATGTATTTTTATTTTTAAACGTTATAAAAAATAATTTTAAAGAATATACGGCTGTGATATGTCGTTAGCCGGAAAAATAGAGATTACCAATAATTTTATTTTTCATATTTAGGTGTTGTATTCTAATATTAAGGTTTTACGATATGAGAAAGCATTGATAATGTATTTTGTTAAGTTCTGCCAGTGGTTCAGCCCATTCAAATATCTAATTATTTCATCTTCTGATAACGTTATCTTATTAAAAAATCGCAGCCTAAAGGTATTTAGAATTGGGCATATTCCAATAAAATGTTGGATATTCTCCTTTTCTCCCATATTACACAATGAACATCGTTTATTAATTCTCCTCGAAAATCTGGATCCATTTAAGTCTATAAGATCGCTGCTTTGAATATCCACATAATATTCGACTGATTATTTTCATCATTAAAATAAAAGTGAGCAACTGTTGGCGTTAGGTTTTTATAATACGATTCAGATTGGCTAAGTCTGTTTAAACGGTTTTGGTGATTTTTTATTTTTATGTAGTTCTTTAGCATTATAAGTTTTTCGTTCCATTCCGCCGTCGATAGATTTGGTGATAGTTCAATGTTGCTATCTTGACCTAAAGCATTTAAATTTTTCGCCCAATAAACTTTATGCGTTAATGCCAATAAACTAAGTTGATGAGGAAGCCGAACTTCCGTGTACTGAAATAGCGTCTGTGTAATATATCTCATATGTAGGTCAAGTGTAAATAAATGAGCGTCTTCCATTCCCGACTCAAGCAATAGAGCATAATTAGGTGTAAATTTAGGTAACTTAAGAATTCGTTTTAAAAAGAATCTTTGTAGGCCATCTACCTCTTCAAAATGCGAGTGGATCCCATATCTGCGCACCATACGATTGTATCGAGCGACAAACACCTTTAAATAGACGAATTTAGCTCCGAAAGAAATTCCTTTTTTCTAAGGAAGTTGCTCCATGTGCTATTGATGCAATTTTTTGCTGAAGATGTCCTTTTCTCCACGTGTTTTGTAAATACACACTTTGAAATAATATCGTTTATAAGAAGGTTTAATTGAAAATGAAAGCCGTTTGAGCTTGGTTTTTCGAATGTTCTTTATTGAAAAAATTAGGCTTAATTATACTATAAAAATGCTTACTAAGTATTTCTAGTACAGTGGGAAGTGTAGCAGTGGAGTAAACATTTTCAGTTAGACAAAAAAAATGAACAATGTACAAATACCGAAAGGGTTGACTGTTTAATAATGTTCACAGTGGTGGTAACTAACGTTTAATTGAATATTCTCAGTCAATCATCTGTAGTCTCAGACAATTCAACTGGAACCACAGTAGCTGTTCACGTTGGTAACTTGATAGCCTTTTACTTCAGTTACCCAAAATAAACTTGTTAGTAATAAACGAATTCAATTCATACTATGCATGCTACACCTCCCCTTTCAGAAGAATGTTCATATAACTAGGTTTTATGAAAATTATTTACAATAAAATATAGAAAAATTAAAGTAATTTAATAACTAAAATTGTGTTTTACGTTTTTGTTTTATTAATTGAAATTTTATTATGGTGTTTTTTTTTTTTTATAGTGGAGCTTCTTATATTATTTTGTCTTATATGTTCAATTGATTATAAATTTTAAGTCATATTTATGAACTGTTGTTCTTTATTATTCTTATTATCAAATTAGTTACATTATTTAAATCTAGGTTTTTAATTTATATGGTCCCTTATATTGGGGTTCTAATTATGCCCTGTTTCATCTCTGAGTAAAAACTAAATCTCCTATTTTAAAATTGTAATCTAATGTCTCTTACCGTAATTTAACTTCTGCATTAACTTAGATCTATCTAACATATCGCGCGCTCTTCTCTGTGCTACTTCTAATCTAAATTTTACCTCTTTAGAATAATCGTCTATGTTATAAAGTGGACTAATTCTATCTACCTCACTAAATTGTAGAAAATCATTCGGAAGTCTACCAAATACTAATTCATACGGACAGTAGTTATGAAAGATGATGGCCGTAGTATTAAAAACAGTATGTAAAGTATCTTAGCCATTCGTCCCAGTCAGTTCTGTCGACGGATATGTATGACCTAACATACTCGTTGAAAGTTCTGTGACTTCTTTCTATAGTGCCATAGTTTGGTGGTGATGAGCTGTTGAGTGAGTTTCTGTATTTTAAGGAGATTGCATAGTTCCGTTAGTATTGAGTTTTTGTATTCTGTACCCATATCCGAAATGAACGTCTTCATTGGACCATAGGTCAGAACAAAAATGTTCGAAAATTGCCTTTGCAATTGTAGCACTTTTGTCCCGTATGGGTATTGTTACCAGATATTTGTCATGTCGCAAATTATAGTGATTGCATATTCATTGCCATTAAATGATTTTGTAATGGACCTATAGTATCCACTAATACAATATCAAATGGTGTTTTCGCCGGTGTTGGCGTTAATATCGGACTTTTAATGTGCTTTGTAGTCTTAGCCGATTGACACTTTGGCATGATTTAACGTATTTTGTTACGTCTTTTGGATGAATTCTTCCAATAGTAATATTTTTAATTTTGTTCAATGTTCTTGAAACACCGCAGTGACCTCCTTCTGCAGGGTCTTCATGGTATCGTTTATGACATCTTGAATAGCGTTAGCATTATCATCAATTCGGGTCACCTCATTTAGTAGCGCTACTTTTATATGATTCAATTTTGCATTGCCATTTGTTTGAATTCATTAATAGAGATAAATTCGAAAATTTTCTCACTAGGTGCCATCTGTAATTTCGTTATGCTATGGTTACCGGCCACTTCTTCGAGCCTTGGAAAAATTGTCCTAAGTCAAGTTTCCCATTAATAAACAAATCATTTATTTGTATATATGCCAATATAGATTTTCCTCGTTTGATGTAACATCTTCCGGGGGTATCTCTTTAATTACAATGTTTCCTGACGTCAGTGTTCTAATCGGTACATATATATTGGCTTTTCATTTTCTCTTAATTGATGCCGCTTATTCATTTCATATTAGCCATATTTGTGTCTTATTTGTCATTGCTCTGGTGTCACTTTTAGTATGTTGCGTTTTCATATTTAAGTCTTTTAAATCATTTATCGTAATACGCGATAAGCGTCTGCTACGTAGTTATCTTTTCCCCTAAGATATTCAACTGTAAAATCGTATTCCTCTAGATCAAGTCTAATTCTAGTTAATTTTGAGCTAGGGTTCTTCATTGAAAATAGATAAGATAGTGGTCTATGGTAGTCGGATTGAACGAGAAATGTTTTCCATAATATATGGTCTAAAGTGTTTTA
>CM037851.1:132781931-132843560 GCA_021234595.1 Delia radicum
ATGGTCGGATTGAACGAGAAAATGTTTTCCATAAATATATGGTCTAAAGTGTTTTACTGCCCAGTGTATTGCTGTCAATTCTTGTTCAATGGTTGATTTATTGCTTTCTCCTTTTGTGAAGCTTCTAGATGCGTATGTATATCACTGTATTCGGTGCATATTTCCGTTAATGTTTCATTAAATCTTTTAGGAAAATTTTTCTGCAATATTTTCAAAATTTCCTGTTTTCTATTTTTACTGTTGGATTTACTCTTTATTATGTCATATTCATTTACATCCTCCGTTATAATTTTCTCTTGCTTTAGTGTATTTACCGAATTATTAGTGTTAAGTATCCTAATAAAAGCGTTGTTAGTTTTGACTATTGTGCTAGCTATAAAGACTCCCGGTTGGGGTTCCTGATTAGGTATCAAAATTTCCTCATGGCATGATGTAAGTTTTATTTTTCGGATTACCTCGGATCTTGCCGGTAAAGCAATATTATTGTTACAAGTATTATTTATTGGTATTACTATTTGTTCTGTTAAATTGTGTGGTCTTATGATAAAGTAATCTTGATTTTGGTTAAATTCAAGTATACAATTAAACTTTTTCATGAAATCCATCCCTATAATTCCATCACATGGAATTGGAAATTCATCTTCTACTACGTGAAAATTGTGGGGTATCAAAAAATGTTTTTAAATCAAAAAATGTTGTACCAAGAGATCTGATTTTACCTTTTCCTATACCAGTAAGTGAAGTAATGTGTGAAGTGTTAATTCTTTTAAATGTGCATTGTTGTTTTATTAAGGAAATATCTGCTCCGGTATCCACCAGTAGTGTAACCGTTTTATTAATTATATTGATTTGAATTTGGATGAAGCAACTAAAGTTAAGATTAAGGTTATATACTTTCCTATTTATTGACCTGATCTTAGGGGATTGTTCGGGTTTTCCGAACTATCTTCGCTTGCCATGATAGCTCTAGCGTGGTTTCTATTCCCATTATGATTACCACGTCTACCTCTGTAGTTATTGTTTGAATTATTAGTATTATAGTTGTTATTGTTGTTTCGGTTATTATTATTATTATTACCATTTCGAGAGAAATTTCCTCTTCCGCGGAATCTTCCTCTTCCTCTTCCTCTATGGTAATTGTTGCGGTTGTTGGGCTTTTGCTTGAAATATAGTATGGCATTCTGTTGGCCTGTTGCCTCAGTGCAACTATTCACGAATTTGCTAATTGCATCATTCATGTTATTGAATTGGCCTGCTTCCATTATTAATTTTACTTTGTCAATAGTGCAATTTTTAGTTATTGCCTTTACAGCAATTTGTGTGGAATATTTATTTGCTAATTCGCAAGACTAGCCATCTGATATGTACGCGTTTTCAAGAGATTTTATTAGGGATTATATTTCGTTGCAATAAACATTTGCAGATTTGTTGTTCTGCTTTACATTCATTATTTTAGCCGTTAAGACCTCAACGGATTCTCCCTTTACTGAACTATTGAGTTTGCTTATGATCTCATCAATTGATGATTCATTATTAATTAAGTTCCTGGCAGTTCCCTTTAGCTTCGTTTTTATTAGGGACACTGCCACTTGCTCGTGTGTGTCCTTGAGTGAGTCGACCAATCGTAGCGAGTCCAAGAACGTACGTAAATTCTCGGGTTTGCCGTCGAAGTCACAAATCAGCCGTGAGGCTGTATTAAGGAATTCCACAACTGTTTGTGGCATTTTATAAATATCCGAGTAATCTTCCGAGTCTGAATCAGTTTCCGCCTCAGTTCTTTTTTTCGGAAGAGATTAGTTTATTCACTAGTTCCCATTTATCCATTTAGATCCGCTGTTCAGCTTGACGTCTGTTACCTATGGCCTTGCATACTATTCTTATGATATAAATAATGGCCAATATTACTATGACTATTATAGATATGATCTCCGTATAATTGAGAGCGTTGCTCTTATCAATGCTTGAATCATCTTTCTTTCCAATATTGTGTTTCAAAATTTCCACAAGTTCTTTGTTATCTGTTTCCTCTTGAGATTTACCTACTTCGTAGCCCGCAACGAGAAGTGGTATAGTCTGTAATATTTTCTTCCACCAAGTCATTCTTCTTTTCCCCAGCTATTTATCATTATCATCAAATAGGGGTCCGTTAAAGCTGGTTCTATTACTAGTTCCCTAATTTCAGTATCTATCGGGTTCTTGGCCCTACTTTTAATCTTCCTTTAAAAATTTCCTTCAAAATAAAGGACCATTTACAAAAATTTTTTTTGTTTGTTTTTTTTTTTTTAAGTTTTTAAAAAAAAAAAATTTTATTATATTTTCTTTTCCATAATCATTATATTTAAATTTAAAGTTTTTATATTTTCATTTTTCAAAAGGTAATTTGGAATTTTATGTTATTCAAAATTTTATTTCGTTAATTTTGTTTTAAATTAAAATTTTATTTCATATTTTCAAAAAAATTATTTGATGTATTTTTGTTGCTCTAATTTAATTTTAAAATTTTATTTTTTTTCTTCTCTTCTCTTTAAATTTAAATTTTTATTAAAAAAAATTATCAGATATAAAAAATAATTAAAAGAATAGTGGTGCTAAGAGCGAAGTCGCCTTCTAGCCCTAACTCGTGCCTTGGGGAGCACGGAGTGTTTGTTTAAAAATTTTCTTAATTATACCTTTTTTGTAATTTCTTTTGCAGAATGTATTCTTGGATTTCCTTCTCGATGATGTCGATTTGCTTCCAGAGTTCAGCTGCTCTCTCCCATGATGGTGGTGGATTGCTGTTTATAATTCTCAGCAGCACGGCTTTCCTCTGGCGTCTTTTCGCGGTATATCCCCCTCTTCTTTTTGGCTGTTTTTGTTTTCTTTGTTCTTTTGGAGGTTCTGGTTGGGTTGACCTTTTTTGCCTCCGCCTATACTCTTCCAGAGTTAGCGGCTGCGGTCCCTCTTTCATCCCGTCTATTGGCCAGACGGGGCACTTCCTTCACGCGACTGTCGGATCTTTGTGGCTGATCCGCCAGGACAAAATGATTAATTTATTTATTATTTTTCTTTTTCAAGGCGTGCATTGTCGAGCACTTCCTTGTAGGTGCTTCTTTGCTTTTTAGAGTGCTTTTAGAAGCACTTGCTATATAGGTGCATTTGTGAGCACCGGTTTAATTTATTTTAAAACCAGGCAGGATCGCCATATAAGAAGGTTTAATTGAAAATAAGAAAGCCGTTTGAGCTTGGTTTTTCGAATGTTCTTTATTGAAAAAATTAGGCTTAATTTATACTATAAAAATGCTTACTAAGTATTTCTAGTACAGTGGGAAGTGTAGCAGTGGAGTAGACATTTTCAGTTAGACAAAAAAATTAACAATGTACAATACCGAAAGGGTTGACTGTTTAATAATGTTCACAGTGGTTGTAACTAACGTTTAATTGAATATTCTCAGTCAATCTATCTGTAGTCTCAGACAATTCAACTGTAACCACAGTAGCTGTTCACGTTGGTAACTTGATAGCCTTTTACTTCAGTTACCCAAAATAAACTTGTTAGTAATAAACGAATTCAATTCATACTATGCATGCTACACGTTCCAAGATAGGAGTATTCATTAACTATTTCTATTTCCGCTCCGTTAAGCAACCATCGCTCGTTTCTAGCTATGCGCCCCACCATTTCTAAACACCATTATCTTTGACTTGGATTTATTGACTTCCAAATTCCAGTAATTGCATTAAACTTCTAAGTTTTTAATCATTCTTTGTAATACTGATACTTCGTCAGCTATTAGCACAATATCGTCCGCATATAGCAGCAATCTCACATTAAGCGAACCTATATGTAAACCACCTTCAAGTTGTTCATGTAGGTCATTAACATATAGGGAAAAAAACAATGGGGATAGTATGCAACCTTGTTTAACTCCTGACACGGTTTCAAATTTTTCTGATAATTCCTCGCCATTCCAAACTGTTGGAAATGTTTTTTGATACACACTTTCAATAAAACGTACCATTTTTGTAGAGACTCCTATATCATGCAATTTATAAATTAATGATTTTCTCGCAACCTTATCAAAAGCGGCTTTAAAGTCGACAAAAAAAGCATATACCTTTCTTTTTTCATTGAACTTTAAATGCACAATTGTCGTTAAATTATAGATGTTATCTACTGTAGAATAATTTTTTCTGAACCCAGCTTGATATTCCGTCAAAACGTTATGCTGATATACCCATTTATAACACCCATTAACACCTTAGCAATGCAATTCATAAAGGATATTCCTCTATAATTACTGGGCAGCTGGACATCACCCTTTTTATATATCGGAAAGATAACACTAGTGACAAATGATTCATCTACTCAAACTCGATATAAATCGAGAGAATTCTTCGCCGACACCAAATTCATCACCTAAACGAGTGCTTTATGCCACATACGATCGAACGCCTTGCAAATATTTAAAGTAACCACTTTGCTCCCACCAAATCTGTTGATGAACCGACTGCAACTCTCCGAAGGAGACGCAATCAAGTCTCCCGTAGAACGAGTTCTGCGAAACCCATATTCTCGATCATTAAGAAGTAATTTAGATTCTAGTTAATTAACAAGAAGATAATTAGTCATGCTCTCCATAACCGTTAAGAGCGCAGAGCAACACAGTACAACATTTTTCAGCTGATTGATTCGGGACTCAATTCTGATAATTTTTTGTGAAAGTAGCCCCAAAAATAAGAACTTCTGCATCATTCGTTTGGTCAAGTTACATCAAATAAAATTTTAATAATTTTTTGAAGTTAGTAAGTATCGTATAGGGGAATTTGTCACGTTTTAGGCTCTTATGTTTGACATAACTCGAGAACCACTAGTCGGATTTTGCTGAAACAAATTTATCAAAATCAAGAATTATAATTACTTTCATCGTTTCAAATAATATTTGCATAAGCAACAGTTTTGCAGTTATAAATAAATGTATGAAGAAAACTAAATATTTTTTGCCTAAAAAATTTAAATTTTTTTTTTTTTTAATTCATAAAAAATCCAAAACGGTAAAAAGTGTCAAGTCCTATTACTTTCACGTAAAGTCACATAACCTATGAACAAAATGAGACATCAATCATGAAAATCGATGAACGCGTTTCGCATTTATTCACAATTAAGTGAAGGTATAAATTTAAAAAATTTCCTAAAAATGTGTCAAAGCTGAAACCAGAGTTGAAAAATAATTGTTATTTACAACAAAACACGCAATCAAAATGTGGAACAAATCTTACTTTTAAATAATGTTCTAATATGAACAATGAAATTGCATACCAAAATTATGCACTATTGCAAACATACAGGATTTTTTTGTTCTACTCATAAAATTTCAGTTATATTTTTGATTGCATTTATAGTAATTAAATGTGCTAAAGTCCCAAAACTTATTTAACAAATTGTGAAAAGCAATCTGATGTAGGCGTGTCCCTATCCGGATTTCATTCCTGCCCAAAGATTTTTATTTTAAAATAATTTGTAAAAAGTTGTTTATAACTTTTTTTAAATTGTAAGTAAAATAAAAATTAAAACAGACCTGTACTGTTGTACTCCATATGTTGGTGAAATATATGAAATACTTTTCATTTAATCAAGAGCGATACAAAGCTAATAGCTTATAAAGGTGCTCGAACTGTTGAATTGAGTTGTTTCCACGTTTTTGGTTTTTATTTATAGTCGTTCACAACTGGTATTGTAAAAAAATCACAAAATTATTTTTATTATTACTGAAAAAAATATATAAATCAATATTTGAAATGTTTTTATTCCTTTTAAAGGAATATTTTTTATAAAAAATGCGAAATTTTTTATATATGAAATAAATTAAATTATTTCTGAAACATTTAGTAAAAACAATTTATATTTGACAGTTTAACTTTTTCCCTTGTTGCAAACGAATACTTTTAACTTTCCATTATTTTTAGCTTTCCATCATTAAGTGATAGTGTTTTATTGCTAAAGACGGTTTTGTTGTAAGTATTTAATATTAATTTTTCTAGAATTTCAAAACGGATTTCGATTACTTTTTAATCTATAAAAATCTCAAAACATGTGGACATTTTTTTATATTTAATAAAATTATAACATTTTTTCAAAAATAAGTTTCTTTTTAAAACTTCAAAAAATTTTATATGTAATAAAGTACTTAGGGCTGTAGCCATGAAAGTAATTTTTTAACGAAAAACTGAAAAAAAATAAAAAAAAAATATTCATTTAAAGCCAAATAAATAAAAAATGTGCATTTAAAGCAGAATAAACAAAAATATGCAATAAAAATACGCATTTAAAGCAAAATACATTTGCATGAATTTCCGGTTCCTGGTTATTATAACTTAATCAGTTTTCATTATTACTGAAAAAAAACTGTTTTTTTTTCTATATAAATGTTTTTCTATATTAATGTAAAAGAATTTCTTAGAACAAGCCTCTTAAAAGGTTCGTAATTAATATTTTGAAAATTAAAATTTTGTAGCCGTTTTTCTCGCTTTTATAAGCTATTTACAAAATTGTGCAAAGAACTAATTGACAATTACAAAATTATTACAATTTCCATTTTTCACATTTCCCCTAGTTTATTGCTAAAATTGAGTTTTTCTTTAAATATTCCAGTGAGAAATTTTTTTGACATCGAACCCTTTGATTTTGTTTAAATTAGAAATATGTATACCGAAGGATGTATCCCAGAAAAAAATTACACATTCCAAAAAGAAGGTGATGCCCACACTTGCTTACATATCTCATTGCCAAATTTAGTAACTGCAATACCAAACACATTCCAACGATAGAGTCAAAAAGCAAGTAGTATTGTAATCAATTCCTTAAATTTAAACCAGAAAGCATGAACTCAATAACAAAGTAATTATTTACTTAAAAGAAAATAACAATGTTATTAACTTATATTATAACTTTTTGTACTCAAGAAGTAATCATATACTTTTTCTTAATAAAAGGACGTTATTGGAAGTAGTTCCTCACTTTGAAAAAATAAGTTATACAATTTTAAAGAATTTATCTTATATATAACACTAAAAACAAAATTTTGTTAAACTGCGGTTAGGTATAAATTAGGGAGGCGCACGTGAGTAGAAAATTGTGAAAGAAAGTTTAAATAACTAACGTAATCGTGAGTGAGTGAAAAAACTATGTTTTAAATTTCAATTTTTAATTATTCTTCCTTGGGAAAAAGTGCACGTGGCATTAGAAATCAGTTTATCTATACCACGGTCAATGATTGCACAGAAAATTTCATATAGACGCAATCGAACAAATAAAAACATAACATAATAATATTACATTATTCAAAAAAAATTCAAAAAAAAAGGGTCACTGACGAAGGTTCAATACCAGAAACAGCGCAGTCTGATTCAGAAAAAATTGAAAATTTGCAATGCAGTTATGCTTTTTAGAAAATACACTCATTCTTCTCTACCACGCCTTTCACAATTAGATTAAATAAAATTGCATATTAATTAAAGTATTAATTGCAATTGTCTGAAAAAGACGTTAAAAATTCAAACTCAAAGAAAAATTTATATTTTCGTGGTTTATAGCTCCAAAATTATGGCAAACCCATGTTATCATAACAATTCGATGTTTCACTTTTTAGGATTTTATTTTTTCCGTATGAGGTTTGATCGTTATATTTGGGTGACTCAGGAGAATCACGTGTGAGTAGAAGTTGAATTTACTCAAGTAAGTATGAGTTAGCGAAAAAATATCCTAAGTGAGTGTGCGTGATAACAATTTTTCCACGTAAGTACGCGTAATTTCTAAGTCAAAATTCAGTCACGTAACATTCTCTGACGCGGTTAAATATTTTTCAAAATCAGATATTATAGTCAAAATAGTTTCTTTTTTATGTATGAAAATTTTTATTCACTGAATACAAAATTTTAATTAAAATCATGTTTCATATAATTTAAGATATTTGTATTAATATTTAATTTTTTTTTAATATTCGGATGAAAAACTTCATGAATTTAATAAAAAAAATTCTTTGTTTTTTTGCCGATAAAATTATCTGTGTTATTAAATTATTAATGGAACTATTTCTTTATTAAATAATGTATGTAGTCCTTAAAAATATAAAGTAAATAGTTCTTCGATAAAAAATATAATCAATTCTAAAGAATCAATTATTTTAGTCTCAATCCCTGTTAAAAAAAAATCGAGTATTTAATCTAGTAAGGAATGCGTTCTGCTCAAAATGCTTGATTACAAACCCCCTTACCTTTTTGGAAATTTTTTGCTGGGATGTTACTCACTATCGTTTTCAATTTCTTCAATTCCTCACGCTTTAATTTCCGTTTTTAATTTTCAAAAAAAAATCAAAAAATTATAAAAGTAGTGAACTTTGAAGTGCCATATTTCCCATAGTCGATAAACTATTTCAAAGATTTAAAAAGCATGTGAATTGGCAACTTTACGATTGGTAATTCAAAAAAGCACCACTTTTTTTGCGAAAATGCATTCATAATGCAAATGTAATTTTTTAATCCATTTTGCAGCTGTCTAGTTAACAATTTGCGGTTCTATTAACTACTCCATCGGGGGAAAAACCGACAAATACTACACATATCCTTTATTTAGTTATTTTAATTCTATTTTTATTTATTTATTTTTTTTTTTTTTTTTGTTTTGTTTTTGCCTAACGCCCTGTTTCTAGAACACGTTTTGCTTCACGTTGGTCTAAAAACAGTAACAAAATACATGCAATGCAAAAACAAAATACATGTAGTCACCCGTTCGTGTAGAGGCGAACGTGTTGTAGAAACCAGGGGTTAATTTGTTCTTTATAATAAAATTTATTTACTATTGCTAAGTTCCAAACAAAAAATCAGAGTACTACTGTTGTCGATCCCATTGGCCAAAAATAAAAAAATCAAAGTCAAAATTTTGTCACCAAATGTGGCATCACTATTTCTTATAAAAACAAGTTTTTAAAATTTATAGTTGTTTTTGTTTTATTCCAACTGTACTCTTTAAGAACAGCTTCAAAAGAGAGAGAGCGAGTTAACAGTTGGTTTTTGCAGTGTGAAAAAGTCAAAAATTAAGTGCAACTTTAAATTAATTAAAATAATAAAAACAAATTTGTGATGAAATTAATCGAGATGAATCTTGAATTAAAAGGTATTAACTAAATTTTAAAGTCATTAAAATGTGCTTTAGCTTGTTGTGGATTTCTTATAACACTAATACTTTTCCAGTGTCATTGTTAGTGTTCGTTTGTCCATATATTTAAATTTCAAGTAGAGTTTTAGTTGTGTTCCCCCCTGAAATCTCCAATGGGATTTTTTTTTTGTTTATAACTTAATATTCCAAGATTCTAAAATCGGTAATATCAGCTGCCCATTTTTGCACGTCTTTGAGTTATCTCCCACAGATCAAAGCGGCCTCGTTGTTTTTGATGTCCAACTTTGAATTTGTGTTTGTGTTGAAGTTATGTTTTGTTCGCGTTGCTGTGTTATTGTTATGCATGTAAAGAAATGTGTTTGTCTTTTTTCTTTCCTTCGGACGTTTAATTTTATTTTTTCTTAATTAAGTCCTTATTATAAATTGTTTTTGCAATAGGCACATGTTATAATTGCAAACTTACGCGTTCACATATTTTTAATATTTGGTGCTCAGAAAGAGGTGCAAATGGTGAAAAAGATCGAAAAGTGAAGGATATCGTGAAAAGCTACAATGGCCGACAAAAGTCTACGTACGACCACAATTTTGGCCTTTTTATGAGATCAAAAGCGTTAACAAAAAATAATGAAGCATTGCAATGTAAACTTAAAAAATTATTCATGAAAAACAAAAAGCATTGACAAAAGTCTACATACGACCAGCATGCATTGGCTTTTGTTATTGAATATTAAGCGAAAAAAGCCGTTATTTATTACTAATGGAAAAGTGCAGTTGTTTTACAACTACAACTTCTTGTTTTTTACAATTGTTGTTTTTTACAATTACAAAATGTTGTAAATAACATGTTTATTGCACTGTAAAAATAAGTACATTTTCAAATTACCTTTAAAACTTGACCGCCTGGCTTAAATTCAAACTCCTGATAACAACATAAATCACTTCGTTCGCTGTATTGAAGCATTATACGATCACTGTCAATCTTTAAATATTTCAATGAATCCAAGCGAGGCTTTGAATAGAAAAAGATTTCTCTGGGCGCCAGAGGATTCATATTCGAACGTAAAACTGAAGTAAAATTTAAATTTATTTCAGTAGTAACTGCTGGTGTATATTTCAAAACTTACATTTTAAACTGTCGTTGCGTCCATTACCAAAGGTTTCTTCAATTTCAGAATTTGCATATGTGAATTTCAGTTGCCACAGCATATCTGTACGATTTTCATAATATTCCCAACGCACTATGGGCTGTTGGTAGTCATCATCTCCATATGTAGTCAGTTGCATGATCTTACCATCCCTCTGGGAATACGGAGAGAATCGTTCATGTTTACAACATTTATACAGAATAGTTTTTTGCAGTTTCGGGAAACGTTCTTCAAATTCTTTTTCGCCGATATGTAATCGCATGACCCAAGATCGTATAATATCTAAATGTTTCTCTTCTTCTATGGGATGAGCTATATTGGTTATATGTTCATCAGAATTTATAAGTCGCGCTCGCATTTCCGGCGGTTCTCCCGGCAGCAGATGTTCCCAATCATCTGTGTTTCCTAAATCCCAACGTATGTCACCGACACGTTCATATTTCTGTTTGTTTACATAGTACTGGAATTGATTCCAAACACTGTCAACGATAATATAACTTTTACAATTTGTTTGACAAAAGTAGCCGGTAGATGGCTCAATGAACCGAGCAGTAGGAGGTTCCTCTATGATATCACCGTTTTCGTTGACATATGTTTTTTTTGGTTTAACAGTCCATGGTGCATTGTCAATAATTGCTACCCATGCATGTGATCTGCGGTAATGGTATTTATCAACAGCATGTAACTCCAATTCCTGTAACGAAATTTAAAAGGATTTATTTTCAACAAAACTTTAACTCATAGAAGTGGACAATTTTAGAGCAATAGGTCTATATTTATAATTGTTATAGTTACGCAAAGTTGAAAAATTAAAAAAAATCTTTTTAAAACCAGCTCACTTATTTTTATTCTGTTTATTTTTTTGTTCGGGACTTTCAAGTCTTGGATTCCATTTGGTAATACAGAAAATCTCCCAAGACTTGAGATATAAAGCCAATTTGCTTCTTATCAGCTAACAAATGAATACATGTTAGTCGAAAATTTCAATTGACACATAAATTAACCACTGACGAGTCCCAGGAGGGGGACGAAACGGCGGCAGTCTGGTGTATCACCTTGTGTTCGTAAAAAAAATGTTTCAATAAAAATGTTTTCTTCTTCTTCCTGTAGAGAGACTAACTAAAACAAATTTTTTTTTTAGTTTTTAAATTTTTGGTGTTTTTTGCACCCGGCCCCTTCATGGAATAAAGTTTGAAGAACAATGATTCGCTAATGTTGTAATTCTACACAGTTTGAGGTATGTCGCGTTAATGTCACAAAAGTTGAAAAAACATGAGCGTGAATTTTTTTTCAAAATGCAGTTTTTCGCAAGGCTTTTTCGCTGTTTAGTTTTAATCGTCCAGTTTGGTGCGAGAACTGAGTTTTTTTGTTATTTTAAAACACAAAATCAGAGGAGCAAATAAAAAGATTTAAATGTAAAAATTGTATGGACATTTTTAAAATTGTGCAAAAATTGCATAGATTGTTTTTGTATACAGCAAACAATAATATTGACAGGATTAAAAAATCTATACTTAGAATACTATGTAGGTAAATACCACTGCAAATGTAGTTGAAAACTAATGAAATTTCATTTAAAGAAAGGACGACTTACATTACAGTAAATTCAACTAACATTGTCATTTGGTTTTTAATGTTCAAAAAATGACTAACAATTGCAGTAAAAAATAAACAAACATATATTTTTTTTTTATTTTTTTAAATAACCAAAAACAACTGTAAAAAATTAATGTGAAATCATAAAACAGTCATTTGATGTGGGTTGCTTTTTAACTACAAGGTTAGTAAAAAATTTAATTCGTTCTACAAATGACATTAAAAATAAAGAAACTGTATTACAACCAAAACAACTACATATTTTTAAAGCACAAGATCCCTGAGTGTGGATATAAATA
The DNA here is from genome assembly GCA_021234595.1 of Delia radicum. Taxonomy (NCBI): domain Eukaryota; kingdom Metazoa; phylum Arthropoda; class Insecta; order Diptera; family Anthomyiidae; genus Delia; species Delia radicum. Next base: position 132,794,123 of record CM037851.1, read on the forward strand.
ACAATGGCAAAGCATGTGTTTCTCTTTTATGCAGAAATTCTGATTCTAGACATCGAAAAAGACCTAAATATTCTTTCCTAGCTTTTGCTGTTTATGTAAGTATTGGAGATTTAACGATCAGCAGTTCAAAGCACTTACAAGGGAACTACCAAGAACGGTATACGTCGGTTTTAATGAATCTTATATATGTTATAAAGGAAAGGTTGGCCTGTTTTTTTATGTGCCGTTTAAGGGTTGAAAAGTGGGTTCAAATATGAAAAGTATTTCAGAAGAGCATTCCCCGGTGCACTTTTTTTGTAAAAATTTTGATTATTGTTGTTACAAAAAAAAATTGTACTTTATATGTGGATGTATAACGGTACGACGTCCAAATTCACATATGTATATAAATCCTTATTAAATTTAACTATACACGTATTTTAGCTTTTTACGATATTCGGAATATTTCGGATTTGATTGGGTTTTTCCTGAAAGGCCATTTTTGAGATCTGTATGGACAAAAAATAGAGCATATTAAAATTAATGTTTTTTTTAAGTTTTAATCAGGGATGGCAGGCAATACCTATAAAATACCGTCATCGATTCAAAACACTTTCAATTGAATATCGTTTTCCCAAAAATACAGTTACCAAAATTATTTAAATAGCGTTATCCTTAAAATAACTTTACCGAAATTATCCGACAAGATCTGAAAAAAAATCACTTTAAATAGATATATTTTCCAAAAGTTTGTCAGCCATTAAAACTGTGGCATAATGAGGCTAAAATATCGGTGCTCATTAACATTACCTGAACTAAAATAGCTTTGTCGTTAAAATACCGTTACCGAAATAACTAAAATACCACTACTGCTAAAATACCGTTGCCGAAATATCGTTACCGATAAAATACCGTTACCGAAATAATAGAAAATAGCGTTACCCGCATTTAAATCGGTTACCATTCATGGTTTTAATACATTTTGTATTTCATTTTGTTGATTTGAGGCACGCCCCATGCCAAAAGTTGTCTCCGTCGTACCGTTATACATCTCCATATAAAGTACCCAAAAATTACTACATTTTTAGGTATAACAACAACACTAATCAACATTTTTACAAAAAAGCGCACCGGGAAAGGGTCCTCTGAAATGCTTTTCCAGTGCTACTACATTTGCCTATGTTTCTGTGGCAAAAATGCCATAACTATCAAAAAAACTTAAAATGGGGTCATATTTGCACCCAAATTTCAACCATTAAACGAAATGGCACATTAGCAAAAACAGGTCAACCTTAGATTTATGTACTTTATAACATATATAAGATTAACGTAAATCGGCGAGTACCATTTGAGGTAGTTCCCCTGTTAGATCAAAAGCAAACTTTGATGAAAAAAAAATGTTTCCCTTTACTAGTAACATTAAAGGAAATCAAAATTTGACATTTAGAAATCAGACACAAAATGGTTTCGACCGGTGTAATTGAATCGCGTAAACCACGATTTTAAATTAAAATTAAATTTGTTGAAACACCACAGAAATTGACTAAGATTATAACTGCTCGTCAGTAGTTGTTTATGAGCCCAGAAAAACATGGCAATAAACAGGACATTAACGTATAGACTACCAAGTAATGATATGACATTACCTATTACATTACTTTAAAACACAGAATAATGACTCACTGATAATGGGTTATAGACGTACTTAGAAGTATGTAATTGCAAAATAGGCTATATGAATGTTTAAGGTTTGCATTAGGTTGGCACTTCTTTCAAAACATGGGAACCTGGAAAATTCCCGAAATAGATCTATCAACACATTCCTAAAAGTGGTCAATTAATAAATTTGAAAACAAAAAATCTATAGATTATTTGTTAGGACAATCTCCGAATAAAGAATTATAGAATATGACTTCAACTTGAATAATTTTCATTTTCATTGCACAATTGAAAGTCGAAAAAACACAATTTTTATTTTTAATAAAAATTATATAGAACAAATAATTTTATTTTTATTTATCTTTCGGAAGATACAAAAATTATACATCGCAACAATTAATTTCAAGACGAGATAAAAATTTCTTCTAGCTGACAAAAACTACAACGTATTTTAAATGTTACTATTATAGTTTTTCCATAATGATAGTATTGCAGAAATAGCTTCTAGGCGATATATCTTCCAAATGTTTGAAGGGATAGTTGATGTTCTTTGTAATATATTTTTAGTTGTTTTTTATAAATGTTTATATGAATTTGTAATTAATATTTTTTTTTTTTATTTCAAATTCATTTCGATAAGAAGATTTTTTAAATTCTCATTATATTTCTTACTTTATTATGTTAAAAAATTTAATTGAAGCAGTTTAAGTCTGAATATTTAATTATATTCTAGAAAATTATCACTAAGTTGGTAATGTTATTTTAACCCTTTGAGACCCAGGCTCACGATTGTGAGCTTGGATATTTTCCCCTAAAACTGCGATTATTTCTAATAAAAATAGATTAATTGAGATGAAAAAAGTCCAATTATATTTCGAAATGAATTATATTTTAGAAAATATGTATAACTATAGGGAAAGTGCAATAAAGAGTAATTTTGTTTAGGAGCTTTCGGATTTGATTTAAAAAACACATAAAATTTAAAGAAATCTATGAACGATCTATATAATTCAATGTTTAAAGATGATTTCATGTAAATGTTGACCGCGGCTACGCCTCAAATGGTTCATAGGTTGGATCCTATTTTGGAATATTCTTCAATATTGGCTTCCAGTGCGTCAACCGTTGCAGGCTTGTCCCTGTAGACATGAGCCTTAACAGAGCCCCACAAAAATGGTCTAAAGGCGTTAAATCGCACGATCTAGGCAGCCAATTGACCATCCCCAAACGTGAAATAAACATGTGGCACCATCTTATTGAAACCGCATGTCACCCAAGTCCAGCTCTTCCATTTTGGGTAAAAAAACAATTTGTAATCATCTCACGGTAGCGCTCGCCACTCACAGTAACGTTCCTGCCTTCGTCGTCTTTGCAAAAGTACGGTCCAATGATGCCATCGGCCCATAATCCACACAGTGCATAATCCAAACAGTGCATTTTTCGGGATGCATTGGCAGTTCTGGCTGCTCTTCACACCAAATATGGCAATGTTGCTTGTTCACTTATCCATTCAACCAGAAATGAGCTTCGTCGATGAACACAATTTTCCGATAAAAAAGTGGATCTTCATTCAACTTTGCCAGCCCCATTCACCAAAAGTTAGCCGTCGTGGTAGGTCGTGTGGCTTCAATTCTTGCACCAGCTGAATTTTAAAAGGTTTTACGCCCAAATCCTTTCGAAAAATTTTCCACGTTGTGTAGTAACAGAGGCCCAATTGCTGCGAACGTCGCCGAATCGATAATTCACGGTCATCAACAACACTGGCGGATACAGCTGCGATATTTCCAGTCGCATTCTTCGTATGCGTGTTGGTGGTTTAAATTCCAATAATGTAAATTTGGTGCGAAATTTCTTAACCGAGCATACATTTTGATAATAAAATTTAATAATCTGCAAGCGTTGTTCGTTTGTAAATCGACCAAACTGAACATGTTTAACAGCAACAAGTTACATGAAAGCAGATGAGCTGCCAAAAACAATGATGCCACAAAGAAAGTTGCTAAAAATCACCCTTTACTTGTTAAAATAGTTGAAAAATCAAGAACTTTTTGCATGCAGCCTGGATCTCAAAGGGTAAAAAGTTAAATGTTGTTTCATAAAATGTAAACATTTTTTTAAGCAAACAAAAATTGTAAAAATAAACTATAAATTATTTAAAAAAAAAATAATACTCTAATATAAACAACAGGACCATTTTTGTACAAAAAGATTAAGAATTTTTTCCATAGGTCCCTACGCTTCAATAGAAAGAAACACACGAATGTCCGTGAGACTTTGTTTACTTATGTGTAATAAATCTATTAACTAAATAAGAATTGCATGCATTAAATTCAACATTGTAAAATGCAATCCCTTTCAAGGCTTTTTGAGCAGGTATACAACAATTAATCCAATCAATTGATTTTTAATCAAATTTATATACACATGAAATAAAAATCACAATCAAATATATTCAAATTTAATTGAAAAATAATTCATTGAAAGGGCTATCAAATTCTAATTGAATAAGTAACATTCGTTGTTGCTTCAATTTTAGCAATTAAAATAATTGAAATATAGACTAAAGAGAATGCGAGCTGCTCAAGCCCTATTAAGTGTTCTCTTAAATTTTATTTGAGATACAGGTTTTACTGGTGTTTTAATGCGTACTTTCCAATACAAATAATTAAAATTTTGTGTGAATTGTGCAAAACGTATGCAGAGAATATATTAAACAATACAAATTAACTTTAAAATTTAATTAAAATTGCTTAAAAACATACAAGTTAGTAATTTAAAAAAATGCAAGTGCATATTTTTTAGTTTTTAGTGCAGGGGTGCCCACGGCCTATGCGCTTGGTACTCAATTGTTTTTGTAAAAACACTTAGCTATAGGCTGTGTGTTTTAATACACATATAGAGCGCTCAGCACTAGCAATACGAAATACACAAACAACTTTGTCTTATTAGTTTTTTTGTCGTACTTCACTGTATACACGCAAGCGCAAAGCAACAACACTTTCGTATGCTTTGCTGGTAAACATTGAAATATTTTTTTCTATTTTCTTTGTATGTATTGGTTTTTACAACAAAAAATATTGAATAAAAATTAGTTTTTCTTTAAATGTATTGGTGTTTGCTCTTCCATAAGGAACTTTTGGGCACTCCTGTTTTAGTGCATATTTTAAAATTTTTCATGCATGAATTTCCTGTTCCTTGGGGTTTTCGGGGATTTCCATTACTTTTTATTTTTTTGCTTTGTAATGGTTAATATGTATGAATTTATATCTTTTTGCTAGTTCAAAAAATCATTAAGCATAAACATAATAGTTTTAGGTGTGTAATATGCATAATGCATGTTTTGGGCAAAACATGTGTTTTGGTGAAAAAAAAAATTATGGGAAAACATTTACAAAACATTTTTCGCTTCAAAACATGTGCGAAATACGTCCAGTGAAAAAATAGCTAAATAAATCTTGTATAATTAATACAACACGCCCTATTAAAGTTTTCTGTGCGGTTTTAATCAAAACCGAGGGATTTCAAGAACCAAAACCGACAAAAATAAGACAGTTTTTAATAAAGTCTTTAACTCATCAAAACACATATTGTTCCAGAGCTTTTTAACACAAATTTTGTTCCGATCCCATTATTTATTTGGTTTTGTCCACTTTTAACGTGTTTCATATTAAATACAAATAAATTATTCAGAAAATTCAAATTTTTGCTTAAAACATTAACGAAATTATTGAATAGTACACTCATAGAAAAAAATCTGTAAAATAGCATCAAAAGCTGTCCCAAGAAGAACGCAATTTTTAAATCTGGCAACATTCGAAGTGTCATTGTTTGACATTTGAACAATTGTTATTGTTTGCTAGTAGAAGGTACGAGGTTAGTAAAAATGGAGCGCTACACGAATGAACAACGCATTCTCATTGTGAAATTGTTTTACCAAAATGGTGAAAGTTTTGAGGCTACAGTTCGCAAATTGCGATCAATTTGGGGTCACAATAATGCTCCAAAAGAGTCAACTGTAAAGAGATTAATGGATAAATTTGCCGAAACTGGGTCTGTTAGTGATGTAAAGACAACAACGCGCCATCGACCAGGTCGATCGACCGAAAATGTCGTGGAGGAATCATTGGACCTTTTTTTTTATGAAAATGAGGCAGGTCAAGCGCAAACAGTCAATGGTGTTCGGTATCGTGAAATGATAACCAGTTTTTTCTTGCCTAGAATTGAAGAAATGAATGTGGAGGGCATGTGGTTCCAACAAGACGGCGCCACATGTCATACAGCCCTCCTGAAAGGGTCAAATAATAAATTTGAAAACAAAAACTCTATAGATTATTTGTTAGGACAATATCCCAATGAAGAAATATAGAGTATATGGCCTCGAACTTGAATAATTTTCATTTTCATTGCACAATTAAAGGTCGAAAAAACATAATTTTTATTTTTAATAAAAATTATAACAAACTTGTATCTGTGTTTTATTTAAAATTTAAAAATTGCGCTCTTCTTGGGACACCCTTTAAAAATCGTTAAAACTGAGGTTGCAAAAGAAAATGCTGAAATTATCAAACAAAATTTTGCTAAATATTAGTAAGATAGAAACAGAAAAAATAAAAAGTTTAAATTTGGTGAATTTTAGTTATCTTTGTTTTGGATTTTAGTAAATTGAAAATAACAATACACTCTGCTTAAATTAGCAAAAACTTTTGCTGAATATTTGTTGACAAAAAGCAAAACCATGTATAATATCTACAAAAATGTTGCTATATTTAACTCAATTTTGATTAAATGCTGAATATTCTTCTAGATTCAACAGGAATATTTACAAACAATATGTACAATCCTTAAGACAACATTGAAAATTTTATATTTTTTGATTTTTTTTTTTTTGTTTACTAGCAAATTTGAAATATGTTTGCCGATTTTAGTAGATTACTTTGTAACTTTCGATTAACTAAAATTCAATATTTAGTAAACAAAAATCTGGTAATTTTTGCAGATTTTTCCTGAAACGTAATTTTTAGAAAACATTTTTTACTAACTTTTATTATTAGTGTAAGTACAAAAAAGCTACTTTTTAAGTTTCACCGAAGTTGTAACATAAAAAAAATTCAATTTAGGTTTTTTCGACAAAATATATATTGGGTAATGACATTTTGTGCAAGCAACTCATTTATGTTTTTATCTATCGAAAATAAAATACTCTGTGGCTGTTTTATAAAAATGGATCAATCGGGCTCTCCCGGACCTAGCCCATTTATGTTATAAGTGTGTATTAATACTCCTATGGGAAAAAATTGTCCTATGGAGCAAAATTTTGGTCCGTTTGGCCCTATCTCGCTTAGTTTTGGAGATGCTGGCCATTTAAAAAAATTACCATTTTATTAAATAGCTAGTACCTCGAAAACTAAGCGAACTAACGCAAACCGTACAAAATTTTTGTAAAACTTAACCAACTAAACACATTCCGATAATTCAAATGTATTAAGTGTTCCGATTCCACTCGTTCGCCGGTTTATTCCATATTGCTTCATTTTAGACCAATGTTTTATTTTATTATCAGAGTGATTAAATTGGTATTTTCACGTACGTATTTGGGTAAACAAATAATTAGGACACCCTGTGACTGTTTTATAAAAAATTAATCTCTCGGACCCTTTTATAAAATTTCTAGTATCTCGAAAACTAAGCGAGATTCTCAAAACGGACAAAATGTTTGCCAAACTTAATATAAGTAACACGTTTTTATAATAGAAATTTATTAAGTGTTCCGATTCCACTATTTGACCGTTTCATTCCATATTGTTCCATTTTGGACCAATCTTTACCTGCAGGGAAATGATGGGTCGATTGATCCAACGTGGTAATTCTGTGATGTATGATTGGGGAGCACGTTACGCAGCTGGTGAAACCAAAACTATGGTGTACCAAAAAGTGTTAATTTCGGTGAAATGTCCAATCAAATAACTGTAGTTATGGATAAAAAACATTCAATGGTTGGTACCAGATATATCACGTTACTGGAGAAAAAGTAATATAACATCAAAGTGTACTGAAGCAACCAGGGTCGTTGCAGTTGAAGTTGCTACTGGTCATTGAACTGGTTCAAAACCGCCAGCAGTGGATGAAAACATGGCAATTAGTACCAAAGGATGCAGCTCCTTGACTGCTACCAAGTGGACACAACACTGAATGAATTTGTTATGTACCGACTATGTGACAATAGGAATAAAGACGTAACACTTCACTGGTTTAAAATAACTGTTTAGACAGTGACCAAGTTTGTCAGATGTGGCGATTTCTCGCCAAACGCCGCGATCTTAATACTCTTTACAAGAAACACTTTACAAGAATATAAGTTAAAATTGCAAAATTTCTGCATATTGGTTTGGAAATATCTTGTTAAGATAGTTTACAAGAGTTTACAGAGTATATATAGTTTACAGAGTATATATATATTGTTACTCTTCTTTATAAGTTATACATTAAATTTGTGCTGAATTGTTGCAGCTGCTTCTTTTGATAAAGATAATATTGTGAACAAGAATTATAATGCAGCATACAAAATTAAAATGTTCATGAAGTGCTTTTTAGAAGAAATGTTAGCCAATAAAGAAAAAACTTGCAAAAAATCTATATTTTGAACATCCGGCCTTCTTGTCTAGTTTATGTACTTTTCCAAATTTCAATTGTTATAATGAATTTAATGTTATAGTTTTGTGTTGGGTATATACAAAATGATTAGACTTCGATTTGAAATTCGAATCGAAGTCTAAAATGTATTCATTTGTTGTGTCAAAACTGATTTTTAAAAATTAAAAGAAACTAACAATTTTTGAAGTAATATTTGCGCTATTCAAACTAAAAAATTAATTTTTTTTTAAAGCCGTATAAAGGGTACGCCATCTAACGTTTTTTTTTTCAACTAGTGCGTATTTCGTGAATGGTAACACTTAGCTCATGTCTGATTTGACAGATAATTAGTTTTATCCTTCCGATGAACGAATATGGTCCGTATGTTCGTTATCTTGTGAAAAAAGTGAAAGAAACTGGCGTCCTCATCGATAAACCAAAGCATGAAAAGCCAAAAACAGTGCGTACAACCGAGAATATTGCTGCTGTGGCAGAAAGTGTGCGTGAAGCGCCATCAACATCAATTCACCGTCATTCTCAACAATTGAACATTTCGGATACACCATTGAGTCGAATTTTGCATAAAGACCTTGGTATGACGCCATACAAAGTCCAATTGGTTCAGGAGTTCAAAAAAAAAAGTTATTTGGCGGACCCTTTATTAAGTCAATAAATCCCGCTTTTTGCACTAAAATCCCGATTTTTTCGACCGCATTTGTGAAAGAACTTTATTAGTTGAAACGCTCCTAATTACTTGGCAACGATTTTTTGTGGTTGATACCCACACGAGCATTTTCGTTACAGTTTTTTTTTTAAATAAGATTCATAAGTATTCGAATCAAAGGAATTCTTTTGTCGGTTGGCTTGATTACTTTTGTTCATCAACATTTTCTAAATCATCGAATTTTTTCTTTTTTTTTTTGAACAAGTTGGTTTTCCATTATCCATACTCTTATTAATTTTCATTAAATTCTTTTCGAAACTGTATTTTCTTAAAAAATGTCACTTTAGACTATTTATATTTATTAATGCATTTTGAATATGAAGTGTATGAATTTATCAGTAACATGTTCTTAGAAGTATAATAGAAACCTTTTCTTTTAATAAAAAGTCAATATTTTGTTAAAAACTTGCCTTGGAACAGTAATAATATATGATCATATATGAACATTCATATATTTGCATACATGGCCATATACCCACAAATTTTGGATCCGAACATATATGGACTCATATATGAACTCATATATGTGGCCATATATGACAATATATGAACATTTTCACCCGGGCTGTTGAAATTGATTTTAGATACTTCCTTTTCTTTTTACCTCTTCTGTGTGCCTGTTATTTTTGCTTTCCTTTTTTCCCCTTTTCCTTCTGTTTTTTCCCTTTTCTTATTTTTTGCTTTGTCCTCTCCACCCCCTGGATCCACGAAAGCTTTATCAAATAAATATGTAAATTTCATTAAGACCGAAGAGAACCGATCGGTTGACGCTCCTTGTTATTTAAGTTTATATAGCCCAAAACCAGATGTAGGTCCACATTAGCTAGCATTCCCTTACTGTTTTATTTTACAATTAATTACCTCGAGTTCTCTTTGAATAACTTCATCTCGAGCGCGTTGTTCTTCATCAGCTTTTTTCTTTAAAAGTTCTGCCATATTCTCATCCAAGTGACTTTCCAAATCTGGCATTGGTCTTAATTTGTATGTTTGACCGGTTTGAGGTTTAGTTGTTAATTCTTCTTCTGCTGGAATTTCAACAATCTTATGAGGATATGGATTATATCGCTGGTTATTCTCCACAATATTAGCACGAGCAACACCGGACACTACCACAGCTGGAAAGCCGGCTCCTATAAGCATGCTACATAAAAGTGTTGCCATTTCAAAGCTGTTGCCACGGCGCCGTCTTAGCAATGTTGAGGGTGACATCAGTCGTGTGGGCTAAAAGAAAAATATGTAACAGCGTTGTATTAACATTTTGTAAAACATTTTTAGGTATCGAGGTCATTAAAATAAGATAATATTGTTGTATGTGTAGTACCTATATACATATCAGAAAATGTTATTTTATTTCAAACACAGACCTAGTCATGTTTTTTTTTTTCGAAACAAAATTGAGAAAAAATCAATAAATAATTTGAAAAGAGACATTTTACTGCAGGCAACTTGATGGTATTTGATGTTCCATCAGTACGTAACCATTGTTTAAATGATGTCCGTATACTTGCATAAACACACATACATAAGTATATAAATATTTACCCAATGATCAAAAAGTATACGGCAGAGAAGTATATCTTCAAAAATAGCGGAAAAACAAATTTTTCAACAAAAAAAAGGGCTTTTATCGGTATATTTTTAATGGATTTTTTAAATGTTGAATTACACACAGTCACAAAATTAGAAAAAATTATATTTTTAACTGATTTCAAATCGGGTTTTCCAAAATTTCCCATCATATCAAAATTTTAAGAAAACCGCTGTTAAAAACACAAAAATTGCTTTTTTTAACCGTTTTTGAAGTTGTGGACACACCACATCCGAGCAGCTTAAGCATTATTATTACGATAGTAGATACATTAAACTTTATTCTCTATAATGAGATACGTTTCAAATTTGTTTATTATTATAGGTAAAAATTGCATTTGAAAAATACTCCATCCAAAAAAAAATAACAACTATTACATTTTTAAAAGTAGACTAGGCCATGCATCCTACTAGCTTTAATTAATTTTATGGTCACGATATAAACTTTGAACTTTAATTTTTTTTAAGTCGGCGAAAAACGTTAAAATTATTACACCAAATTGAAATTAAATTGCATTTCAAATATAAGCTATCTTTTAAATTACACGAAATACTTCTTTTTTCTCAAATGAATAAAATGTATTTATATTTTTTTTGTCGAAGGTTTTTGATAAATGTATTGTATCTTTTCGCTATTTTAACATTTAGTTTTAGAAAATTTAATTGCACTATCATCAATAGTAATTCTAATTAGTTATCTTTATTTTGAATCCTTGTCAATCGTATGATAAAATTCTTCAAAGAGAGCCAAAATGACAATTTTTGAAAAATTTGAGCTCGGTGTTCTCAAAATTGTGACGTGATGGAAAAATTTGGCTGCCGGATTTGGAGTCATGGCACCAAAAAGTATGTAAATCACATATCGACATTCAAACGAATTAAGCTTGTCGAGGTGTTTTATCAATACTTTAACACTGTTTTGAAGGAATATTAATAAGTTCCTGAGGAAAAAAATGGATATATTTGTTGTAATGGATATATGTATATGTTGCTTCATCTTAAAATATAGTATATGTGATTTTATATGGTGTCATGCATATCCATATATTATTATATATCCATATATTATTTTATATGTGGTAACTCATATAATGATGTATTATTATCTATTGACCTTTACAAAATTATATATTACGCATATATGGAACCGAAACCGACTATATAAGGCTCTTATTTTTCAAGGTTTTTTGAATTGAGAGAAACGTTAAACATGGTTCGGAAGATATGACATGCAAATTTGTACGTTGAAGAGTCTTCACCTAAAGAATTGATGGCAATTTAAAAGTCGAAAAATTAAAAAAACTACAAGTTTGATATAATTTTTATTAAAAATAAATATTATATTTTTTCGACCTTTAATCTTTAACTTCGAGCTTATATATTAATTCTCATTAAGTCGGATAACTAGGTTATGTGAATGTATGATGTTTGCATGGGATTGTAACTTCTTTCAACACGTGTTCTGATTATGGGAACCTAGAAAATTCCCGAACTATATATATTAACACATTCCTGAAAGTGGTCAATTAATAAATTTGAAAACAAAAACTCTGTAGATTATTTGTTAAGACAATATCCTAATAAAGAAATATAAGCTATGGCCTCGAACTTGAATAATTTTCCTTTCTATTTTTTATTGAAAATTATTTTTAAAAGAATCAAAAAAAATATTTAGGATTTTCAGCAAATCGATTACATAAAGTATAATTTTTTGGGTTTTTTTAGTCTACTAATATTCAGCAAACATGTTATTAACTTTCAGCAAGGCCTTTTTATTCTTTAAGCACAAGTGTTAGCAAAGCTCTTGCTGAATCTACTAATTTTGTTGCTGAAAATCATCGAGCTGATTTTGCTGACATTAACAATTTTTTAGCAAGCACAATCATGACTAAAATTTGTTCACTCAGAAACTGACTTTACTAATATTTTTTGAGTGTACATGAGCATCAGCGTTGACAGATCTGGGTCCCCGAAAATGGCAAAATTTGTGTAAAAAAAGCCTAAAAATGCCTAAAATACAGCTAAAAATGGCTAAGAAATTTTATAGGAAAAACTATTTATTTATTTAAACTAAATGTTTATAGATAAAAGACAAAATAAAATGTTTATTTATTTAAACTAAATGTTTATAGTGTGGTCAAATTGCAAACAAACATATACAGAAATGTAGACAGAGTATTTCTTATTGCAAAAAAGGTTGTTTTTTTCGTTTCGTTTGTTTTTGTTTATTTTTTCGTTTCGTTTTATCTTCGGCAGTTGCGTCCTTTAAACGATAGCATCATTTAGACAACCATTGATGTAAGTTATTGAAAGAAAATTTTTGTTATGTTATATATATTTATTTCTATATATTTTCAGATATTAAATTAATTCATGTCGTCAATGTGGGAAAATGGGAAGAGACTAACTAAAGAAAATTTTTATATTTCGTTATTATAGTAAATTATTTTTAAAAGAATCATAAAAATATGTTTTATGATTTTCAGCAAATAAATTAACTAAATTACAATTTTTCTACAAATTTTTTGCGTTTTTTTCAGTCTACTAAAATTCAGCAAAAAATTTATTAATTTTTAGCAAGGCTTTTTATTTCTAATCTACTGAGTGTTAGCAAAACTTTTGCTGAATCTACAAATTTTGCTGACATTAGCAACTTTTTTGCAAGCATCCTCCTGACTAAAATTTTGCTGACTCAGCAAAATTTTTTGCTGACTTTACAAACTTTTTTTTTTGAGTGTATGTATGATTCCATATATCGCACAAGATTAACAATTAAGTTAAGTTAAAAATTTACAGACTGGGGTATCTTGTGCCGATGCCTCATTATATTCAAAATCAACAACCTCCACCAGAAACTCCATAAGAAGAGAAAAATAAACTAAAAAACACACGTTGACGACCCCCTGAAATGACAAGGGAATTATATTCGCTACTTGGAATGTAAGAACAAAATAAATTGGGCAAACTCGAACAAGCAACATTTTTGGAAAAAAAATAATCTCTCCTTCCTGGGTTTGTGCTAAGTGCGTTGGAACCAGGCTGGTCATTTTAAAACTGCTGACGGACATCAGTTCTTTTGGTCTGTTATGCCAAATGACTAACATGGCATGGCGTAGGCCTAATTATACATAAAAGTTTTCTTTATCTGCTGATAGTATATATATACTTTAACGAACGCATCAACAACATAACTGTTCCTAAAAAGGATTTGAAAATCGTTAATGCTAAAGTCGGTGCAGATAACTCCGATATGGAAAAAGTAATGGGCAATGTACGCAATAAAAAGGGTGCGGATATTGGCTCCGACCATCATATGCTGTTTGACAAACTGCAAAAAAGGTAACCCAAAAAAATTAAAAAAGCATCACCCTCACACACAATATATAATGCTGAACGCAACTTTAAAAACTTAAAAATTGAACACTCGAACTTAATATGGACCAAAAATGGGGTAAACTGAAAACTAACATACAGGACAAAAGTTTAGGCACACTTGGTAAAGTCCGAAAACAAAGCGCCGAGTATATCTCCGATCACACATTGAGTTTGCTCGATTAACGTGGGAAAATCAAAAATAATATAAATGAAATATCAAGCACCAGTAAACGGATAGAGGCTAGAAGAGAATATACCCAATTCGATAAAATGGTCACAATAGCAATCAGAGGCGATAAAAGAGAAAAGGTTTTGCAATAACATACAAGGAAAATATTAACGCACTTCCCATTCGAACAAATTCACGCCCAAAATCAGAAATATACGATGCTATTAGGTCTCTGAAATTAAATAAAGCTTCTAGTGCGGATAATATCTCATCAGGGATATTTAAAGCCGACTCAAATATGTTCTCTGAAATTCTTCACCCTATCCCAACTGATATATGGGAAAAAGAACGATATCCTAAGGAAATGTTAAACGGTATCATAATAAAACTACCCAAGAAAGTCGACCGATGAAACTGTGATAATTGGCGAGGAATTACTGTTCTCCCAGCAATAATGAATATTATAATGAAGATAGTGTTAGAGCGGCTTATGGACCATATTACCGATAAACTTAGACCTGAACAAGCAGGTTTGAGACCAGCTTATCATTGAACAGTCTCATGAGAAGCGCTCCCCTCAATATATGATTCCATTAACAGAGACTGCTTATGGGCCGCATTGCATAATATCGGTGTACCAAATAATATTACACGCTTTAATTCTATCTAGATATGAAAAATTTAAATGCACGGCTTTACACGAATGCGAAATCTCTCAATCGTTTCGTACCACAACTGGTGTAAGGCAGGGTTGTCTACTATCACCGATTATATAGTGCTAGACTGGGAAATAGCGAGTTGTCAAAGCAGGTCAGGAGAGGTACACCTCAGGGTAGTGTGATCTCGCCCTGTTATGGCTCCTTGTTATTAACTCAGTTCTCGTCACGCTGGATAATAAGGGTGTTAAGGTTGTCGCTTATGCGGACGATGTGGTGATATTGGTATCAGGGATGTTCTTGGACGTAATTAGCGATATTATGACCAACGCTCTGGATACTCTCAGTAGCTGTGCCACCAGTTGTGAATTAGGAGTGAATCCGAGTAAAACAGAACTGGTACTTTTCATCACTCGGTCCAATTCGGGCTTCAGACCTCTGCGGCTGCAAGGCTGTGAGCTCACCCTCTCTGATCATGCGAAATATCTGGGTATCATCTTGGACTCTAAACTATCATGGCGACTTAACACCGAGCACAGGGTCAGGAAGGCAACGGTAGCTTTCTACTCCTGTAAGAGGATGTTTGGTTCAAGGTGGGGTTTGAGTCCGAAAATGGTGCTGTGGATGTACATGGCTATTGTGCGTCCAATACTTACATATGGCTCTATAGTGTGGTGGACTGCGACCGCTAAGAGGGTGGTTACGGATCGTCTGTATAGGGTGCAGCGCTCTGCTTGCATTGGGATCACGGGCGCGATAAGAACTTGTCCCTCGGAGGCTCTCAATGCAATGCTTCACATTATTCCTGTTGATTTGTATATAATGGCGGTTTCTTCTAGCAGCGCGGCGCGGCTTGCTGCAACAGGTTCCTGGAAGTCCAGGACCTATGGACATGCTAGGCTTCTTGATGGACTTCACCCACGTATGGGATTTGAGTCCGACTATGTTACTCCTAGATTGGATTTCTGCCGACCTTTTCGGGTTAGCTTTCCCTCCAGGCGGGAGTGGGATATCTGGGATCCATGTGGTTTTGACATCAGTGTATACACCGACGGCTCAAAGATGAGCTGTGGTGTAGGCTCCGGGGTCTTCTCGGGTGAGTGTAACTTGCGGTGTTCTTTCAGGCTACCTGATCATGCTACTGTTTTCCAGGCGGAAATTCTATCAGGGAAGCCTGCAGACTCCTGTCTGAAAGGGGGGCTCGAGGGACAGTGGGCATCTTTGCCGATAGCCAAGCGGCTTTAATGTCCCTGAGCTCGTACGTCACATCCTCTGCTCTCGTTGGTCAGTGCAGGGAGGAACTGTCCAGGCTAAGCTGTCTATCCCAAGTTACTCTAGTTTGGGTCCCCGGCCACAGAGACCTCTACGGTAATGAAAGGGCAGACGAATTGGCAAGGGCAGGATCTGCCTTAAACGTCTCCACATCGGTGTCAGTCGCTGCACCACTGGGGACTGTTAAGGGGGAAATTTTCCGGCACTATTTTCGCAGGGCGGGGGACAGGTGACATAATTTGCATACCTGTAGGACCGCGAGACTTACGTGGCCCAACTACGACCTAGGGCGTACAAACTCTCTCCTGAGCAGGAGTAGGAGGGATGTCTCGAGGCTGACGGCTGTTCTGACCGGTCACTGGCTGATTGGTAGGAATGGCATTAGACTTGGGATTGTACGCGGCTCGCATTGTCGCAGCTGCGGCATACCGGGTGAGGAGGAGACTGTGGAGCATCTTCTCTGCGATTGTCCGGCGCTGCAGAATATTCGACTCCGGATCTTGGGTGACCATATACTGGACGACCTCTCGGTAATATCACGTGTGGGATTCGGTAATCTCATACGTTATATTAACCAAACGGGGTGGGTCTAGTACTCCGGATATTAGTTCCTTACGGGTAGTGTGGTCTCTTCAAAACGGAGTCGCTTTTTGACTCTACTTGATGCTCACGAGTAGCGTGAGCTGCCACTTAAACCAACCAACCAACCAACCATCACCGATTATTTTCCTTATTGTACTAGATGCGGTTGTTAAACAATCTTCTAATAATAAACCAC
Source organism: Delia radicum (assembly GCA_021234595.1). NCBI lineage: Eukaryota > Metazoa > Arthropoda > Insecta > Diptera > Anthomyiidae > Delia > Delia radicum. The sequence goes on from CM037851.1 coordinate 132,810,952, forward strand.
GTGGAATTATATGGGATCCTTTAAATCCACTGAAACGCTTGGAATAATTAAATTACGCTAATGATAAATGCGAATTTTGACATAGACGAGAAGATTTACAATCTAAAGTTGATGACCTAGCCAGTGAATTTACAAAAATAGGTTTAATATAAGTAAGACGAAGGAAATCCGTTTAAATACGCGCTCTACGTAACCAATTAATATCGGCAATCAGTGCTGCCAACCCAATTTGTTAATGAATCGTCATTTTGAGAATGAAAAATCGTCAGTCCGAAAAGTCCTTATATTTCAATAAAAATCGAAATTTTACTCACAACCTCGTTTTAATCTTTTTATTTGCAACTATTACAGCATTTTGATGTTCTTTATTATTAGTTTCTTTACAAACGACTCAGAGCCTTAAAAACACAACTCCCAATACTCACTTTGCGGAAAAAATTTTAAATATCCGACCAATTTTAAAATCTCCAAAATTCCTTAACAAAATGTTAATTTTGTTTCCATATTTGGTTTCAAAAAATTTGGGCATACAAAGAAAAAGGGTATTAAAGGAAAATATTGATTTAGCAAGAATCAAAAATGTAGAAAATCACTCGTTTAACAGTGATTTTGAAGCTAAATGATTTAAATTATCAAAAAATAAACATCTTTGGATTTGCCATCCATTTGGTTTTCATTATTTTTTAAATAAAATTAAAATAGTCTTTTAAAATGGTGGAGTTTATATTTAATTGATCATTTAATGGATAATTTTTGTTCGATTTGAGATCATTTTATAACATTTTATTTAGATCTTTTAAATATAAAAAAACTGGAAAAACTTTCTCCGTAAATTTTAGAGAAACAAATGCAAATTTTTAAGAATCGTCATTTTTCATAGAGGAAATTTTGTGAAATCGTCAATTGTCATTTTTTCATATTGCACTTCAAAAATTGTCAAAATAGACACAAATTGTCAAATTTGGCAGATCGTTCAAAAATTTCAATATTTAGAAAATATGATAGAAGTATGTCCTTTTAGATGTGGAAACAAAATTACAAAAGCTCGTGGTTCATTTGCACAATTCGTGCCAACATCCTTACCGCTTTTACGACGTGTTCTTTTTGTGTTGTGAATTTTAATTGTTCGGACAGATGAATGTGCAGTTGCCGCACTAGCGCCGTTTTCGGTACCGTAACAAATGGTTCATCGTGGTTCACATTATCTCAAACGTGGAAATCAAACGAATACACCCCAAAACTAAATTATACACCACAAAACTAAATGAATTGTGTATCTTTTTTACGACACACAACAATGAAATGACACCTAAATCATTGTCGTTTAAACAGTGCAAATGTAATAATTTGTTTTGCGTCGGTTTCATATGACATTTATAACACATGAGATAAATAAAAATATTAGTTCTATCCACGAAACGATAATGACGTTGGTGTCATTTCATTATCGTTTGTCGTAAAAAAGATACATAATTGATAACCTGAATATTTTCTCTGCATGTGTGCTGTCAGTTTTACTGTATGGCTGTGAAACATGGTTGGTTTCAAAGGAAATCAAGGAAAAATCCAAGTATTTGTCTATAGATGCCTTCGCATAATACTTCGAATATTTTGGCCTAACGCAGTCGAAAATGCCCGTCTACTGAAATTGGCATATATGAATAATATGAACAAAGAGATTCTAAAAATCGGTTGGATTGCCCACGCCTTACGAAGAAAAGATAACAACACAATCTTAGAGCCTTATCATACAACCGTCAGGGTTCTATAAGGAGAGGGAGCTCTACACCAGATGAAATTAATGATCTACTTAACTATTCTGATAGCAAAATTACAAACCTAACTACACTAAACGAAAATATAGAAAGACGCCCCAGATGAAGAATTCTTATTGAGAGCCTATGTCCATCACTATTCAAGCAAGGTTTATGATATTATTATTATTATACGTAAGCTAAACATTACACTGAACTTATTTCTAAATTTAAATTGCAAATTCAAGGAAAATATCCTGATATATTTGAAAAGAAGAACGTTTTTATGTAAAGGGTTTTCCAATATGTACTTGACAAATTTGAATTAAATTTGTGAACGCACTATTTCACTGATCATCTAACTGCTACTTTCCTTTATTTCAGTAAACTCAACATTTTCATCATGGTAAAGTACAAGAACGAACATATGCAAATTATAAAAATGTACTGCCGAAATACGGAGTCGGTGACCGCAACTTTAAGAGCGAATTTCATCGCAAAATCATCTTCAGTGACGAAGCTCATTTTTATCTCAATGGGTTCGTCAATAAGCAAAATATGCTTTATTGGCTTGGTGAAAATCCACATGTGCTTCATGAATCACCACTTCATCCACAACAAATGTCTGTTTGGTGCGGTTTGCATGCCGGCGGCGTCATTGGGCCATATTTTTTCGTCGACAATATTGATCGTCACGTCACTGTGAATGGCGATCGTTATCGCGCCATGATTGCCGATTATTTTTGGACCGAATTGGAAAACATGGACTTGGACGACATGTGGTTTCAACAGGACGGTGCCACAAGCCACGCAGCACACGTTGTAATCGATTTATTGAAAAGTAAGTTTGGTGAAATGGACCAGTCAATTGGCCGCCTCGTTCGAGCGATTGAACGCCTCTACACTTTTTTCTTTGGGGCTACGTCAAATCATTGGTATATGCCAACAAGCCGACGACGTTGGAAGAACTCAGAGCCAACATTGAATACGAAATAGCGGCCGTTACGGCCGAAATGTGTGACCGAGTCATCGAAAATTGGGTCCAACGAATCGACCGCCGCCGACGTGCTTGCGGTGGCCATATGCACGAAGTCGAGTTCCATTCATAAATGTTTTGATTGTATTTCAAGTCGATAATAAAATTTCGGAAATATCTCAAATGGTTTGCGATTTATTATAAAAAAACTTGTCAAGTCGTTATTGAAAAACCCGTTAAAAATGGAGTATCTAATGTAAATAGAAAAACCGCGATATTTCAAAAACAACAAATCAGAAAAATGGTGACGGAGGAGATTAAAAAATAAACAAAAATCTAAAAATATAATGTTTGTGTTTAGTAGTGTTTGTCACTTCTGAGTCTAATATACAATAACGCAAAGCTAATAGCAAAGAAAACTGCAATTTAGCTTCATTGCATTCCATGCCATACTTGGGTGTGATCGTTAAGCGGTCATGACTTGGTGTTGTTACGTTTGTAATGTACGAAAAACGCAAGTTCGATTTATGCGGCCGGCCGTCTGGTTAAAAATAGTTTTTTTTTATCAAATTTGTGTCTTATAATTGTCTGACACAATTAATAATAATAATAAAATTTAAATGGAAAATCGCTGATGACGCTTGGTGATTAAAAAGGTGTTTATAATTTTAAGAGAAAAACGTTTATTCTTCTTCGTAACCTCAACCTTTCTAAAATAAAAAAAATTTCTCCAGATTTAGACTCAGTGTAATAATCTCTTGTGAAATTATTAGCAAATTATTATTTTGTATAGTTCTGTGAGCAAATATTAATACAGAAATATATAAAAATTGAATTTTTTAGTTTTTGGAAAAATGTCGACGTTTTTGATCATTTTTAAAAATTGTCATATGGAAACAATTTCATTAAAGTTTTTGTAAGTGTAGTAGTAATAAAATAAAATATAGACATTATTTATGTTTTGATTGAAACCGATATACATTTTGGAATATTTTAGACTTAATGCATTTGAAAATTTCACAATAGTCTGATCGGTTAGCTTTTGAAAATTACATGCAATCGATGAACTAATTTTTACCAAGGAAATATGTTTTCATATTTTCTTATCAACGTAACAATCAAAAATAGAAAATATTAGACTTTTTTGTAATTTTAAATAATTTTCTAAAAATTTCCCATCAAAAGAGGTCAAAAAATGTTCCCAAAATGTTGTATTCCCAATTGTAGTTGGATCATTTTAAGGTTTTTAAATCACTTCAATATCCTAAGCCAGTACAAAATCAAGCCGTTTAAAACTACTGTATCGAAAAAGAAACTCTGTGTCAATAATGAATTAATGATAATTAATTTTAAAGATTTGATTTTAAGTTTCATTACCATTATTAAGGCATCAATTAAAGAAAACAAATTACAAGATAAGCGAATTAGGTATCGTTTTGAACGAAACGATATCGTTTTTCTTGGAGAATGTGTCCCCAGGTTTTTTTGAAGAGAGCATTGGAAACGGCTTGATTAAACGCTGTATTTATCACGGTAATTTATCCATTTGAAATCTTTTTTTTCGTATTTTTTAACGTTATTCATTATATACTAATTGCTTATTTTTATATTAAAACATTTAATAAAACAGAATAACATTAGAAACAGTATTTTATTTGACACGAAAGTATTAATACGAAAACTTTGGTCGAGCGTATTGAATATGCTTTTATAGTATGGTAGACATAACTGCAAATGGCTAAAGCTGCAGTCGTTGTTCGGTTGGCGACAAATTCGTTTCTCATAACGAATCTGTTCTCTGTGTGTACTGTCACATATATCCACTATTGAATTGTTTTTATATAACATTGTATTTAATAAGATATGATTCTATATGCAATTTTTACTCAGGATATACATATGATCGTATCATCATATTTAATTTATTTGTAATGCGTCGGTTAGCCAATGGTATGCCAGAGCTTGCTTTTCGTACCACTGGCAGTTTCGGGCTGGATCTCTGTATAAATTATAGGCATAGTGTTTATGTAATATACATACATACATAGATGTGCATGTTGATCTGTTTGTTTGTTTGCACTGGTAATATGTAGATGATTGTTGTGCTTTTTTTATAACAGCTGCTTTTTTCTATCTATTTCTTCTTTAGATTTGGATTCTTCAATTTTTAGTTTATATTTTTTTTTTTCCTAGATTCACATTGGCAACACAATACAAAAGCAATCACTATCAAAAGCATAGTAAATGAAAAAAATGTAGAAGAGTTTAAGACAAAAGAAATTTCCATTCGATGGATAAAAAAAAGAATTAACAGAAAGAAGAAATGTTGTTTCATAAAAAACCAAATATATAGAAATGTGTTTTAGTTTTTTTTTTTTTTTAGTAATATCTAGGATACATCATACATACACACACACATACATAGCTAGATACCAAAATATGAACTACTACTAAGAAAGAGAGTAGTACACACAAAAAAATAAAAACCCATTTGAATCATGAAAACCACCGATTCAATAACTTTAATTGTTGAAATAACGCCAACAAAGAAAATTGATAGCTCGTTAATTGAATTATTTTTTAATTCAATAATAACTAATTTGATTAAAAAGTGATCAATAGTGATATACCTTCTCAAAAAGTGTTGTTGTTGTTGCCATATCAAATATTTTTCATAGCTTGAAGTTTATAACATTGATTTAGCAGATTTATTTAGCAGATCTATTTTATTTATGCAAAAGTTAAGCCTTTGGTTCAAATTAAATAAAACTTTTTTTTAAATAATTTTAATTTATTTTTAGCATTTCTTTGTTTAAAAAAATTTGTTAAATTTCTGTTAAACAAAATTTAACTTCAAAAATTACCTTGTCAATTTTATGATCATGTTTTAGAATAAACTAGTATTTTTATTTGAAGCACTCAAATAAAACTATTTAACTCAATAAAGACCTAATGATTTTATTAAAAATCTAATTAAAATGAATATTAAATATGTATTACTAATACATAAACATTTATTAAAAACAAATTCATACATAAATCTTACAAAAAAACAACAATAATAATAATAAAAAATGTCCAGCTAGTTCCAAATTTATGTAAATATTCAATGCATTCTTAATCGAGATCTTTTAAGATGTTCAACAAATCTATTTAATTGTGAAAAAAAAAGTAGGGAAATATTTTTTTCTGTGTATGAATTCAAGTATGTAGGTACTAAGTCTGTCCAACTGTGCATGTTTGTAAGTGTGGTTCGTACTCTGTATGAAATATCTGTAGGGTGTTTATATTTTATATAGAAAATTCGTTGTATACACGTTTGGAAACATTTTTTTTTCTAGGCTTTCATCACAATATTTTTTTAACGTACTACACTTTTGTTTAGAGCAATATATAGTTTTGTTTTTTGTTGGTTCCTTTCGCCTCAAACATCTTTGTCCTTGTGAACATCAAAGTAATTCCTTTGAACCTTTGTCCAGATTCATTTTCTAGTACTTTTTTCGGAAGTATGGTTATTAACTTTTGAAATGTAAACCACTCATACTCCAACAATACGAAAATCAAGAAAAACTTCAATATTGTTTTTTGTCAATTTAGAAATGAAAAAATAGTCGCCTTAAATTTACAATATGCATAAAATTTTAAAGATTGTTGCTCTATTACTCATATGTAATTACATATACAGTAAAACCCGGCTAAGACGTACTCCGAGGTTACAGAAAAATTAGTTCCACGAATACAAATGGATGTAGTCACCGATGGATCCTTATGTAGTCATATTAATTTCTATATGTAATCTTATTAAATTTCTTCCGATACATCTAAATATAATTAGATCAGAGTTTTAGTCTGGTAAAATTGCACTAAATGGTAAATTTTTGTATGAAAATATACACAATTTCATACAAATGTATGATCATCATATCAGATAAGACCATAAAAAATATTGCGAAACATATAATTTTTTTGCGGTTTTAAAAAAAGTTACGACATAAATCTTTTTTAAAATTTATTAATAAAATTCAATAATTTAATAATGGGTGTCCCGAAAATGGTCAATTTTACGTAATAGTGCTCAAACGAGAAGTATTATCTAGTTGACTATTGCGAAAAAAAATCGAAAATACTTATAGTTCGCAACTTGCATTTTTTAGATTTTTGTCCAAAATTGGGATCATGTTTGGCAATTCGTAGCATATTATTAGAAGAGACAATTGTCGCTTTAAAGGACAATATTCGTGAAGCCATTGGTGAAATACAGCTGCACACAATCGATAATGTGCTTAAAAATTGGACCGATCGTGTAGGCTACTGCATGGCCAGCCGAGGCAGCCATTTGAATGAAATTACTTTCCATTATTAACCGGAAGGATTGTACTTTCAAATAGAGGAAATATTCAGTAGAAATTTGAGGAAATATTCAGTAGTTTTTTTTTTATAGCATTTTCAAAAAAAAAAAGTTATTTGGCGGACCCTTTATAACATATTCATTGCCAAGTTATCCATTTATGCAAAATTAAATAAATTTTTTGAATTTTACACTATATGTTATTATATATAATCTTGATTTGTGTTATATCAAATTCTACATGTAATCGTACATAATTAGATTAACCATATATAATTGTATATGTCATATACGATTATATATTTTGGTTGAACATTTAGAGAAAAAAATGTTATTTATAAACATACATAAACATATGTATTCACTTATAAGAGCATGCAATAACATATATATTTATATAAAATAATAGATGATTACGTTTTTACTCGGATAATTATGGGAGAGGTTCGTATTAACCCGTGTTAAATGTTTTTAACAGTTTTCAACTACTCACAAACAAATTTATAAAAACATATTTCAAAAATTTTGCAATTAGAATTATATACCCAAAATATATTTTCCGTTACCGCTTGAAGTTTATTTATAAAGTAATGCCTAAAGCTGGTTTTTAAATGAAGAATCAATCAGCGAACCATAATTATATTTGCAAGCATGTTATATTAGAAACATAGGAAACATATTTTTTCCAAAATATACATATATACATAAGTATGTATATACTAGAGTTGGTCACGAAAATTTAATTTTGGTATATCATCTCTTTTTACTGCATTTGCATCAATACAAAACATTTCGTAATATTTTTTTTCAAAATTTCAACCCCTTCCACATGCGCACGGTGGAAAAAACTCAGATTTAGGGTATTTTTTTTAATACAGATCAAAAAGGCGATCATATAATCATTGATCATATAAATATTTGTACTGGACATTCGATTCTATGCCAAAAATTATTTTAAAAAACAAATACATGCATTACATTTGGTTTTACCATATTTTTTCTTTATACCCTCCACAAATGAAACAACAAAAAAATATTTAAATTAAATACACTGCGTTGCATAACCATAATTACACATAAATTTCGTAAGTGAAAAAAAAGTAGAAGAGTTTAACCCGCATAAATGTAAAACAAATGGAAAATTAATAATATTTAACAAAAAATTTACATCAATTAATGAAAAATATTGTAAAGCAGCAGTGCGTGAATCCTAATTTTTTTTTTGAATCAACTAGAAAATTTAATCAGACATACAGTCTACCAGATTTATTCGAAGTTCTTCGGCTATAGATCTCCACGCTTCAATAACTGCTTCTTTTAGATGAAAAACGCTTTCATTTGAAGTTTTTATGCGTAAACTCGACGGGTTAATATTCTTAATGGGGTTTTGAAATTTCTGAGCCCCGGTTTACAATCATCGAATAACCAGAAATTCTTTGTTTTGTTTTATTCTATAAATGGATCTACGTACAACATTTCTAGATTCTAGCTTTGCTAGTTTAGCAGATACACCAAATGCCCCTTTTTCGGGGAAAAAGGTTGAATAAAAAATTAGGAGTTTGTCAATATAAATTGCGACTATATTGCCCCGAAGAACAGTTTGTGCATATTATGAATTTTCTCAACGACCAATATCCTAATGAACATATTTAAACAAAAATATGAAGTTTTATTTCATTATCATATTATTTATTATTAAATTATTTTCTTAAAATAATTTCTTAAAAATGTGTACCCTGCAGTGTACAAGGGTAGTCAAAGGGTTAAACAGTCCAACCACCAACAGCGATTATTGACTTACTTTTCTCCAGTTGGTTTGTAAATTCATTTTTGCGAATTCAAGTCGAGCAGTTTTGTGGCATAATAATAACCTTGGCACAGACATCAGTTTTTGGAGAGTAATTCTCTGGGAATCCTTGAAGAGAATTACACATATATCTTATATTCATCGATTATCGGTTTGAGACTCTTCATTGAGTTGCTGGCACAGTTGATTATTTTACGCAGGTCCCAATCAGAAAGCTTTCTGTTCGGGGCGCCAGTTTTATTTTTACCACAAACACTCGTATTATTAACTCCATTTTTTATTGATACAAAAAACGTAAAAAGGTGATGATATCCCAAAAACAAAGAAATTTTATACTTTTCTGACGAACTCTAATTAGTAGTGAGATCGAAAATAACCCGACGCACTCTTCACTAACAACTGCTTTTGTGTACCATACTGAACTATTTCTTGTCAAAATATCAACGCGATCGGCTTATTATTTCGCTGACAAATAGAATCTGAACAAAAAGTTAGTCATAGAGTTTTTTTTGGCATTTTTAGTGCCGTAATTTATAGGAGCAGACCATTTCCAAAAAAAGTGATTGTATCGCGAACATGTTTTGTAGCCTTTATCAATAATTTAGAAATAATCTTAATATCATTTGATTGTTCAGAGTTCTGGACAATTAAGCATTTTTTTTGTAAGAAATTTAGGTTTTTTTTTGTAAAAATTCTTCTTGTTTCTGTTCAAAGTCCACTTGCATACAAACTAATCAGCCGATTTATTTTGTAAACATAATCTGACTTTTTAAGAGATAACTTGATCCAATAAAGTTCACTTTTAAACATAAAAAAGTTGTAAGTGATAATTATTCGATCTCACTCCTTATACACAGAAAAAAATATTTCCCTACTTTTTGCAATTAAATCGATTTGTTGAAAGTTTTAAAAGCTGTCAATTAAAAATTAATTGAATGAATTAAATATTTACATAAATTCGGAACTTGCTTGACATTTTTTATACTATCGCCCAAAACATATTGTTGTTGTTTTTTGTAAGATTTGTGTACATACTTGTTTTTATAAATGTTTAGTAATAAATATGTTGAATCCATATTAATTAGATTTTATTAATTCTCATTAGGTTTATTACTTTATTAAGCTAATTTCAGTGGTTTAAATGTGATTATTAATGTATCCTAAAACATTATCATAAAACTGATAAAGTAATTTTTGAAGTTAAATTTTGTTTAATAAAAATTTAACCATTTTTTATGCAAAATAATGCTAATACAAAATTAAAAATTATTTTTAAAAAAATACACTGGATAAATTAAACAAAAAAATATACTAAAACAATTTTTGCCATACTCCCACGTTTCTGAGTGAATTTATTCACATAAGTATAAATAAATCTGCTAACTAAATGAGAATTACATGCCAGTTTAAATTCATAAGTTATAAAATTCAAAAAACATTTGGTATGGCAACAACATATTATAAAATTGTTATTTGGTTTTTAGAAGGTATACAATATTCAATACTTTTTAATCGAATGAGTTATTATTGAATTGAAAAATAACTCAATTACAGAGCTAACAATTCGTAATTGATATAGCAATTTTCGTTGTTGGCAGAATTTCAATAATTAAAGTTATTGAATCATGGTTTTCATGATTGAAATGGGTTGTTATTTTCTTGGGGAGTTATGGTTTTTTTTTTATTACGCGGTTTTCTTAACCACGACTTTTATGTGTTGTACAGGGAAAGGTATATTTAAAAATCTCAATTAAATATTTATCATTTTGAGATTTTAAAATTTCTTCCATAGTTTTTGTTTGTTTTATTTTTTCAAAACAAAATTAAAATGTTTGAAATTTCTGTCAAAACAAAAATAAAAAAAGAAATATCAAAATAGGAAAATTTATGATGTAACATTTATGACACTTCATACATGATAATATATGACAATTTTCACATGGGTTTAAGAAAATAATTTTACTTAAATTATTGGGCAAATAGTTCCAGAGAAAATCGCAAAAATCCACGTGTCCTCATGAGGAGACAGTGGACGTTAATGGATTAACAAAGAATTTATTTCATGCGAATTCTTCATTGCTGTACTATGTAGCATCCCAGCAAAAATATGGTAATGACTACTTATTACTTTATACATTGCTTTGTAATGAGTACTTAAATGCAGGAAGTAACTGCATTTCTTCAAACAAGGATACAACATTTTTCTGGTAATCTATTTTTAGACTCATTATAATTCGTATTTTTGTGAGGTGATAGTTTTGGTATATCTTTAATGAATTTATATAGAAGAAATATTCATTTGTTTCCGGAACCATCAATTGCTACATGCCTCTGTAGCTTAGGGCATAGAGCAGCCACCTGTTGATCTGACGACCCCGGATCGATTGCCGACCCGACCATGTTTTAAAAAAATTAATAAAATATTTTTAAATTCGTAAATTTTTTCAAAATCTATTTTAAGACCCATTACTTTTTCTCTTCTGGTAATTTTTCTGGTAAGTGTTGCCGAAATTTTGCAAACACTTCCAAAATCTTGATGTACGGGTAGCAAAATCGGGGTTTCCTACCGTTATGAACTTATTATAAACTTGTCAATTAGTTGAATATCATCCGATTTTAAGCTTCTCAACGGATTTCGAAATATGAAAGTGAGACTTTCTAATTGTATATAAAGGGTGTTTTTTATACAGGTATATAACTTTAAGTTTTCAACACTTTTTTAACTAGCGGCTATTTTGTCAGCTGTCAAGTGATTTATGTTTAGTTTGGTTTTACGGTCAACATAATCGTCCATCAGAGTAATTAATTCGATTATGACTATGGAAAGTTTTCGCACCACGTTTACTCTAAATGACAATATACATCCAAAGAGACGTCGTACAGTGCGTACAGAAGAAGTCATTGCTGCTGTAGAGCGTAGCGTATAGGAAACCCCAATCAGTCTATCCAGTCTATTACAGTCAATGGTGACCGCTATAGAGCCATGATTACGGACTTTTTCGTTCATCAATTGAACAAACATGATGTGCAGGAGCTGTGGTTCCACCAAGACATGTCACACAGCTCGTGCCACAATTGATGTATTGAAGGAAACGTTGGTAACCCCATGGTTTCCCGTTTCGGACCCGTAAATTGGCCTCCACGGTCGTGCGATTTAACGCCGCTATACTATTTTCTATGAGCATATGTAAAGTCGCTAGTCTAGCCCAAAACGATTGACCATTTGGTGGACAACATTCGTCCCGTTATTGTCAATATACGGCCACAAATGTTGGAAAAAGTCATCGAAAATTGTACCTAAAGATTCTCTTTCGAATAATGTAAATTTCATGTCCATTTAAAAAATTCATCTTTGTTTTATTCCATTTAATAGTTCTATACCTCTATAAAAAAACACCCTTTTATATCATTTAAGTTAATTTGAGAAATCTGTGTAAATTTCTCCAGCAAACACGTTTTTTAAAACTTTTTCGCCATTCTTCAAATTTGGAGACGTTTTTACAAAGTATTTTATAAAGGACTTTCTTAACAACGAAAATTTATTTATGAGTAATCCGCAACTTCGTTTCTAAAAAGTCGTAACAAATTGACTAAGTTATTAAACTTTCTTTTAACACAACATTTTTTCACAAATGCCTGCATAATGTTTTTCGTGTTCTGCTAGCATGATGCAGGTAGTATTTTATAAACACACAAAAAAAGAAAAAGATTTGCATAAAAAATAATGCATTGAATTAAAATAAAAAAAAAAAACAATTTTACGAAAGTAGTCAAAATTTATAGCCCATATCATTTTAGCGATTTAAGCTATAAAAGTCATTAAGTGGTGATTTTAGTGATTCACAAAAATAATTCACGTCCTGATGGTAAAATGAATTTTTTGCAAAATCCGAGGTTCAAAAAACTGGTTTTCTAAATTTTAAAAAAAGATATATATTAATTATAAATTGTTCTTCTCTACCGTCACAAAATCACTTTTAGTTAAATTTTTTCACATTTTTATTCATAAGTCAGGATACCGTAACATATCCACGTAGGGATGTGGACACGGGACACATAGGGAAAGGGACTCATAGGGAACTAATTTTTATTTAACATATATTTTTTACAAAATTTAAGAAAACCAAATTTTTGAAATACAGCTTTTTGAACAGCGGTTTTTGAAAACAATGCATTTTGTCGCGGAGAAGTGAATAATATGTGTACACTAGTAAAAATACAATTTAAGTAGCTTTAAAGCGAGGTATCAATGACTATCGTAACTTAAGCCGTTAAAAATATATGGAATATTATCTACCAAAACTTTTTTAAAATTTTCGAATATTTTTCATATTTTGAAACACGATATTTCAAGATCCGCTGCCATTAGCTGTCCTATATTTGGACGAAGGTATACTTATATGATGTACATCTTCTATACCAAGTTTAGTTCAGTGGTTGAAACTTCCTATTATTTCTTATATTTTTGTATTGAAAAAATTCATTTTGGGAGAGGTGACCCATTATAATTCACATTTACGTAAGGCTGCCAGTAATGCATAACTGTTTACTTTTGGGACATTTCGTATAAAAAAGTTAGAATTATAAAAGAAAGAGTCTCAGCAAAAAATAATCTGGATTTGGTAAGCAGTAACTACATTTTATGCTTCCAAAGTAGCGCTTCACCGCCTTGCATAATATAAAGCAATTACGGAAGACATTCTGTAGTGCTTCCCAAAATGCCTTCTTTGAAGAAACGAATAATGCTTACAATGAAGCAATAAAGAATGCATACCATGAATCATTAATGTTGTCAGCATACAAAAAAGCGCTTCTTATTGCCTAAGAAGGCATGAATTTATTGTTTCTAAGAGCACATGAAAGAAGCGCTTTTCACCTGCTTAAAAGAGACATACCAAGTGGGATATCGCGATCAAAAATTATGCGTTCTGGATATGCTTTGGAAGCGCTTCGAAATTATATAAGACCTTCCGGAAGCGCTTCTGGGTAAGCACTATTTTTTGTTGGGGTAATACGTCCACACCTTCGAGTTTAGATTACTAGACTCAATATTTGGTAAGGTGTGTTTTTGCTGGGATAGTCATAGGCACAATGAGCATTTGTTTGCCATTTTGCTCAATTAATTACATAATTTTTTTGAGCTAAAATGCTTGTAAAGGTAGAAGAGATTTAAATTTGTAGTCGCCCAGTCAGAAATCGCCAGTGGTATTAAAAATCAAGCATTCGCATAATATTGGGTAACCGTGAAATTAAAAATAAACAACTTGCAAAACAATTGTTGGGGGCGCTTGAACAGCGCACAATGGGAAATTTAGTCCATTTTCTGATCATAAATAAGTAACTTTTATGTTTTAGGAATGAGAGTTCCAAGACTTTAGTCGAGTAGTCTTGAATATATTTTTCTTTAAATGCCAAAATTTGTGCGTAATAGCACCAACGGCAATTAAGATCGAGCATGTTTGCCATTCTGGGTTTTTTTCAGGATTCGAAAGTCAGTTGGCATGACATAGTTTTGCCTGCTCCGGTCTAAGAAATCATCAGCTAATCTCGAACAAAATTTACTTGTGATATGAAAACGATAGTTTTTTTTTGTCTTTAAATGTACCTTTTTCAACGATATCGTTTTTTTTCAAATTATTATACCGTTTTTTCGATCGCAATTCCCTAAATATACCGAACCAAATATAAATATTTCACTACACCGTGTACTTAATTAAAAAAATTTTTAACAATTTTACAATAAACGCATTGGGATTATTGCGAGTGTACTAGCAACAAATATATGTGTTGTTCAGAATCGTAAATATCCAAAAAACTATGAGAAAATAACAAATCCCGAAAAATCCCAAAAAAATTCCGATTAAACTCGGGATTTAAAAAAAAAATTCAATGATTCGGGATTTACTAAATCCCGAAAATCGCGAGGTTTCCCGTTCGGCTTCCCTAGTGGTTACCTACAGGCTTACTACTATGAACACAAATTATGAGTCTAATAAGCGACTTCCACTATAAATTATATTTCATAAAAAAACATTTTTTATTGAAAATTTTCTTTTAAATCAAATGTGCGCATACGGGAATTGAACATGTGATTCCAGATTTGCCAGTCCACAGCTCTACCATCTGAGCTATCTCGACATAATATCCCAGTCGGAAACAGACATTGGTACAACGAATCAAGCATTGGCTAACCTAGGAATTGTAAATAAATGACTGGCAGAACACATGTCTTGGACGCTTTACCAACGTTTCCCAGCGAAAAAAGTTTTCCCAGTGCTATCCAGTCAGAAATTGCCAACGGCTCAAAAGTCTTTCCACTGGTAAATCATTTTTTTTTATAAATATGATGATGACGTGTTTAAAAAAGTTCATAGTCAGGGTTCGATTCCGATTTCAGGCAGAGGAGACTCATTTAGACCTCATTTAACTAAGTTCTAGGAAAAGGTGCACTAATATTAAACTTAATGCTTTTACATAAAGAAGTTCCAGCAAACCTTAAATGGAGAGATTTTTCCTCTACCCGTATTAATTTTTAAAAATTCAGTCTATGAGGATGCCTCCGCTCGAATAGGAACCCACATACCAAATTTCACGTTTCTCGCTTTAGCGGTTTGTCCAGACCGTCAAGTGGAGACCCTACCACTTTTGGCCCATATTTTTACCACGTTCCAAAGTTGTATCTTTCAATTTCAAAATCTTAATTTTTTATCTTGACTTTTTTTGGTTTTCTGCCAAAAAGTTTTTCATTATCATAAGCAAAAGTTTGTTTGTGCAATTGTCATAACTCTTCTAATTGAGGTTAATTTAATTTTTTTTAATTATCTCATTCCGTTTAGCGGTCAACATGTTTTGAACGCAATACTTTCAAATGTGTACTAAAATGCAATTTCTTAGACACGGGGTTTTTGCGTTCGCAATTTTTTGGTTATTTTTAACATATTTGAAAAGACTACACTTAAGAAATTCTTTTTAATTTGCTTTATTATGCGTAGGCATAATTCATTCATCAAATGTGATGAATTTTGGAACGAAATTTTATAATTTTTAATCGTAATTGCGATTAAGGAAATCTACTATTTGCAATCTCTTATTTATAAATTAAAGTTCTAAAAATGTCGTTCAAAAATGTATCGCTTTTGATGAATGCTGTGCCATTGATGGCAATAGTTTCAATTTATCGATTTTTTTTTAAATTGATTCCGAAAAATTCTGTTCATTAGCGCACACATCTCACTGCATATTATATTAGGTTTTTATAGGAACCTGGTTTTTGATAAGAAACAAAATTGACTATTTCAAATCCAAAGCTTATAGGCCAACTATTTGTGCACTTTTAGACCATAGATCATTTTATTGTGGCAACTAAAATATAAAAGTTTCATAAAGAGTTACTTTTAAAAGAAAATCTATTATTATACGCTTCACCATATGTGATTTAATTTGAATTTGAATTTATTTGACAGTCCCATACAACAAGATATATATCTTTTTATTTAAAGTATGGGAAATAAAATATTGTACATTACATTTGTAGTTTTAGATAATTAATTTAATAATAATTATTAAAAAAAAAATAAAAAATTACAAAAAATTTAACCAATAATGACAATAAAATAAAATATAAAATAAAAATTAATAATATTTATTTACGGGCATGAAAAACTTTAAGTTGAAAAATGTTTTGTTATTTCCTTTTTAAAATTTGTTGCGTTATTGTTGGTTTGAATTTTGTTTGGAAGAAAGTTCCAAAGATGGATGGCGTTAAAATAAAATTGCCATTCCGTAATAAGACTTCTCTACAGGAGTTAAACTATCTTTTTACCCCTTCCTGATTGAAAAAATGCAAGCCGGTCATACAAATTTCTTGGCTCCTTAATATATATTATTTTGTGAAGCAGGGTGAGTGTTCTGACGTTATATTATTTTGTGAAGCAGGGTGAGTGTTCTGACGTTCATTAGATTTTCCAGAGACATGCCGTACAACTGATTTGTATAGGAAGATACTCTATTATGATCGCGCTTTGAGAGCCCAAAAACAAATCTTATTATTTTATTGTAGACTACCTTTAATTTACTCTTACTCGTGGAATCGCAATGAGAGAAAAGCTCACAGCCATAGAACGAAATGGGCATTAAATAAACTTTAGCAATAAGCAATCTGATTTTAAAAGGTGTACAGTACTGTATAGGCCATAGTTTACGAAGCATATAGTTCATCTTAAAGACTATAGAGTTCACAGACGAAACTATTTCAATTTTCTTGTTGTTGAGAACAATATCAAAGTAAATGTTTAATTGTGACGATTTTTTGCGTATTATGAGGCATTTTGATTTTTGAGGGTTTAAGCAAATTGACTTAGTTTGAGGCCAAGAATAGTATGGTCAACGGTATTGAGAGCCTTAGAATGGTCAAGCAACACTAAGAAATTGACTTTGCGAATGTCGACGTCTCTACGTATATCCTCCCTAACATCTATCAGAGCTGTAATACAGCTATTTTTGGGCCGAAAGCCTGATTGTCGATCAGTTAATAATTTAAAGCGATTTAAGTGTTCACTTATTTGAATGTGCATAAGTTTTTCAAGCACTTTGGATAGGAAAGGTAAAATTGCTATTGGACGAAACTCTGAGTTTGATTTTGGTACTGGTATGACCTTAGCATGTTTCCATTTAGTTGGAAAAACACTCGTAGTGAGAATAGTGTTAAAGAAGTAGGTGATGAATGGCAGCAGTTTTGGTAGTATTAATTTAATAAACCTTGGATCCATATTGTCGTAACCTATTGCATTTGATTTTACTTTCAAAAGACAATATAACACTTCAGAGTTGCTAACGCAGTGTAATTCAAATTGGTTGCAAGGTACAGAATTAAATTGATTATTGACGTAAGGATTGGAAAGAGTGCTACTATCAATTAAGGTGATGAGGGTAAATATTAGTTTGTAACGCATCGAAATATAGATCTAAGACCCGATAACGTTTATATGTACGTTAGCGTTGTCCGTGTGTCTGTCCGTCTAACTGTTGAAATGGCAATCACGGAACGGAAGCGCAATAGAAACAGCTAATTCTCTCCTAAATTGATAAAATCGTCCCGATATTGAAAATAAGACAAATCGGTCTAGCGGTTCAAAAATATTGAGTGAGAAAGTAGAGATACCTTTAAATTGTAAATACAAATTGGTGTATAATAGTACAATTTCATAGTAGCGTCTAGTTTATAAAATGAAGTGTCATATTTTTTTAGCAGACGCTAAAAGGTGACTAGTATTCAACATGCACCTCCAATTTTTATTTCGCACCAAAACTTTTTTTTTCACCATAGAAACAGTTTTTACTTCAAAAATATTATTTCATCACAAAACCATGTAAAAATAGAAGCAAAAAAAATGTTTGAGGTGAATTTCAAATATAATTCACCTCTAAGCGTCTGGTGGAAAAATATGACATACTATTTTATACACCAGACGCTACTATGAAATTGAATCAACAAGGGAGATATCCCGACCCGGACCGGCAGATATGTAGAATAACAATTTGAGGGACTCGTGTTTTTTTTTTTAGCTGCCCAATCTCATGTTAAGGCGTTACTATGTGTGGTCAAAAATTACCCCATTTTGCGTCTTTTTCGGTTTATTTCGTTCCATTAAAAGTAACTATAGACAAATTTATTATAGAATGAAAGAAGTTTTGAAGACACATGGTGTAAAAGTTAAAGAACAAAAACAGCGTCGTGACAATGTTTTAATAGAGTGTTTGACGATGTTTAACAGCAATAAAGCCGAGTTTTTGTTTCGATTCGCAACCATGAATGAGACATGGGTCCACGACTGCACACCTGAGACAAAGTGACCTGAAATGTGAGAATCGTAACCAAAGAAGGCGGAGACAGATCCAACTGTAGGCAAGGTCATGGCGTGAGTTCATAAATATTATGAATAGTTTTTACTGATTATCTTCATAAAGAAAAAACAATCATCGGCGAGTATTACGCTAACTTATTGCAGCGCTTAAGGCGTAAAAGAAAGTGTTGTTTCATCAAAACAATGCACCAGTTCACACATCCACTATTGCGATGTCTAACATAAATGCATTAAAGTTCGAATTGCTTCATCACGCACCTTATTCGCCAGATTTAGCTCCCAGGGGTGATTTGCTATATCCAAACTTGAAAAAATGGCTCGGTGGTAAAAGACGGTTTTTACTATAAACAGGGTATCGATTATGTTGAGAAATAAATACAATTTTTCCAATATTGTTGTATTTTCTTTGCTAGGTCGGCTAATTTTTACGGCTCTCGTAGTTCGAACTTTGACGACTTCTTTGACTAAAGATATTAAATGGCACTTAAGTAATGTCAACAATTAAAAAGTGTTATTTGAGTTTTTTTATACGAAATTTAAGAAAATATTTAGTTATTATGTTGGAATTCGCAAAAAAAATCCTTTCTCGGGACACCTTAATGTACAATATGAAGAATGGTGAATAAATGTGAACATATATGTTCATATGTAAATGCAAAAAAGAGCTTTTTTTATGATGTTAAGGAGTTGGTTTGCCCGTTGGAAAGATTCTTTATTCTATATACTAACGACTAAACAACATCTCATGATACACTCTTAATCTCATTTAGATACATATGAACATAAGAGCGGCATTTTTTTCCTGAACACAAAAGGTATTTCTTCCAATTTCTATTTATTTTATTAAAGCACATTGTCTAGAATCTATGTGGCGCGAATTTGAGGTTAATCGGAAAGCTTAACCCTTAGCGACCTGTTACCAAAGTTTACTATTTTTAATTCCCATAGCAAAAATATTTCGATATTTTATATTTTTGGAGAATTTGTCGCATATTCCCTTCGTTTTTCGACTCAATCTGACCCATGGCACGATTTGAGAAGCTCATAATATCGTTTGAGGAATGAAATTGCAACAAAAACGGATAGAGCTGTAGTTTTTTCTAACACAAACCTAAAGTCAATTTTACTTTTTAAGAAACAATGCTAAATTAATTTAATGTAAGAACTAAAATTGGCCCTATTTATCTAATTTTCGGCCAGTTTGAAGGTACTTTGGCCATAGCTGTTGAAAATTTCGATGTTGGAATTTTTCTGAGTTTCTTTTCAAAATTGTTAATTTGTTTTTTGATATTAAAATATTAGTTTGGTCCAAATTTATAATTTTATCAATAGTAAAGTTAATTCCATCGAAAAAGTGCTTTCCTAGTCATATTTAATCTGGCATGTTGCTAATAATGGTGAATTTGACTAGTTTTTAACAAGTTTGTGAATTGAAGATTTTAGGTTACTTCTTACGTTTTCCAAACAGCTCGATTACTCTTTCGGGATATTTTTTGTGTGAGCGTATAATAAAGGAACATAAGCTGCCTATACGATTTAGCGATTTTTTTTTTATTTTAATGAGAGGCAAGCAACACTCAGGAAATACTTCCTATATTTAGTGTGTTGCTTTCTTTGGAAAGGGATAGTATAGAGATGAGAGGTGGGGAAAGATGAAGGGCTTCAGACATGGCAACACTGTAATTGCTTGTTACTTAGTTATCCACTATTCAATATAATACGCATTGACTTTATAGCTGTGCAACAAACAGAGAAACTGTTTCGATTTCTTTTAATAAGAATGATTATCAAGAAAAATTAAACATTTTGTTTAAGTTATTTTGCTTTTTTGTCATTTAAAAAAAAGTATGTGCTTGATTTTCATAAAATTGATGCACTAACATGAAAAAACATGTGGTTATCCGAAAATAAAGTCAAAATTTTGATAGCGTAATTACTTTTTTTTTAATCAGCTACGCAAAATTTGTTGCCAACTCACTCCGCATACGTTAGATGAGGCCCAGGTCAGCCAAAAAGGTCTGTGTCTTCACCTCCCTGGTTGAAGTTAATGGAACATATTCAGGATAGGCTTCTTTGAGCAATCGATGTGCCTCAGCTGCATTTTTGGTCACATTGCAAATGATTCTTTGCTGTCACAAAGTTCGACATTTTCGAAGCAAAAAAACTTTCTTGTTTACGCTATTTCATTGAATGACTAAGTGGTAATAAATGACAGATGTTTACCCTCCAAAATGCCATATAAGTTTTTTAAGACACAAACGATGTTCTGTTCTGAATCCCGCACTTTCATACACCCAATACTAATTTTGCCATTTTGAATACAAACATTATTTAAACATGATTTTTGTTAAAAATTTATTTATGTTCCAATATTCTAAAAATATATTTCTAATATTTAAACATTTTGTTTTTAGATAATCTTAATATGTTTTGCTTTTTGCACTTACCAAGGCCACAAAATATATCTGAGGTATTACACTCAAAAAAATAAGTTAGTACAAAAGTTAGTAAAACGTCTTGTAAATCAGCTATACTATTTTTTAGCAAATTTTTTTGCTAAAATCGTGTTTTCAGCAAAAATTTTTGTTATACTTATTCAGCACTTAACTGTTTTATACTAATGCTTTACTAATATACTAATGTTTTACTAATTAATTTTGCATTAATAGTGTGTACGACAACCAGATTGAAAGATATACGCTGAATGAAGTATATGTCGCGGCATGTCAAGATGTAGTAGAGAAGAGGAAAATGATACTAAAAAGTACAACTCTAATAAGACATATAAAAAAATCAACCATGAAAGATTTTTGGATCTGTTTTCCATACATAAAACAAAATTGAGGATTAAAACAACTTAAATTTTGCGTTGTCATCGGCTTGTGAAAATAATTGTCCATTAATTAAATAAAAGACAAAATAAAATATTTAAATTTAATATATATTTCTAAACTAAATGTTTAATAGTGTGGTCAAATGGCAAACAAACATATACAGACATGTAGACAGAGTAAAGCGAAAGACAAAGACACACATCA
Source organism: Delia radicum (assembly GCA_021234595.1). Taxonomy (NCBI): domain Eukaryota; kingdom Metazoa; phylum Arthropoda; class Insecta; order Diptera; family Anthomyiidae; genus Delia; species Delia radicum. The sequence continues at coordinate 132,832,738 of CM037851.1, forward strand.
TAGGCAGATTTTTATGGTTCCTTTTTCTTATTGCAAAAAAAGTGTTGTTTTTTTCGTTTCGTTTGTTTTTGTTTGTTTTTGTTTATTTTTTCGTTTCGTTTCTATAATTATCTTCGGCAGTTGCGTCCTTTAAAAGAAAGCATCATTTAGACAACCATTCATGTAAGTAGTTGAAAGAAAATTTTTGTTATGTTATATATATTAATTTCTATATATTTTCAGATATTAAATTAATTCATGTCGTCAATGTGGGAAAATGAAAATTTTTGTATTTCGTAATTATTGTAAATTATTTTTAAAAGAATCACAAAAATATGTTTTATGATTTCCAGCAAATAATTTAACTAAATTACAATTTTTCTAAAAAATTTTTTGCGTTTTTTTCAGTCTACTAAAATTCATTAATTTTTAGCAAGGCTTTTGTCTTTCTAATCTACTAAGTGTTAGCTAAACTTTTGCTGAATCCATTAATTTTGTTGCTAAAAAGCAGCTCGCTGATTTTCAGCAAAAGATTTTGCTGACATTAGCAATTTTTTTGCAAGCACCCTCCTGACTAAACTTTTGCTGACTCAGCAAAATTTTTTGCTGACTTTACAAATTTTTTTTTTTGAGTGTACTAAAAAAATTACCACTTTTTAAATTTTCGAAATTTTTCAAAAATACGTTAATATTTGATTAGTCTAAAAAAAACCAAACCTTAAGGCACAGTTTCTCGATAATTTAACTAAAAACTGGCAAAATTTTGTTGTATCAACCGAGTTTTTGTTCATGCAACCAAAAATATCGATGGCTGCCAAGAAACAATGCATTTGGGGAAAAATTTGGTCGCCACAATGAATCGGCTTTCTGAGTATAAATGTAAAACTATATTAAGGAAGTTGTATTAAGTTAATGAGCGCTTGTATGAAAATACATTTATGTACCCATATTCAGCTAAATTCAACTTTATTTTCGCTAATTTGCAACCGAAACTCGCCGTACCCAACTTGAGCAAATTAAAAACATTTCAAACATTAAAAAAAAAATAGCAAATAGAAATAAAATATTAAAACAAGAACAAAAACAAACAGAATTAATTCGGAAATCTGTTGAAGCTTCAAATATGAATTTGAAGCAAAATAAATCCAAGTTTTGTACCAAATTAACAAAAGGTAAGCCAATTGTGGTTAGCTTAAGTGATTACCACTCCAAAGTTTATGTGAGTATTATATATATCGAAAACCATTAATATTCCACTTAGAATATAAAGTACATAAACTCCACTGCAAATGTAGTTAAAACCAAATGAAATTTCATTTGGAAAAATGATGACTTACATTTCATTAAATTCAACTAACATTGTCGATTCAAAAATTTTAAATTTTCGTTGTTAACATGCTAAAATTTGTTAAAAACGATATATCACACAATATATTTTCGCTTTGGGAATTTAAATATTTTTTTTTTTCAAATATCGGAAACTTTAGTCGCAAGTGTTTAAGGGTAAAGCTACTCAATTCTTCTTAAATTTCAGATAAGTTTAAGACCAAGAGCTACAATAAACCGGATAAAAATCGGAAGTTGACATAAAAATGTCTCTCTAATGTACACATATGTTTGTGTTCGTGTTTGTGTGAATACGTAATAAAAAACGAACATACAAACGTATAAGAATCTTTTAACAATCATTCCTTGAGCACCTACTATCGTAGTGTTGGAAAGTCCACCCAGTCACCATTCGGCCATAGTATTTGTACAGTATGCAAAAACCACGAAAGAATACTTCAATAAATATGTATGTATGAATATATGTATATTAGGGCGGGTCGATTAAAAAATCGCTCAACGTTCAAGGAAAATCGTATTCTAGGGATCAAAATAAGAAACTTTGCCGAAGGAACCATACCTCTAAAACGAATTCTGATGTCCTGGCTTTTGACCCGTAGGGTCAAATTTTGAAAAAGCCCACTTTGATATTTCAGAAAGTAGGAGGAATCTCTCCAAGATTATGGGAGCTACTTGTTCTCCGGGAGACGCGCTAGCAGATTAATGCATAAATCATCATTCTGAGTGACCGTTAAGGGGTTAAAATTTAAATTGAAGGAGGGCCTTTTTAACAGTGTTTTTATAGCAAAATGTACAAATCTCGGGATAGAGATCTTTCCAAGATTAGGGTCTCTATTTCTTCTTCGGAAGACGCTCTAGCAGATGAATGTATAAATTATATTCGATTGGGTTGGATACGATTGGGGCACTCTAAATGGGTCAAAGTGGAATTTTTTAAAATTTGACCCTACGGGTCAAAAGTCGGGACATCAGAATTCGTTTTAGAGGTATGGTTCCTTCGGCAAAGTTTCTTATTTTGATCCCTAGAATACGATTTTCCTTTGATCCCTAGAATACGATTTTGCCTCCATACTAATCGATCCGGCCTAATGTATATAAATATATATACGTACGTACAAAAACATAAATACATGAACAATTTATACAGATTGACCAAACGACCATTAACCAGCCAACCTACCCACCAACTACTGAAACTAATTCTTGAACACACATCCAACCTCTTTGCATTATTTGAACGTCGACAATTAGATTGTAAAAACCTTTCAGATAAAGAAATGCAACATCCAGAATCTATTCGTTCTATGAAGCAAGTCCAGTCCATTCTATCTAAGGCTAATGAATTCACATACATACATAAACATGTGTGTATGCATAGTTGTGTATACTGAATTTGTGTAAAAGTCTAAGACAACATAGATGCACATATCCACAGAGGTAAGGAAAAAAGTATATGGTACAATATAAAAAAGGGACGTTATTTTTTAGTTAAGAGCATTTATTAAATTTTTTTTTATGTTTTAATATTACTGGATAACTCCTCAACTAAAACATACAACTTTCTTGGCTATCTGCCCTTTTGTCGCAAAGATATGAGAAACATCTGTATAAAAAGATTATATCTACATATGAAATAAGTATATGGTACAAGCTACAAATAGCTTTTTAAACTTTAGATATGTTATTTTTAAAGCGAATTTTTAACACAAACCCTTATTTTAGAGTAAATTAATTGCGTTTCCAATATAATAAATTAGGCTTTATAACTTTTTGTAAACATTAAACATTCTTGGAAGATATGTTTTGCTATAGAGTATCGACATATCTATAAATTTCGGTTGAGACACAAATATATCGGTAGAAAAAGGGGGTGAAAATGCTTCAAATTATAATATATTTAAGATTGCAATACAAAAATTCTTAAATGCTTTTTTATTTTAAAAAATATCCGTATAGGATCTGGATAGCAACTTCAGTGAACTAGCCTTATAAATGAGAATTTGAACAATAGGTTGAAAAAAATACACAAATTCTAGTTTAATCATATTTCAACGTAGATTGTAACAAACATAATTTTAAAGTTTAAAATTTAAAAAATTTTAAAATTTAAACACACATTTTACTACTAAAAAATAAAAATTGTTCGCCAAAGTTGTGTTTTTTTTCATACATAAGTCGATTCCTTATTTGCCTATATTAAGATTTTTATATTAGTACCGATTTTCGGGAAAATATTAATGCATTTTTTAAAATAAACCTTATTTATGACGCAATATGCAATGATTTGCAGAAATATTTAGTAAGAAACAGCAACAAAGAACAGTGACATGTTATCGTCATATTTTCCTATTATATATGGAATACTTTTAGGTATAAACTTGTATGTTAAAATTTGTTACATTCAGTAGAAAATGAATTATTAATTTTATGTAGAACTTCTGCTAAACTTTTGTTGTTTGCACTTAAAGTTTAAAACGTTTTTCGGTTGAAAATTTGTAGGTATAATTTTAGGTTTCATTTAATGTACCTTCAGTTCAAACGAATTAATAGGCGTACTGACTTTTAGAAACGATTTTTATTGATACTTTCGTCTGAAAATCGTAAATAATTATGTAATTAATAATTACAAAATATTTTTATTAAGTTTTTCTAAAATCTAACTGATTAATTCTGGTTAAAACTTATTTAATTAGGTATTTTTAGAAATTCCTCAAATTTATGCCTAAAACAGATAGTTTCCTTATCGCAATGTCCTTAAATTTAATTGTATTTAGTCTTTAAAACTACAAGGAGTTATACATAAATTAGAATTCTATAAATTGTCTTACGGTTTTCGAAATTTTAAGTTAGTTTCAACTTTATGCCATTTTGTACCATAAACTTATTTCATATAGAATATATATATTTTCCTCCATTGAGCACAAAACCTATAGAATATTAAAAATAATTCATAAAAATAATTTATGCTTACTGTAGAAACTATTTTATATCGAAGGTCCTTCCCACTACCCTATATGTAATTGCATAAAGAATAATTGAAATAAACACTTGTACTATATATTTATTTCCAATGCTGTAGAACATGATTTACACACCCACACAAATACATGTTTGTGAAAAGATGAAGACTAACAACAAGATGCTGAATATAGTAGTAAATCGAAGAAAAAACTTCCGAAGCAACTAATGGAAACAATGGACAAAATATATTATAAGAATAGGTTAAACATATCATTGGGGAAATGAACTCCATAGGAACTCTACCACCAAAATATATAGATCTATCAATTTGTAAGTAACAGTCATTTACACATGCGGATTCTTCAAGTCAAATGAATAATGTGAATTTATGTCGCAACAGCTCCAATGTATATGCAAAGTTTTGTCTTCCATAAATACCGAAAAAACTGTATGTAAGAATGGAAAATTACGAAGATAAAGTCAGAAGTTATAAAAAGTTAGCAATGTCGAAGAACGGGTACCAGAGCAAGGTTTTTAAAAAATCCAATCTTATTTATTCCGAAAAATTGTGTACCCAACTAAAAAAGTTTATATATAAACATATATAGCCATATGTGTACACTGATAGAATTTTCTGCATGATATAAATGAATTATTGCTTTAGATCTATAAAGTGTCACCGAAACTCTTCCATTTTCATTAATTTAATGTAGTTTTTCATTAAATTTTATGAAAAAATCATATTATTTATTAGAGAATTCCTAATGAACAAGTTTTATTAAAAATAGTTTCATAAAAAATTATAACTTGAATAAAAATGTTTGGATATAAAAACCCGCATAAAAACGTTCATATATAATCATATATAATAAAAATGTTTGGATATAAAAACCCGCATAAAAACGTTCATATATATTATATTTTATAACTAGGGCTCGGAAGTTCATGTAAATACATGTTTCTTGTCGTTAGCTGAAGGAAGCAGTTAAACAAATATCTTTGCGAATCAACAAATTTGCAATAAAATAGCATCGATTTGTTAATGCATATTTTTGCATATTTTGCTATAAATACATATTTTTTTTTTACAAATTTTGCGATAATTGCATATTTTTAATGCATATATTGGCATATTTTGCTATAAATGCATATTTTGGATTAAAAGTCATGGTTTTAGAAACATTTTTGATAGTTCACTAAAGCCTGAGTTTTTGCTAAATTTATATATTTAATGAATTCATTTGTTCTTCAAGTTTATAACTTTTTTTTTTGATACATTGTTTCATCACGAATACAAAAATAAGAGAAAAATACAATTACAATTTTAAATTGAGAACATTTTAAGTAATATGTTTATTATCCCAAAAGTCTTAACATTAGTTAGAATAATTACACTATCATTTAAAAATTTAAAAGAAATAAATAATATATAAATTCTTTAGTTATAAATAAAAAATTTCAATATCAATTACAAATTTTTTTCAATAGAATACTTTATAAGTTATTTGAAATTTTCTTGATTTCAGGGGAAATTGTAAATAAATACAATAAACTCGCTTGTAGCTTGAAAACTGTAATAAATTTGAAGCTTAACATATTAATGTTTTAAAAATTGGAAACTACCATACGATATTTATATTTATAATAATATATAGCCCATATTATATCCGATTATATTAAATTAGATATAGAGCAATTCCATATGAAAGCGATCACCTTTTGGACGACCCCTCTCCGATTTTAAAATAAATAGTCTCAATCGATTGCCCAGCAAAAAATAATGTACCTACATATTTTTTTTTTTATATAGTGACTGGTTTAGTGGTGGTGTGCACCACTGTCATGTGACAAAATTGAAGAATTCTTCTTAAGGGACCTCATTGAAAGTTGTTTTAAAACTACTAAAGCGATCGCAACGAGTGATAGCTCGTTGGAAAGGTATTGAATCAGGCTTTAATTGAAAAATAAAATTTTCCTAATTTTTCTCAGAAATTTACCTTTTTTCCCATGAAAATTAAATTTTCCCATGAAAATTAAATTTTCCGATTTTCCACAGAAGCTCCTAAATTTTCTGGCTAATTTTATTTTTTTTGGATTCCTCATAATTTTTGCTTTAAGAATCAGCAATAAAAAAATGGGCCCGACTCCTTGTTTGGACAGGAGAAGAGCATTTAAGAGACCACCTTGTTCTCATTGTTTTTATATTTTTTATAATTGAATTATTTTTAATTATTTAACAAGAAAAATTAGGAAAATTTTATTTTTCAATTAAAGCCTGATCAATACCTTTCCAACGAGCTATCACTCGTTGCGATCGCTTTAGTAGTTTTTTTTAAAACAACTTTCAATGAGGTCCCTTATGAAGAATTCTTCAATTTTGTCACATGACAGTGGTGCACACCACCACTAAACCAGTCACTATAAAAAAAAAAAAAATATGTAGGTACATTATTTTTTGCTGGGCAATCGATTGAGACTATTTATTTTAAAATCGGAGAGGGGTCGTCCAAAAATTTGCCAATTTTGATCGTTTTCATATGGAATTGCTCTATAATCTTATAGTATAACGTATCATTTGATTAAATTGGAAGAGGACGAAATTCGGTCTCAGAATCACTCTCCGACATCAGGCGCTCGAGCTATATTAACGGGAAAAGTGTCGTTTTTGATCAAAATGCTACGATTTTTCACCTTCTGATAAATATATTTTTCATAATACTTGTAACGGTACCTAAACAAACTATTTTTAACATTTTTTTTCAGTTTTTGCATTTTTAAGATAACTTATTTCCTTATGAGACTATTGTAAATTGAGTTTGTAACAGCAATTTTAAAGTCCCGCAGTGTAAAATAAATAAAATTCTTAATAAATCCGAAACTAACCCTAAGCTGTCTTTGGTTGTGTCTTATTTCTGACTTTCTGGTTGAATTTTCCGTTTTGGTGTATTCAGGGACTTATTTCACGGCGAATATTTTTCCGGAACATTTTAAACCCTTAAATTCCTGTTTTAATGGTGTTTTTTGTTCTTTTTTAAAAGAAGGACAAAAAAGACCCTTACTTTGAAGAGTTAAAGGGTTAACATATTCTACAATAATGTTCTCTGTAACATTTTACATAAATTTGCTGAACACACCATATACTTTAAACGTAAGCTTTACACGATTTTCTTTGACGATTGACAATACAAAATTTGCATTTGGGGGAAACTTTACCATCCCCTAAAATAAAACCCAGATGTAAACTTTCAAAACGCCGATACACGTATCTTTTTTTGTTGTCTCTTCTATCAAAATTTATAGGTCGGACCTTGTAATTTTGGAAAAAACTTGATTTTGTTGAACAGTGTTATTAGTAACTCATTACTTTATGTTTCGAAATAATGTTGAATGTAAGGAGTATTCATTTCAATGTAATGCATTATGTGACCAACTATTATTTTTATCCCTCTTTGAAAGGGTCAGTGGAGAGGATAAAAGAGGGGAAAGATGAAGGGCCTCAAACATGGAAACATTGTAGTTGCGCGAGATGATAAATCTTAGAACAGTTGTTGCTCGCCACCTGATGGATAGTTGGCGAACTTATTGAAGCTGTTTAATTCATAGCCCTGATTCATTATTTTACTTCGGTGGAGTTAAGTCCTATGGGAACACCGATGGCGGAAGTTGTAATACATATGAGGGATAGGAAATTTGTATAAATTATTTTTCTAACTTATTGTTGTTGTCGTCGGGACTCGAACCCGGGACCATCTGTATAACAGTCCAAAGCTCTAACCATTACACTACAACGCCAACCAACTATTGGTAACTTATTACTTTATGCTTCGAAATAATGTTGAAGGCAAGGAGTATTCCTTACAAAGTAATGCATTATGTAACCCATTATCAGTAAATTATTACTTTTTGTTGGAAAATTATGATACAGGTAAGGAGTATACATTACAAGTTAATGCATTACTTAATCACACCCATTACCAAAGTTTTTCTGGTTTTATATTATAACTAACTTTTTTATATAAAATGTCCCAAAAGTTGTAAGTTATGCATTACTGTAGTCTTATATAAATATTAGTCTCCCTTAAGGTGTTCTACAAGTTTAAAAGTTAGAAATGTTGAGACGCTACCTACTCTACTTTTTTTGTCTTTGTCTTGAAAATAACTCATGTGAAATTTTACGCCCCTACGATCACGCCTTCCCTACCCGATAGGGCCTTAAAGATCAAAACATGCGTTTATATGGGAAAAAGGGATATTTTTTTAGTTTTTGCTGTTTTTTTGCAATATTCCAATAGGTTTTACTCTAGATGATAAATTAATCGAGATTAAGATACAATTATGTATTCAAAAAGGTATACAAATCCACAATCGGTTGAGAATTACCCCAGTAATAAATAATGCCCCAGATCGCTAATGTGCCAAATACCACTTCAGCAAGAAATTCGAGCTCAAATTTTAAACGTTTTTAAAATTGATTACTGAAACATAATTTTTTTATTTAATACACTCATAATTGTGAGCCGTAAAAGAACCTGTTATACGGTGATGTCAAAAACGAACAAAATTTTTGGGGTGTTTTCCAAATCTCCAATTTCACATTTTAAAAAAATTTCTTCAACAAAATCGAAAAAATTTAGTTTTTTTTTGCTTAAACTTGTTTAAAACATCTAAGAGATTAAAAATAAAAAAATTTAAAAATATCCCCCAGTACACTTGGGTAGGGCAACGATTTAAATTTTACGGATTTCGGGGAAATTGTGTTTTTTAGTAATAAAAAGGCTTATTTGTTGCCATAAAATATTTTAAATCAAAAATTAGCTACTTTTGTAACTTTAATAGTTTTATTTTATAAGCATTACTCAAAGTTAAAAATAAAAATATTTCGAACATTATTAACCCATGTGGACCTGCGACCCCAAGTGACCCCAGACTTATTTATTTCAATTTTCAAAAAACGTTAAAAATTGGAAAAACGCATATTTCGCTCTTTAAGGCCCCGTCGCTTAGGGAAAGCGTGGTCGTAGAAGCGCACATGTGTTATATTCAAGTCATCTTAGGGTTAATTTAGTACAGAATATATTTTTATGGATTTATCGAATGGTTTTAGCCAGGTTTGTAAAAAAAGAATTCAAATACTTTTTGTTGTTCATGTTGTTGTTCAATATGTCCAAAATTTTTGGCTCTTAATCTAAAAGAATTCTGTTATTATCTTTTACATCACGTTTCTTAAAATTCAGAAGTAGTAAGAAAATCTTTAACGGTTTTTGAAAATTGAAATAAATAAGTCTGGGGCCAAGTGACCCCCACACTTGGTCCACATGGGTTAATAATGTTCCAAATATTTTTATTTTTAACTTTGAGTAATGCTTATAATATAAAACTATAAAAGATACAAAAGTAGCTAATTTTTGATTTAAAATATTTTATGGCAACAAATAAGCCTTTTTATTACTAAAAAACACAATTTCCTCGAAATCCGTAAAATTTTCATCGTTGCCCTACCCAAGTGTACTGGGGGATATTTTAAAATTTTTGTATTTTTAATCTCTTAGATGTTTTAAACAAGTTTAAGCAATAAAAATCTAAATTTTTTCGATTTTGTTGAAGAAATTTTTTTAAATTTTGAAATTGGAGTTTTGAAAAACACCAAAAAAATTTTGTTCGTTTTTGTCATCACCGTAGGACAGGTTAACGCCATCCAAAACAAAAAACTTCTTTTAAGTCTCACAATTATGAGTGTATTTAATAAAAAAATCATGTTTCAGTAATCAATTTTAAAAACGTTTAAAATTTGAGATCGAATTTCTTGCTGAAGTGGTATTTGGCACATTAGTGGTCTGGGGCATTATTTATTACTGGGGTAGTTCTTAACCGATTTTTAGTTTTTATACCTTTTTGAATACACAATTTTATCTTAATCTCGATTAATTTATCATCGGGAGTAAAAACTATTGGAATATTGCAAAAAAACAGCAAAAACTAAAAAAAATAAAAAATATCTTTAAGGCCCTATCGGGTAGGGAAGGCGTGGTCGTAGGGGAGTAAAATTTCACATGAGTTATTTTCAAGACAAATACAAAAAAATTAGAGGGTAGGGTCTCAACATTTGTAACATTTAACTTTAAGGGACACTCTAATAAATATGAATTATAATGGGTTACCTGTAAGCATACAAAAGTATGAATAATAAGCCATTACCAAAAGGAAAGAATAAGGATTCTAAAAATAGATTTTGAAAACAAATTAATATATTATTAATTTTTTTTAAAACATGGTCGCGCCGGGAATCCATTCCAGGTCGTCAGATAAAGCAACATTTGATAATTTAAAACATAAACTAATTTTTATTCTACGTAAATTCGTTTAAGATATACCAAAACTAAAACCTTACACTTTAGCTTACAAAAAGACGAATTTTAATGAGTCTAAAAATAGATTTCCAGAAAAATGTTGTATCATTATATTTAGCCTGGAAGTAATAAGATGAATAAACTATTATTGTTCACCATTTATATTTTGTATGAGAGTAAAGCATTATA